>MCFA01000022.1:0-325600 GCA_002105025.1 Clohesyomyces aquaticus
TGCATGAGCGTCGAGTAAGTGGGTAGTTTAATGTTAAACTTAGTTCGAATGTAATGATTGATTTGGCGAGCAAAGGGGTACTAAAAAAATCTAAAAGCGGATTACTCGGGTTAAAACTCTGTGTCTTGAATGAACACCCTTGCTGCTGCTACGACACGCAACCTCTACATCATGCCATTATTTTCTTCACGAAGCAACATTTTCTAATGGGGCTTTTCAGAACAAACGCTCCCCCCCCACCACCTCAACCACACCACCACCATGGTTTATATTTAAGTAATCTAAGCGCGCACGACAACAATTAGGTTGGGAACATGGTTCAATAACAATCTTCCTCCCGCTAACTCCGTGGTAGACTTTCTCAATACATGCGGCAACCACTTCAAGCCCTCCCAACACTTCTGCAGGTACAACCTTAAGTGTACCACGCTTTATTGCCTGTTCCATGAACCCACTACGAACCATGAAGTGGGTGTGCCAATCCGCATTTACGGGATCGTGCGCCGAGAGCCAGTGGAACTCTACTGTAATGCCTTCTAGGAATTTCGTAATGCCAAACATGACTGGCGGTAAAAGAACGAGTCTGTTTCAGGCGCGAGTATCTTCAAAATCTTGAAAATAGATAGTTTGAGCGAAATAGTGTCGAACCAATAGTCAATAGGAAAGAGGTTCCGAATAGCCTCGATGACTGCGGAGTCACTGTGGTCAAAGACGTAGTCGGCCCCACACTCTTTGAGAAGATTGAAGTTGTGAGGAGAACTCGTGCTCATGACAGTGTAACAGGGTTGCTCTGCATAAGAGGTAGAAAGCGATCCCAATGCAGAGGAGCCGCCCAGATCAGGATCTTCTTTCCCTTTCCGGCCTCAGGGAGTTCAGTTACAGGGATTGTTAGGTGGGTCATGTTCAGGGTCGATTCGCTAAAGAGCGCCTCAGGCGGAGTGTACGAACCGAGTGTTATGGCTCTCGTAAAGTCAACGTCTCCAATCTACCCGTTAATGTAAGTGTGGTTTCCTCTTGATAATTGGACCAGCGTGCCTCCATAACGTCATACTCATCGACGACGGAGGATTGTTGTAGCCCACCATGTTTCGCTTTCTTTTGACAACAAGTGGGTGAAGGTGGGCTTCTTATCTTGTCAGCTGTTCTACGGTTGGCTTGGTCTAACGGCGATACTTTACACCTGCATCTATGTTTGATGTTCTCTGATGCTACAACATCATTCCCAAGGGCGGAATCTGATCTGGCGTAAAGTCAACCGCTGGTGTAAGATCTCGCCACCCCCAACCGGCATACTTCAACACGACCTGACGATGGCGATAGCTACAGCGATGACATTGTAGAGAACGAGGTACAGGAAACATCTAGCTTGTATACTAAATCACTCCTCTAATATACTTAGAAATTATTCGTTCGCGATTTAGTTTGGCTCTTTCGGGGCCTCCGGGTCTTCACAAATGCAGAGCCATGGGGACCAAGACGGAACTTGGGCAAACAGTAAACGAAAATGCTACGAGCAATTGGGAAGATCAAGGGACTTTGCATCTATCTCATTGTGCATGCATATCTTACAGCTAAACCAGCTCCCATATGCGGACGCATTTCGAATCCTAAGGCCCGCGTGTACACAAGGATGATACCAACAATGCACAAGATATGGAACACATTTTGGGAGAAACGCTTGAAAAGGCGCGGACAAACTCAACCAAGGAGCATTTTACGGGGGTCCTCGATGAACTCTTTGATCTTTACCAGGAATGTCACAGCTTCCCTTCCATCCAGCAGACGGTGGTCGTAAGTCAAGGCTAGGTACATTATCTAACCATAGATTAGCATAGCACACGAGGACACGATTGCGGAGTGGGACTTACTGGTCGAATCTCAACCTTACCATTAATGGCAACAGGCTTTTCTTTGATGGCGTGGAGACCAAGCACGGCGGTTTGGGGGAGATTGATAATTGGCGTGCCCATGAGGGAACCGAACACGCCACCGTTGCTGATAGTAAAGGTTCCTCCGGCCATATCCTCGATGGTCAACTTATTGTCGCGGGCCTTCTTACCTAACTCGGCGATAGCCTCCTCGATGCCTACCAGGCCCAGGGACTCGGCATTGCGCACCACAGGGGTAACAAGGCCCTTTTCGGTGGCAACGGCAACAGAAATATCGACGTAGTCGCGGTAAACAATGGTGTCCCCGCCGTTCGGGCCTTCGATGGAGGCGTTAACTGCGGGTATCTCCTTCATGGCCAAGATGCAAGCGCGCGAGAAGGCGCTCATGAAGCCGAGCTTGACGCCCTGCTTCTTCAAAATCTCATCCTTGTACAGCTTGCGGAACTCCATGAGCGAGGACATGTCGACCTCGTTGAAGGTTGTGAGGGATGCGGCTGTGTTCTGGGACTGCTTCAGGCGCTCGGCAATGCGCAGACGCATGCGGTTCATCTTGACCTACAGTGAACGGTCAGCGAGAGGCGTTATGGATAGGTGTTGGCTCGAAGCATGGCACTTACACGTCGCTCCTCGCGGCTCCCAGGCGCACTCTCCTGCTTCTTGGGCTCATCCTTTGGCTTGGACTCCTTCCTGGGCTCGGGCTTTGAAGGTGGCGGCGGCGCTGGCTTGGACTCCTGCTTGGGCGGCTCCGGTTTCGACTCCTGCTCGGGCGGCTGGGGTTGCTCCTGTTGCGGTTTCTGCTGCGTCTCCTGGCCGCCATTCGGCTGTGACGCTGTCTCCTGCTCTTTCGACGCGGGCTCCTTGGGGCTCTGCGAGGCCTCCTGGTCGCCGCCGGACGATGAACCGCCGGGCTCTATTTTTGCGAGCTCCTGGCCGACCGTGACTGTGTCCTCCTCGTTGGCTAGCAATTCCTTGATGGTGCCGGCTTCGGGCGCATTTACCGACACATCGATCTGCAGCCAGACACGTTAGCCGTCGGCATTGCGGTTACTTGCACCTGCTTCTGCGGGTGGGCTCCGGCGCTTGCCTTGTCCGTCTCAATGGTCGCGATTTCCTCGTCCTGCTCGACAAAGTCTCCGACCTCTGTGGGGCGAGTCAGCCAGGGCTCGACGCCAATGGCGCGCATCAGGGCACTGCGACGTGCTTACGTTTTGACCACTGCTTCAGTGTGCCTTCGGTGATGGACTCGGCCATCTGCGGCACCTTGACCGTGACGTCGGCGTAGCTTCGTGCCGGGCAGATGGCCGCCAGGCGCAACGGCGACGCACGTCCAGGTCTGCTGTGGCCGTGGCTGAGGAGCCCAGCGGAGGCCGCCTTTGTCACGGCCGAGTAGCTGCGGCGAGCATTGCCTGAGGACGACAGCCGGGCGGACGTGCAAGCGGAGGTGCGCAACAGCGGAAGCCCTCGCAAGCTCGGCGACGAAGCTGCCAGACGGCGGAGACACTGCTGGCCAGACATGGCGGCGTGGGGAGGAGCGCAGGCAGGGCGCACGGGGGATGCAGGCGTGCGGGAGGGAAACTGAAGAGCGCGTGCACTGTGAGGGTGAGGGTGAGGGTGAGGGAATTGATTTGATTGAGAAATGCACTTGGAAGAAGAATGGACCTCCAGGGCTTGATGCCCATGCGCGGCCGCTGTCCAACCGGATCCCGCACGCAGCAACCGGGCCTCGTGGACCGCCAGCTCCGTCACAGTGCCGCGCGCCGAGCCCCAACGTCAAGCCCCAGCGCTCCTCACCACCACGACACGACTCGGCCATTGCGACCCCATCTCGCCCTCTGCGGCGCGCCAAACACCACAGTCTGTTGCACTGAAAGTGCTCCGAATCACCATGAGCCACAAAATCACCGTGCTGTCCGTCTGCCCGCGCCCCTCCCGCTCCCGCACGCGTGCTGATGACCCCACAGTCGCCTGTACAGGCAGTCCTTGAAGCTTTCCCTCGATTGGTGCGTCCACCGTTACCTCTGGCGGGGACAGGCCATGTATATCCGCTCCCTTTTCGAGGCCCAGAAGAACGTGTCGGAGCCGCGCCACCAACGGGTATGCGTCCAAACTATCGTGGAGACATGGTGCATACTGACAGTGCCACCAGGCCCTGATCAAGGAGACAGAAGACCTGCTGGAGAAATGGAAGCACCCCGATCCCTATCGTCCTCCTACTGCCCCGGGAGGTGAGTTGACGCCGACTCTGGGGATTCCCCGCCCGTTAAGCTGGACCGAAACTGATGGCAACAGGATCCAAATACGAGCGCAATCTTCCGGCCCCAATTCTCGACCGTAAGTATTCCGTGACCCTCTATCGGTTGCAACTTTCTGATGCGTTGATAGCTCCGCCAAAGTTCGATGTTTAGGGAGGGGTTCAGTACGAATTACTGTATATATCAAATCAGGGAGGGGACAAGAATATCCGAAGTTTATCAAGCCAAGATCCACGCATAGTGCCCGTCTGACTTTAAAGTGTACCAACTGCACGCGAATCGTTCCTTTACTATCACTGCAGCTGCGAAGAAATCAACTCACTGAAATCTAGCAGTGGCTATTCAATTTGCATATTCGAGATTTGACGCGGACTGCTATATCGCGCCTCACAGCTTTAACGTCTAAACAAAATAGCAGATAGATACGCGTCCGAGTAACGGACAAGATGTCCAACGCCAGAGCATCAAATCGAAGTTATACTGAAAATCCCGAGGGCATCACGTTGAACAGACGCTCGTTTAACACCCATCAGAGGTTAAGAATCGAGGACCTGAATGTCGGAGTTGCTGTGTGAACGAGTGGTGAGCAAAAAAAAAACCCCCCACAAAGAGATCACGAAAAGACAAAGTTATGAAGTATTCGAGTTTATTCAAGCTCATGATTCACCCATCTCAGGTGTAATATACAGCTCTGGTATTGCAAACCCCGTGCAGTGAAAGCCGTAGACCCAGGACCCAGACCGAACCCCATTATCATTGCAGGAAAAAAAGACACCCAAACCCGCGCCATAAGAAGAAAGAACGCGCTTAAAGCTCCTGTGACGGGCCCTTTCCAGCCTTGGCGGTCTTCTTGGGAAGCAGGTCTGAAACGATTAGCAGATGTGCAAAGTATATGGGACGCGAACAACGTACTCTGGTGGATGTTGGGGAGGACACCGCCCTGGGCGATCGTGACGTGACCAAGAAGCTTGTTCAACTCCTCGTCATTTCGGATGGCGAGCTGGAGATGACGGGGGATGATACGAGTCTTCTTGTTGTCACGGGCAGCGTTGCCAGCCAATTCGAGGATTTCGGCAGCCAGATACTCAAGGACGGCGGCAAGGTAGACGGGAGCACCTGACAATGTTAGGGGGGAAACGCGAGACGAATGTTGAAATGACTCACCGGCACCGACACGTTGAGCATAATTACCCTTCCTCAAGAGACGGTGGACACGACCGACTGGGAAGGCGAGACCAGCCTTGGAGGAACGGCTATGAAAATATTAGTAAAGGAGACTTGAAATGCAGATTGGAAGTGAGAATGCAAGTGAGAAAGAAAAGGACGAGACGCGTCAATGCGAAAAGCAAAACAAACGAGACGTGCAAATGAGGCAAGGCCAGATTGCAAAGCCAGAAAAGTGCGAGTCGCGCTGTGAAAGCGGGAAATGGATGCGAAACTTACGATTGAGCAGAAGACTTGGAGCCCGAGGCCTTGCCACCAGATTTGCCGCCAGTCATTTTGAAGGTAGTGGGTGGTTTTGGGTAAAACGGGGTGGTTTTGAATGGGTGGTGATGGATGCAGTCGATGGACGTTGGCGGTGTGGTGTGAAGGTCGTGGATGGAGAGAGGGTCGTCGTGGGGCGGGCACTGCTTATAAGGACGGCGCGGCGTGTTGTGGTGCGCGAGATCAACCTGCCTCGCTAGCGCGGTTTGGCGACGGCAGCCGCAACGGGGGCACGCCCGCCTGAGATCACTTTTGGTTTTGGTTTTGCAGGACGCGCCTGCCTGCCCCCCGCCCACAGCAGCAACGCCGGCCCACGCTCTCGCTTAGCCCGCCGCGCGCCGCACGGATCGCGCAGTCGCCGCCGGATCACAACATTGATCGCGCTCCCCATAAGTAGCGCGTCCCCCGCCGTCAGGACGACTTCTCTCCTTCATCTCGACACCACATCCACCGTCGCCCACACCACCCACACCCCATCAATCCACTCCCAGCTCCCATCTCATCCAGCCTTTGCGCTCCAGCTCTTAGCACTTTTCCATCGCTCCCATCTCCAAAAATGCCTCCCAAAGCCCAGAAGACTCCCACCACCGGCGGTAAGGCCCCGGCTGGCAAGGCTCCCGCCGAGAAGAAGGAGGCTGGCAAGAAGACCGCCGCCCCGTCTGGCGAGAAGAAGAAGCGAACCAAGTCTAGGAAGGAGACTTACAGCTCCTACATTTACAAGGGTAAGTCTCTCGGCAGTCTCGTCCTTCAACTTCGCGCTTCTTTGCGTGTGCTCTGGACAGCCACTGCGTTCAATTCTATCACTTCATTTGGACCTCAAAGCTGACGTGTTTTTTCCAGTCCTCAAGCAGGTTCACCCTGACACCGGTATCTCTAACCGTGCCATGTCCATCCTGAACTCTTTCGTCAACGGCAAGTCACCTCTGAGTCTTTGAGATTGTTGCACAAGCTCATTCGTTTAATTAGATATCTTCGAGCGTGTCGCCACTGAGGCCTCCAAGCTTGCTGCCTACAACAAGAAGTCCACGATCTCATCACGCGAAATCCAGACCTCGTACGTATTTGCGCATTCACGAATCGCATTCATTTGCTAATTTGAAACAGTGTCCGGCTTATCCTCCCCGGCGAACTCGCCAAGCATGCCGTCTCTGAAGGTACCAAGGCCGTCACCAAGTACTCTTCCTCTACCAAATAGGTCTGAGTTGGCTGGCTTTTCTTGGGTTTTCTTTTTGCATCCGGCGATTAACATTCGCTTTGGATGTCTGGCGGTTATGGGGGTGACGGTGTTCATGGGTCATTTTAATGCGATCATGGGACGGTTTGCTTGTCTTCCTGGACCCGCAGGTCTAACGGTCTGACTTTCGGGGTCCAATATATCGGGGTTGTACATTATACCTCTGCAGACGGATACGAATGGATTCTTCCAACTTCACCCTTTTCTGTATCGTGATGTGACTCTTTTCTCCTGCAGTACTTTTCATATTTGCTCTTGCATCCTGCTAATTGCATCTACGGTGATCAGTTCTCCGCTACAGCAGCGTGGTATATTGCTTTCGAAACAGTTTGTTCATCCCTGGTCTTTCATTGGTGGGCTCCACATTGCCTGGATTTTGGAGCTTCTATAGGTATTGCCGTCCTCCCTTTCAAGATATCGGCTACTGTTCAAAATGGGGCTGGTTGTGCACTACGGAGGTATTGAAATATTGCATTTCGCAAATTCCAGATTCCCCCACCTTAGAAATGGAGTTTGCGGACATACTCTAGACTAACTCCATTGCCACCTAAGATGCAGATTTCATCAACGTGAACGCCACGTGCGATCCGGGTCCAACAGCCGACCGGAAACACAGAAACCCCTCTTGCGACCGACGTTGGTGGAGTTTGGCGAAGACCAAACTCACAAGACCGCGTCATCTTCGTCTTCTCTCTCATCGAAACTCTCCACTTCGTCGATTGCACCCTCTCTTGGGGGCTGACCCCTCGACAGGGGTTCGCTCTCGCTGACATGCACAATCGCCTTCCCCTGTACTGAAACTACACCCTCCTTCCAATGCTCAAAATCTTTCTCATTCTGCACCAGAAATGCGATCAACATAGAGGGGTCCATCTCCCGAATGTCTATGCGGCGGAGGCGGCGTGTGTGGCAGGAGGCGACATCTTCAGTCGTGTAGGTAGACGGATCTTTATGATAGGGGAGTAGGGGTCGAGTCGAGTGCGGGTCAAGGTAAAAGAACATGTTGCCCTGGGTGCCTACAAAGTAGTGGGACGCTGACGGGCGGCCGCTAGAGCGCGTGTCAGTCTACTGTCATCAATAATTGAAGGAGACTGTTGCTCACCCCGCAATACCAATAGATTGTGGCATTTGCAACGAGGCTTTGAGTGCCTCCCAATAAACGGGCGTGATCTTGTCGATTCCGAGCCGAGTTCCGACAAGGATAAGCGTAGGCTGAAATTTCCCATCGTCGTCTACGGCTACACCCCTTAACTTGTCTTCGTATACGTCGGCGCCGTCGCCAGAGACGTAGATTCGAAGACCTGCTGACTTGTAGCCGTTCGCGAGATCCTGAATGCAGCGAGCTGTCGCAGAAGGTCCGAACCACTCGCCTGGGTACTTTCCACATGCTGCCGCACCATGCTCGACAAATCGATGGATAGAAAAGGGCGCTTCGTGGTCGTCGGCGAACAGTGACAGGATGGCGCGGTCATTGTTCAGGGGTGTTGCCTCACTGAGTCTCCAATCTAGGGGCGGGTCAGCACGGGAATGCAACTATCGTGTCCTGAAGGCAGAAGCCAATACCTCGACCAAGCTTCAGGGAGACCAATGCGTTTGCTAGGATACACTGTCCTGAGCGGATCATGCAGCCAAACCCGGCATCGGACGTAAAGGCTGACTGGGCCAAGTTCTGCATCCTGACCCGGAAGCTCATAGCGGCTGTTGCCTTCGGGTCCTGTGATTTCTGTATGGGAGCGAAGCCTGACCGATATGTCATCCATATCCGTGATTCGAAATCGTCGAGGAAGGGATGCGGCCAGCCGCCATACTGGTTCGGATCCTCTCCATTTGGTGATTCCTTCCTCTCCGACTCTTCGAGGCTCGTCCGTATCCAGCTATCCTCCTCAGGTCCGGTTGCGCGATCCGTGTTCGAGGCCGAAGACTCGGTGTTGGAGTTGCTCGGTGTCGGGCTTGGGCTGGGCTTGCGGGGTGTCTGCTTGCAGCGGTACTGCTGTCCAAGGCACCATATGGGCGCGTTGGAGTCGAGGGACGGAAGCGGGTCATAGAAGGTGCGGACAATGTGTCGACCGACACGCTCGAACTCGTTCATGGTGCGTGCAAGGGCAAGGCGTCAGTAGACCCGATGAGCAGATGGTGGGGAGGGGCGGCGACGGAGCCTGTTTGAGCTTCTGGGGGTTACGGTTGTTAGAAGCACACCATGGCACACAGGTTGGATCTACAAGGTGCAGATGGAGGTCAAGGGTCAAGAGCTTCGTGCGGAGCGACGGAGCGACGAACGTGGCGGTGGTGAACGCGGCGGGAAGCTACAGGAGGGCTGTGGTCATGGGCATGGGCATGGGCATGGGCATGCTGCCTTGGAGGAGCTGCAGGCGGGGAAAGCGGCTTGGTGGTGACAGAGCTCGTTTGGATCAAACGCAGCGAGCCAGCACATGCGACAGGCACACGGTGAATGGCACACTGGAGAGGGATACGGTGATGGTGCAAACGGCTGCGCTCTGCAAACGTATCGGCCAGCTTCAACGCACGGAGGCCTGCCAGTTCCCAGGTTGGAGGTGCGGAGCGCTGGGTGGCTGGCTGCGTGAGTTTACCATTAAAACGATAAGCCGGGTATTGTAATCAAACGGCGGCCGATAAGCGACCCTGCGGCGGCACTAGCTTCGAGGTGCATATTGTACGACATGGACTCGACGCAGACCTTCTGAGCTCTGCGCCGACCGTCAACGTTTGCTTCCCGCTTCTTCCTGCGCGCCCCACACCGCTCTTCGCAAGCATGGCTCGCAGCAAGAAGCACGCCAAAGGGCCTCCAGCAGGGCCGGCACGAGCACTGCCCCGCGCGTCGCCCCGCAATGCAGCGCAGGGCCAGGGCCGTCTACAACAACACCAGCGTGGGCAGCAACAAGGCAAGAGCACCCACCCCGCACCTGCTCCTACGTCTGCCCTCGCACTCGCACCTTCTGCGCACGCCACTTGGCTAACACACAAGGCAGGCGCGAGGCGACAATTCTCGATGCAGGAGGAAGCCCGCTTCACGGCCAGCCACACGCACGCCTTCGACCCGGACCGCAAGCTGAGGTACCTAAAGGTCAATTTTGTCAGCGCCGGAATGCTCGAGGGCACCGTGAAAGACAAGGAGCAGACGGAAGAGATGGAAGAGAAGGCGCAGATCCACCGCCCATCCTCGCCCGCCGCCGTTTCCTCTTCCCCCGAGGCCACCGGAATAAGTCACCTGGCTATCACCACCCGGTCGCCGTCACCCTCGCCCTCCGACTCCAGCATGGAGGAGGTCGTATTCAAAGGGCGACGCCGGCCACCGGCCGGTGGCACCCAGGGATCTTCTGAGCCTGCTGTAAAGACTCTGGACTCGCCCGTCGTCGAGGAATCTGCTCAAGTTGAGCAAGCCATCATGACGCCCGAGTCACACGTCAACAAGACATCCATGCAGGCTGAGCCCGCTGTTATCAACCCAGAGACAGGCATCACCGAGGGGCCAGCCCAGAAAAAGCCCGTCGCGCCTGTGGTACATGAAGCGCAAGCGCCGTTGGGCGACTCCGAGGCTCGTCCGCAAGACACCGAGTCAGAAGCCGAAAGCATTGTGCAGGACACCTTCAAGAAGCGCCTGGGTGGTAAGACCAAGTGGGAAACCAACACAACCCCGTGGGAATCAAGGAGCAAGCCGGGCATCGGGTGGCTTCCAAGCTATGAGCGACCTGATATGGGGGCTTTCCTTCGCGGGGAAGTCAACCCGCCGGCTACTTCTGCCACCGAGGACTATCTGCAGAACGTTCAAGAATTTGGATATCCCCTTGATGCCAGTGGTCCAGCATCCAGCTTCGCACGCCGAGACCTCAACCTTGATGACGACGGCTGGGATGAGGATATGCTGCAGGACCTCGATGGGATGGATACTTCTGATGAGGCTATGGGCCCAGTGAAGCGCATCATCTCGCGTCGAGAGCGTGGTGATGGCGTGCAATATCTGGTCGTTTATGAAGGTTCTACTGTTGACAATGCAGATTGGCTTCGACCGAGCTCCCTCGCCACCCCAAACGACCTACGATTGATCAAGGCCTTTGAGATGGACGTGCTGTCGCGCATTGTGTACTCCAGCGACTCTGACGAGTCCGATACAGGTGATAATGACGACGAGGATGAGGACGATCAATTCGAAGACGACATGGTACTCACTGATGAGCAATTGGCTCCAATGCTGGCCAAACAGGAGGAATTGGGCCTCGGATCTAATGATATGCTGCTATTTGGTCCGGATTCCTACTTTGGTGCAGCGTCTCCCATCGACAGACCGTGGAAGAGGCGACAGCAACGCGCAAAGGGTTCGATTTCGCGCTCGAAGACTTCTTTCCCGTCCGCATCCGCCCTAGCCGACGTCCTAGAGTCGGATCCTTATAATGGATTCGACATCATGGACACAGACCGACCATCCTTAAAGCCGAAGAAAAAGGGCCGACGTGGTCAGATACCACCCGAACTTTCGGACCCTGAGTTAAATGAACAAATGCAGGCAACTTGGGAAGCAGACCGTAGCAAAAAGCGTCTAAAGAAGGCGGAGCGCGAGGAACTTAGAAAGCAGGGTCTCCTTGGCAGGAAAGGTAAGGGCCCAGACCTCGGCGTCAAATACAAGGACGGGTTCACCATGCCTGAGCTCGTGGAAGAAATCCGGGGTTTTCTGTTGTCGGGACAGTCCAGCTTCGCATTGCCCCAATGGACGCTGGCCAACGTGCCGTGGTTCACCAGTTCGCTGGAAAGCTCAATCTGACTTCCAAGTCCCGCGGTACCGGCGAAGATCGTTTCACGGTGCTCTCAAAGAGTACGCGTACGAAGGTCCTTAATGACGATGAATTCGACACTCTTGTCGAGCAAAAGTCATACAAGTACCGCCTCCAAGGCAGTCTGAGGGGCACCTTCAAGAGCAAGGGAGACCGGGTTCGTCCAAGTGTTGGGTACAAAGATGGTGATCTAGTCGGTGCGAGCGCGCCTGAACTCGGTCCGGAGAATAAGGGTCGCGCCCTGCTAGAGAAGATGGGCTGGAAAAAGGGAACTGCGCTTGGTGCCCTTGACAACAAGGGTATCCTGCAGCCCATCGCTCATATGGTGAAGATGAGCAAGGCGGGTTTGAAGTGATCCTGATGCTCTCTGCGTAAATCGCACAGCGTTCAGTATCACTATTATTCTTGTAATATCAGTCCGCCATACCTTGGTACTATAGTCGATACCTAGTTCGGGTCGTCCGAGTCTCTCTTCAATCGAACACGTATCGGCTAGGTTCAAGGAGGTAGCGTTTCGAGGGTGTCGGTGGACTTTTTTAATGTTTTGCTTTCTCGGCGGCTTCCGTTTTCTTATCGGCATGGCTAGCGTGGGGCTCTTTTAGCATCACACGGGGCGGGTGCTTCTGACTGGCGTTCGTTTGGAAAGGGATCATGACTGCATGGGTGGAGTCTGCATTGGTGCGCAAGCACATGGACGGACTCTGGGCTTTGATAGATCAATGACCTCAATACACATTCCGCTTTCTCTATTCTTCTCCTCGCGATCATATAATATGCATTTGCGGACTGACTTGCGATGAGTAGTCATACCAGTATGAGTAAGTGTACGTGGTTAAGTTTGAAGCACTTGGAAGCCAGAGTTACAGATTAATTACAGCGTCGCATCAATAGTCTGACAGCAGCAAGTAAATCAAATGGCAGAGGACGACCATTTGATATAGAGCGGCTACTATGATCATATATACATTGTTTTGCGTGTCATCCTTCGAAGCCCCCGATTCGACGTAGTGGCGACGCGGAGCAAACTTACCCGGCAACTTGGGCACTCCCCACGATAGCTGCACTTTTCAATGGGTATGCCCCAATATAACAGATCATGGGCTGTCGATGCGAAAAAAATACCACCGTGGTATATACCAACAGGGATTTCGATAGCGAACGACGATCCCAACTATTGCATGTGGCCGGAGAGTAAATGCGAGCAATGATTTCGTATGAGACACAGACATGAAACTACAGGTGCTATTACGAAGGAGCTTCTCCTCTGCAATATAGCTACACAAATAGAACGACGATAATCCATTTGGACGACAGCTAAAGTAGTAAATGTGGAAATAGGATCATGCTCTCTGCTTAAAATTACCCACCATGTCAACAATGTCGACAATCTTACTGACATGGCATTCCTCGAAAACCACTAGGTCCTTCGTACTACAACTTATCAACAAACGAATATGTGATATGACGAACGGCACTATAATTCATTTCATGCTGTTGCGGAAGGAATCTTATCAAAAGCGCAGAATGGGCCCGCAACGCGTCCAACCGTCCGTACTACGGTTGAAGTACGGTCACGTGAGCCGTCCGTCCGTAGCACCTATTCGAGCCGTATATACGCACCGTACTACGATTAACTACTACACAATTCACATTAATAAGCCTGGCACGGCCCCCGTAAAAGCTTCTTTATGGGGCATGCGTCTCGTATACTCTGAAATTGGACCGTTACGGCGTACCTTTTGGCGAACCGTCTGTAAGTAGTAAGGGGCTACTACGATTGGTTACCGTCTGTCGGTACTAGCAATTTGAGAAGTTACGGCCCGAAATTTGGTGAACCGTACCGTATACGGACGGTTGGACGCGCTGGAATGGGGTTCAAATATCATTTAACACCTCTGGTATTGCTGCAACGCTAGAGGTCTTCCACCCATCTATCCGGCGAGCAATTAACTAAGATTCCTAAGGCCCGATCGAAACAGTCGGTACGTATTCAAACAACACGAGGTGGGTCCACACTAGAGACAGACACAATAGTGCGCTCCCTACCCACCCCTCTCGCCAAACTCCTTCGCCCAGTCCTCGAATTGCTTTAAGCCCTGCTTACTAACACTTGGCCTAATCGTGTGCAAGCTGGCCTGGAAATCCTCGAATCGCATAGGACGAATCTCATCCATAGTCATGTGAAGTAATTTTTCACCCAAACTGCGGAGTGGGCCCATCGCAGCATCTTTCGCCAGTGCAGTTATATCGGAACCAGAGAAGCCTGAACGATGTAAGTAAAAACCGGCGGATGAAGCCAAGTACTAGATAAGTTGACTCACCGTCGGTCAACTCAACGAGACGATCCATGTCCTCGTCCCTGAGTTCATGTTTCTGGTGGCTTAAAAGGGTCTTCAACTGCGTCTTCCGTACGTGATCCTCTGGTAAAGGGATGTACTGGCGCCGAACGAACCTCCGTCTAGCGGCCTCGTCAATTGCCCAAGGTAGATTCGTAGCCGCAAGGACAAGTACTCGACTCGCATCACCACGCTCCTTGTCCCTTTCGGTTTGCTCGCGGCCCGCGGCCGCTTTTTGCAAGTCAGACCATTGGATCAGAAACTCTGTCTTGATTCGCCGCGTAGCTTCGTGCTCACCTGAACCGGACCGCGAGGAAAGGAGTGAGTCAATTTCGTCGACAAAGATGATGGATGGTGCGAGCATCTTTGCAAGTGCAAACAGCGCTCTGACGAGTTTCTCCGACTCACCGAGAAACTTACTCGTGAGACTGCTGGCGGATATGGCGAAGAAGGTCGATCGGGATTCTGTAGCCACTGCCCGAGCTAGCATCGTCTTCCCCGTCCCGGGTGGTCCGAAGAGCAGCATGCCCCGTGCGGGTTCTCGCAGGCCCATGAAAAGATCGGGTCGCAGAAAAGGATATACCACGTTTTCCTTCAAAGCTGATTTTGCCACATCGAGTCCGGCCACGTCATCCCAATGCACCTCATCGCCGTGAATAACGATTTCGTTTAGAATCTGCCGTGCTGCAGACTCATCGACTCCTTTGGAGAGATTCTTCATTATGCCCAAAACCTTTTCCTTCCATTCGTCAGATTCAGTTCCAGAGGAAACATAATCTTCTTCAGCCTCTGAATTCGTAGTGGGAGGAATGTCTGCTCTGACCGAAGCCTCTTTCCCCGTCGCCTTTCGCCGATTGGAAGTTCGTGAACTCTTGTCAGACTCCCCATCTGCATCCAAGGCAATGGCTTCCAGAGGAGCCCTTTGTCTTGGTTTCCGGGCACGGTTAGTATTCGCAGGGGATGAAAGATATGAGCCCGACCCCTGCGGCCTGTTAGTGCGCCGATCAACGGAATCCACGTCGGTCCACGATCGAGCGGCGGCTGAAGAAGCAAGACTGCGAGGCCCCGTCAATGTGGTTGGGTATTCATTTCTGTACGCTAGTACGTGGGTGCTGGAGTTCTGCAGGGGCTGAGGTCGAGCTTCGTCCAAAGGATTCGTTCTGGCTGATGGTGATGGCAAGTCTTTCCGGGAAACGTGATGTTTGGCGGCATCATGCGTTGCTTTTCCTTCTGGGCGTGGGACTGTGTATGCAGCCGAAGCTGAAGGCTTACCAGACCGGAAATGAAACGGAGCTTGAGGCTGATACGACTCGGGGTCTGGGGGTTCAATGAAAGGGCGGTCGATTTCGGGTGGTGGGTCGGACTTGTCAAACGAGGGGCGATTTGAGACGCTCTGCGAGGCTACTATTGATTCTCTACTGGAGTGGTTGCCCAAGTACACTGGCCTATTTGCATTTGCCGAAGAGCTTGTTCCCCAGGCCTGAGTAGCCGCTTTCGCGGCCGCTGGAGGCTTATTCCGCATGGAAAGGGGCATTTTCGAGGACGAAGGCCTTCCCTCCTTGCCTCCGGGCCTCAGAGTCCTCAACATGCGGCTCTTCTTCTCAGGCGACGGGGTGCGTGACTCTTTCTTGGGTGGCGCAGGCCCAGGAGATAATGAAGTTGTGCCATGGAGCAGACGGGGCGTGCTGTTCACTCGAGACGAGTCGGCGCCAGAGCTCGTTCGCGTCTGGAACGAAGGGCGGACGGGAAGCGGGGGTCGACAGATGTCGGTGTAGTCGACTGGGCGAACAGTGCCACCTCCCAACCAGCCGGTCTCGGTCGCGTCGTGTGCAGCATGCGGAGGAGGCGGCGGCGGGGGCGTGGGCGTGGGTGTGGGCGCTGATTCGGCCTTCGTGTCGAGGCCGGGAGCAGGAGACTTGAGGCTCTCACCGGCCTCCTCCCTGCTGCGCTTCAAGGCCTCGAGGAGATCGACGCGCTCCTTGCACTGCAGCTCCAGCTGGTGCAGCGATTCCCGCAGCGCCCTTTCCGTCTCGGACCTGGGCCGGTAGTTTGCTGAGACGCGGTGGGCGTTGTGGTAGTAGATCTGGTCGAGTGCGCTCTTCCACGAGCGAAGCGCCTCTGCTTCGTTGTTCTGCACCCATGCCGTCAGTGAAAGGGGCGCGCGTGGCGGGCGCGGGAACGGACCTGGCCTTCAAAGTAGACGGCCGTCGAGCATGTCAGGAAGCACTCGTCGTACGTCTTCTGCATCGACGCTGATGGATTGGCGCGCATCATCGGAGGCCTCGCGTTGGGTCCGGCTGTTGATGCACCGTGAGGGCAGGAGAAGGAGAATGGGAGCGGGAGCGGGAGCGGGAGCGGGAGCGGCTTTGGGTGCTGTATGGCAATGGAAAGGGATCATGCGAGGACGAGAACGGGGAATGGAGCCTTGGAGAGAATGCAGTGGAAGAGAGCCTCGTCCGTGGGGCTTCAGGGCTCAGCGCTTGTGACGTAGCGCCACGTCCATTCGCACAGGCTCAGGTCCAGGCTGTCGTTGGTGGGGGAATTGAAGAGAAATTGAAGAGACAGCGCAAACACGGCGGTATTCGAGCTGGCCGGCGGACGACAGAACGAGACCAGCGACATGTCCAGGCGCGTGTCTGCCAGCATGGAAAGAAGTGGTTGCAGCCCCAGCCCAGCCCCGGCCCCCACCCCATCCCGAGGTCCCCTTTATCGATTACGCACCTTGGCGAGCGCCATCATCCATCTTCATATCAGCATGCACAACACCCGGAATACAAGCCCATGGTCATGAAGCCAAAGCAAACAAAGCAACCCACCCTGCCCTTGATGCACACAACATGCCTCTTGAATCGGCCGCTTTTCCTATGATACATGCGCATGGCCCCTGCCACGCTTTGTCCCGTGCAGCCAGAGCTTGTCCCGTGCAGCCAGAGCCGTGACGCCTGCCATGCTTCTTTGTGCCAGACCTCTATATCAGTGTACATGCAAGAAAAGCTCAAGGCCTTTGTGCCCATAAATCAGCACTCCGTGGCCGCGCTATGCTCTAGGACCCAGAAATTCGCAGGAGCCCTCTCCTCGTTCGTCGCTCCGCCTGACCGACCATGCTCAATCCAAGCCGAAATCATTGCTACCTCAGTAGTCCATTCATTCACCACATATTCATGCCGCCTCCCCCCGTGCAATGAAGAAGGCCTTGGCCATCTCATACGCTGACCTGTTCATGTCCCGTTAGCGGCTGTTACTGTTAAGATACCCGCCGTCGATCCAACATACCAGCAAATTGCCGTGCTCGGCATGGTAGTGATGATTCTCGGTTTGAGCCCACGGAAATAACCCCCGTAGCCTTCTCGTCGCTTTATTATTTTCGCTGCTTGCCACAGCCCGGAAACGTTGCGCAGTTCGGCATCTGAAGCGCTCCCCCGTGTCTGCAACAATGTCTTGATGACATCCAATGGTGTCGTGAACCCGGCTGCAAGTCCACCTGCCAGTCCGCCGGCAGTACAATGCGTGTACGGGTCGTAACGGCCCGTCGGATTGATCACCTTGGATATCGATTCGTAGGCCATGAATTGCAGAGCGGTAAATGGGACCGTCATACAGAGAGTCGTGGGATACGAAACGTAGAAGGCTGCTATACCCTCAGTCCGGAACACCTCTCGTGCACACTGAGGGACAGATTTATAGACGGAGCCATGTAATTGCATGCGCTGCTTGATGACTACGGCACAGTCAGTTTGCAATAGAGGCGTTCTGGAAGTGAGTCTTGCCGTCAAATGGATTCATCAGGGCATCGCTGGCGATGGTCGCGGATGCCCCGCTGGCAGCTGTCAAAGTCAGCGGCATCTAAAACGCGGGGCGCGAAGCACGCACCGGCTGCAAAGGGGTGGTGCTCTTCCTGTCCGCCCTCATTCCCGCCAAGGGCGTGTTTTACCGTCTCGTAGGAGGCAAAGTAGACAGCGTGCGCCGGTCCTGGAGACAGTCAGTGCCAGCGGCCCTCGCATCACATGCTCTGCCCAAACCCACCAGCGCCCAAGACGACGCTCGACAAGCCCCTCCACAGCGTCCGGAAGCCCTCCACTCTGGATATTGTGACCATGGCATTGGATATGCCTGTGTACACGGCCGTCGGCGACGGGTTCACGACCTGCATCCTAGTCTTTGGCCATGTTAGTGCGCGGCTCGTCGCCAGCGAAATCAACAGACACGAGGCGGCGCACCTTCAGCAGGTCGATGGGATACATCACCGAGTGTTCCTGTTCCGCGGTCAATGGTCGGCGTCATGGGGCATGGTGGGCGCAGAGCAACGTACGGCAATGCCTGCGAATGCGCCTGCGAGCATGTTCGCGGTGAGGGAAAAATTCGGCGGGAGGGACTCATAGCTACGGCAAGCATCAGCCAGTGCTCTGTTGCGGCATTGCCGTCGCCGTGAGGCAGGGGCGGGTTACTCATGTTCGGCGTCTTCCACAGCTGTCCGCTCATGGGTGGCCATATATCCACCACGCTCCGGCGGTCCTGCTACCGTAGGCCGCGACGAAAGAACAATCGTGGGTGCTGGTCGAATTCGGCTCCGGGGTGCACAGGACGGGGCACGCGGGGGTGACGGAGGTGGCAGTCGCGGTATGGACCTGGGTATGCTCTTCTCCAAACTTTTTGTTTGCAAAGTCGCCGGTCTGGGCGTTCCTTGCCCCCCGGAGATCTAGCGTGTGTCGTCGTCACAGCTCGCTCGCTACTTTCCAACCCCAATCTCACTTTACTCTGTTCGTCCGGAGTCAGGAAAGGATGCCATTACAATTGATCTGAATTCACTTGTCGAAGGCTACGCGGTGCAAATACTCTATTCGCGGCCCCAGTCTAAATATGATGTGGGATGAGAAGGCCCGGGCGAGGTGAGAAAGCCGCCGCGGAGATGGCGCGGACTGACTCGGAGAAGGCGCACATAGGAACTCTGCCCAAGTCCAAGCTCGCCAACACGTCTGCAAGAAGTGGATCGAAGCCTCTCGGTATTTGGGATCGCGCTTCTGTCAAGGAGCGCAACGTTCCGACTCGATGCAGCTATGTATGTACATATGGCGGCCTTCACTGCATGACAGGTATTTGCAGACGAGGAAGCCCCAGTAGGCAAAAGTCCTCTAATCACGGCAGACATTGCCGAGCTTCGAATGGCCAAAACTTCCCTCGACCTAGTTCTTCAGGTCGCACGGCGGATTGCACGACGAGCATATTCTCGAGCTAGGGCTCCAGTGAACGGCTAAGCTGACCACTCAGCAGTCGCATCGCCCGTGCCAGCGAGGAAAGCTGACCATATCTCTAATGTTGGACACTCCCGCCAGGTAACATAGCAGACGATCGAACCCCAGTCCAAATCCCCCGTGCGGGACGCTTCCGTACCGGCGGAGGTCCAAATACCACTGAAGTGAACCGCTTGGCACCGCCGAGTCAGCCTGTAATGGTGACGGTCGTGCGAGGCCGTGATCATCCATTGACTGCAAGAGCTCGTCGAGGCGATGTTCACGCATCGACCCTCCAACCAGTTCGCAGATCTCGGGCACTAGGAGATCGAAACAAGCTACCGTTTCTTGGGCATCTCCGTTGCTGGGAGCTTGCTTCGAGGGAGCCATGTAGAAGGGCTTCTGTGCACGGGGATAGTCGGTCACAAACACTGGGCTCCCTCGTCCTACACTTTCGGCCAGAAAACGTTCATGCTCGGTCTGCAAGCCTTCTTGATAGTCAGGGGCGAAGGTGAATTGCACCTTGCCTTGATTGACAGCGTCGTTTAAGTGTTGTATAGCGGTGCTATACGTGATTCGAGGCCATAGTCCGCCGATGAGGCCCTGCCACCTTTGTGTGAGCTCGCTGGCATCCAAGGTTCCACTGTGGCCCTCGTGATCTCGTGATTGCGCTTCGAGTAGCTCTTTACCCACGTGTGAGGCCTGCAGCCCTCGAGCGACGTGGCGTATCATGTCCTCGACAACATTCATGACGTCTGTAAGTTCTTCTACGAATGCAAGCTCACCCTCGAGCATGTAGAACTCGCTGAGATGACGAGGCGTGTCGCTCTTCTCAGCACGAAAGGTGGGTGACAATGCCCAGACCTTACCAACGGATTGAGCCAATGCTTCAAGGTGGAGCTGGCTTGAAACGGTCAGGTACTTGGGTGACTGAAAGAACAAGTCTTCCAGTTCCTGTGGCTGGTTCGGTCCTTGAAGGGGTAGGGAGGTCGACGTTGCAGGGGAGAGAGTGAACACCTCACCAGCGCCCTCGCAATCGGACGACGTAATGATCGGAGGATGTGCTTGAACGAAGTCGCGGGTGAAAAAGTAGTTGGTAAATTGTGCGGTTACCTGAGATCGTAATCTCAACAACAGGGAATTGGAAGGAAGCCGTGAGCGGAGATGAGGAATGCTTCGCAAGAACTCAGCCGTTTGGTATTTCTTTTGCAAAGGGCACGTCTAGAACGAGTCACGCGACACAAGATTAGTATGCCGAGCCCTACGTACCTCAGGTACAGATAACTTCACTCACTGCGGCGTCATTCTGACCGAGGATGCGTACGCTTTCGGCGTGCAGCTCACGAACTTGAGCCCTACCCGGGGATGCTTTCCACCGGCCGGTAATTGCTACTGCAGCGCCCGTGGATAGTCTATGCCGTGGAGGAGCGTCAGCACAGCTCTGGTAACTACTGCAGACTGCCGTCGGACGACTGACCCGTCCGCCTGTTCGGGAGACAACACGGCCTGCACTGTTTTCAATGATGAGCCGTCGCTAATGGCAGCAAATGCCACCCGTTTCTGTTTGCGCACTGTGCGTACGAAGCCATTGATCGTCAGGGCCAAACCAGAGGATGGCTCATCCGGTGAGGGCAGCTGCGATGCGGGGTCTTCAAGAAGGGAGGCTACATTAGAAGGAGTCCATGTTGTTGAGGTGATGTGGGAGCGGCAAAGCCATTGTGCTGCGGCAGGGACAGCGGCAGCGGTGAAACAGGGGAACAGACGGGGAAGGCGGAATGTTCGCGTCGATGAGAGTAGCGTCCTATTCATTTGGGCAAATTCAAGGCGGCTTGAGCGAAACAGTTGGAAGATGTCGTCGACAGAAACTTTGGCCCAGAAGCACGGGCCAGCCGCGCTAGCTCTGGAGGACTGGAGTTTGTGGATTGTGGATCGCGGGCGGGTGACACTGCGGAAGCGAAGACGCATCGATCACAACGCCCGTCGCCCACTGCACACAGCGGTCATTTGACGCTGGCGGCAAGTCCCCACAAATCTGGCAAGATTATGTACGTTCCTCTTAGTGCGAAGCTCGTCGATGCACGCTGCTGCTGTTGTTGTGCGACCCGGCGGCAGTGCAACAACCCTGGAGCATCATTTGGGGCCTCGCCCGATGGTGTGAACACGGGCCCAAAGCCATTGGCTGCGCTGGTTGGCCGCGTTTGCTTTTGCTGCTCCTCACTTCAGATGGGAGCGAGCGCGGCGGTCTCAATACCCGGTCTGAAGCATTGTGAGCTAAAATCCATGATCGCGCGCGGAACTGCTGGCCCATGGGCACCAGATATGCGGACTTCCTCGCCCGGAGGAAGACTTGGTGCAATCACACCGGTCGCAGCGAGATATGACTGTCATACGCTGCATGTTGCACGCTGCCTCACCACGATCTCGGGCTAAGTCGCTAGCTCGTTTCCCTGCATGTCTGTCAATGGTCCCATCATCCTTAGATCTCGGGCTAGCTATTCAAGGGCATGTAGATCGGTGGATGAGGGTCTAGAAGATCGATTCGGAGATCGATTTCTGGCGCCCATGTCGTTGGAGACTCTCGCCAACTGCCCCGAGCACATGGTCGTGTTCCTGCAGGTTTGGCACACTCCCACAGCCAGACATAAAGGTAAAAACCCACAGCCAGGACGGCTAGTCCTAGTCCTTCAGTGCTGCAGGTAGTAGCCCGAATGCTCGTGGAAGCGACTCAAGCCTCCACTGTGTGCAGTTGCGTTATAGGATGGCGCGATGCTACCCGCGTTGCGTTTGATGCCGGCATTCGACAGTACCCGGAATCAAGATTCACGCACAGGACTGCCCTTTCTGTATTGGGCGCGGCGGAACGCGCCCATGCTAGTGACGGCTTGATCTTGCTCTTGTTTAGTTTCGTTTGTTCAATCACACGCTTGAACGGCTGGGTATATATGCTGTGGGCTCAATCCTGCTGCCGTATTCTAATGCTTATAGGCCGTGCTCCTACCATTTGCTTGCCGGCTTGCAGCAGCCACACATCTTGCGTTTCTCGCATATCTTCTTCAATGATACTCTGAGCTTCCTGTTTCTACTTCGCGCTCGTCAATTTTCTGTACACGCGCGTCGAAATGCCCCAGTCAAGGCCCAAACCGTCCGAGATAGCTGCCGAGGCGAAGCGGATATACATGCCTCACATATGGAGACACTACATTCAGAGCTCCGTAACCTCCTACTTCTACCCTGATGCATCTGCTATCAAAATCAACCCCGAGAAGAGGTCACAACAACGGCTCCGGGTAGCCGTCGTGGAAGGCGATCCGGTGGACTATGCTCTGGGCTGGTACCAGTACGCATCGACAGACCCATCGAATCAACACTCGGTCAAATGCATCCCTGTTGTAAATATGGCAAACGAGAAGCGTGCTGGTGGAGATTGGGAATCTGGACTCATGGCACCGGAGGAATGCTTTGCTAGGCGGAGTAATCTTGTACATGCACTCACGATGCCGTGGAATCAGAACCAAAACCAGCCGACAGACTTCTATCCTATCCCACAAAAAGGAGGCATTTATTCTCCAGAAGTTTGTATGCCACCACCACCACCTAAGCCGCCACTTCTTATTCTAACATACAGCCAGACGTCTTCCGAGAAGGAGCCGAAAAGAACTACAGTCCCTGGAAAGAATTCCGGTGCCTCCCTGTCATATCAGTAGCACCAGTTCGCAGACCAAAACTGGATGAATCAGGCACGAGCTATTCCTTTGCGCAAGAGAAAGAACTGATGAGGGAGAAGATGCGGTCTGTTCTCCGAATTGCGTCCTATTGCGGACACTCGAATATTTGCATTGGGGCTTTTGGTGTAGGCCCGATCTTTCGCAACCCAGTGGGTGAGGTGGCCAAAATGTGGAGAAAACTTCTTTTCGAGGACGAGGAGTTCCGTGGTGTCTTCACTGACGTGGTGTTTGCAATCGAGAGCAACCCGGGTGGTAGCACGGCCAAGGATGGGCTGTCAGATCTCGAGGTATTCAAGGAAGAGTTCGACCCTTCAGTCATATTCCCAACACGTTATCGGTGAGAAGAAGCGGGTCAGGCACTCACCGCATGGTGAGCTGGAAGGGGTGATGTCAGTGGCACAGGCTGCGGCTTGAGGGTTGACATGGTGGAAATCGATTTTGGAAGGCCCTGCATTCTTGGAAGCGAACCAATCATATATCTGGTATCGACTTTGAGCCGGACGCATTTTCGGGCTTTCCTAGGCTAGCGCGGTGTCTATTCAGACATCCTTTGTCCACTGAACCATCATCGCACACAGGATTCTGGCATCACCATGGTTTCTGTTGCTCCACATCTTGGTGTGGGCGGGTTGGGCGTCAATTAGAAATAGCTGCTAAATCGAACATGGTCATCCGGGCTCTGGCAAACGGCTCTTGCAGAACAAACATGAATGATGCCGGAACCCCCGCAAAGTTGCAGCCCGGAATATGCAGCTTTCCCTACCCTGTGGAAATTGCATCCTGCTGAAGTTGATGTGTTACGTGGCATGTTCTCGTGGGACCAGACCGGTCCAAGAATTTGCATTTGTCCACTTCTGCGACGTAGGGAAAAGGTCCCGCACTGCCTCTGGTGTATGACAATACGAGGTGTGTGGGAAAGGTCGGACTTGGCTGGCAGGGACCGGGACTGTTCCGCAGAGCCCTCATTCGCTCATGCCTTTATCATTCATGTCAAGGGTGTGACCATCGACACGACAAGGGAGAAGATGCGAAAGAATGCCGAACAGAAAATCATTCGGGGACAATGACGACATTATGCAGCTTGACGCACGTGCTCTTCTGGCTTTGAGCAACGCAGTTGTTCTTTTGGACTCCTGATAGGGATGTCGCAGTAATGTCGTACTGTGGTAGTAAAGGCACAAATGTACTCATTATTTGCGGGAAAGATAGAAACCGCATTTCAGCGGTGTCGTGCCTTTTGGACTCCTGTTAGCACTACGCCCGGCGTTGCTGCCACTTCGCTCGCACCACAAATACTCAGATGAAGTCATCCTTGAATTCAACGAAACGATCCTGCAGTAACAATGTTCTTACATATTGTACATATCCAGTTGCTACGAAGTTCTCGCGCCTCACGACCTTGTAGAGAGATGAGGCGGCTGAATGTTCCCACCCTCTGCCTCTATCTTCTTGACCATCTGCTCCTTTTGGTAATTGACGACTCTCTGCTTCTTGAAGTACTCAACCTAGCAATCATTCAGTCAGCGATGAGCACACTCGTTTCCCGCTGAGGCCACGCCCCGAGCGCATAATGCTGCTTACCCAACTGTGAGCACAGCTTTTCTCAAATACTTGATCCTCCGGTCCACAGACTTGTTGAGTCGCGACTTGACCTGCCCTCGAGTTTATGCTGTCCAATATCTGATTCCGATCCAGACATTCGAAGAACGCATCTCGGGCTTCGTAGCACTTCGTTCGATTTGTCTTATTGGGTGCCTCGAATGCCCCGTCTTTCGTCTTCTTAGGAGCAGACTTGTCGTCTGATGAACCCCACGGTAGCCAGCCCATGATGTAGCGATGCTAGACGTGCGATGGGTATGAGGTTTGACCTGTTTGTATTTGCTGTCAATGGCCATGGTAACATCGGATACGATGAACAAGTCGGAAGATGTGGCAATTACCTCGGTGATGGTTTGCTTACCTTTGTTCTGACAAGATCTCTACCGGCTGTGGTGCAGAATCGCAAAATCGTGAAGGATGGTATGACGGGAACTTGGCGGAAGTTGCCGTATGGTACATAATTAGGACCCGGTGATTGGCCGCTGCTATCGGACATCGGCACTAATTTAATCCGTTCTGATGCCTCTGGCTTCTACCTCCATGTCGACTTCGCGACACTGAATCTACCTTTGAACCACTAACGCCAGTTTTCACGCGCAAACACGCCAAAACCATCTCCCGAAGCCCGCGAACATTGCGCACTGTATGCCAGACTCATAGCGCTGCTCCAAATTAGGCTGATGCCGCGCCGTCGCCGTCCACCCCGACCTGGTGCCCTCGCGGATCTTTCTCCGTCTCGTATACTCACACAAATCGTTGTCCTGCAACTCGCCTATTATGCCTGCGCTGCCATTCTCATAATATTCACGGCCCTCGTGGCCGGGAGAGAGATAACCACGGACCTGTTATTCAGTTGGCGTAGCCTTCGTGGTGACACCACTGTTGGTTGGACGCTTGGACTGGTGTGGGTATTGAACAGCCTTGCTTGGTATGTCTCTGAAGTGGTTAAGGGTATCTTGGTGTCTTGCTGACACTCATTAGTGCCGTATTTATGCTCCTTCTCATTGCCCGTTCGAAACTCGTTCTCGATTTCGCTCTCACGATTCACTTCATCCACCTGATCGTCACCTCCTTCTACGCCCACGCGATCCCGACAAATCTGTTCTGGTGGGCCTTGCAGATATGCAGCGCCACTATAATGACATCTTTGGGCGTATGGGCGTGCCAGTGGCGAGAGCTGAAGCCTATTAGTTTTGGAGGCAAAGCAAGTCCGTCCTCGACAAGGCCACAAGGCAATAGTGCCGGAGATGATGGAGTTGGGGAGTCAAGAGGCAGAGGGAGAGGAAGAGGCAGGGATGGTGCTGGGGAATATGAAATGGTGGAGATGGGCGAAGGAGACGGGAACGTGTAATTGTATTCTAGGTCATGCATTGCTTGGAGTTGGATCATCGGTATAGAAGGGTTCTACGCATGGCGCACGCAGGACTGGTTCTTCGTGAAACTGCATCTTAATTGTATTGGACACATCCGAAGGCTTGTTGAGCTTTCCTGACCATGGTTTCGCATCGACCAGGGGATGACAGTGGTACAAGTATGCGCAAGAGTTCACCTACATTCAAGGCTCTGTATCTCTCTTCCAGCTAGGAACCACCTCGACGAATAAATATCAAACCGCACTGTCCCATCTTCCGCCGTGATAGAGGGCCATATCCGTTGCGCACTCTCTGTGGCTGTGTTCACACTCTTCTCCTCTCGGCTGAAAACTGGCACGACTCTGCATACAACCTTTGTAAGCTCTTCAAGCGCGACGGCCTGTTCCTGCACATCCACAAGAGCAACGATTTTGACAGACTTCAGACGACGGAAAAGTGCGCCTACGAAGGTCAGCACTGCTTTATCTTTCCTTTCCATGAAGTCAGAATTTGCGTACCCGGAGTAATGCGCTCCCGCAATGGAATTTCCACGAAAGTCGCATCGCCATTAGACTCGGTCATTTCGAGAATGATACTTGTGGCACGGAAATGTGTAGGGCCGGTGTATACAGTTTGCTGTGAGAGGGGAACCTGTAAGGTCTGAACATGTATGACTCTGGCGGCTACTGTGCAAACGAGCCCAAGAAACAAGAGGAGATGTGGCCGCGACATTGGATATTTGTAGTCTGGAAGCGCTCGACAAGGACCGTTTTCTGGCGATATGAATGTGAAGGTTGACGTTGCTGGCTGCAGGGAAGTCGAGAGAATGCGAGAAGTGGTAGCAAGGCGAAGCGACGACGGGAAAGAAATCTGGGGGATTAGAAGTGCTGGAAAATATACTGCCGGCGGTAATGGAGATGCCGAGCACCTTGTTTTCATTTAGGATATTCTTGGATTCAGGACCTATCAGGGAAAGGCCCCGGAAAGCAACACGCCTAGGCTAATACGCTGAATAGAGCTGCTTCGCGCAGCAGGATAGCCTTTTGCGGCAGTTCATGTCTCATTTTTGTCAATAGAAGCGAGCGTGGTGAAGCGACGTTTCGCCCATGTAGTACAGGTGCTGACTCTAGGAGCTTACCCTTTTCTTGTAAGTAAAATTGAGCAGACTAGAGAAGTAGAACAAGCATTTTACTCATAGAGTTATGCTAGAAACATATCAAAATGAAAAACAGTACGTGCCTCTGCCTTTCACTAACTAGGCTGCGCGGTCATCAGTCGCCGCGGAGCGGCCAGTGTCGTAAGCGAGCGGGTAGGATGCCGTCCAGATTTGGGCGCGATCTCACGTGACACAACCCTGGAACCGCCTGCCGGGGACTCCAACGTCCGCCGCCAACCCTTTTTCCTTGACGCAGCCTCGACACGAGTTCGCTTCAAGCTCTCGATTGATGGCACTAGGATACCTAGCCGGTGCAAAGGTGAAAGGCAGCGGCAGGTATGGATCCAAGTAGCGGATTATTCAATCCGTGGACTGGTCAACACGTTTTTCACAACGGACAATTCGTCCCCGCCCACTTCTCAAACCGCCAGTACATCTCTCCTTACGCGACTCAACAGCAGCAGCCTCAGATCCCGCTCACCAGCACTGGATTGCAAGGCCCCCTAGGCATCACCTTCGTTACCAGTGGCCCAGTTATTCATGAGGGTTTCATACCCGCTCCAGGTAATGAGGACGATGACGATGATTATGAGCGACCATATCCCACGCTCCCAGCAGGCTACCGAAGATCACTGTTCCATCGCGACGATCTCGGGAGTGACGACGAAGATGACAGTGACGAGGAACGACGGCTAGCAGAGGACGAAGAGCGACTCATGAGACAGATTGCCGATAGAGAGGAACTCCAGGAAGAAGCAGACCCCGATTTCAATCTTGACGAAGTCGAAGAGGTCGAAGATTTTGAAGAAGATTTTGTTGTCGACGACGACCTCGATGACGACTTAGAAGGAGCGGAGGAGGAAGAGGAGGAAGAAGAGGAGGAAGCACATCACACACGGACACGTGGCCGAGGGAGAGGAGCGAGCCGAGGAAGGGGACAAGGTCGAGGGAGGCCTAGAGGTCGAGGAAGAGGTGGTTATCGTGGATTGGAATCTACGAGGAGAAGGGGAGGGAGCTCGCGACGCCACACTCGATTGACCGCTGATCCAGGACCGCAATTCAAAGTGTTGCAACAGCAAGCCAACGAAGCATTCTTGCGCAGAGACTGGGAAAGAGCCATTGATTGTGCCAACAAAGCAGTTCAAATGAATCCCGAGATTTTTACTGCTCATAATCTCCTGTCGGAAATATATCTGGCAATGGATGAGCAGCAGAAGGCCTTGGAAGCGCTTATTGTCGGAGCTCCGACTAAGCGGGATAAATCACTGTGGTTTCATATCATTGATCGCGTCCAAGAGATGGATCCTAACACATATCCCCTGTTCACTCCTGAGAACAAGATCGCTATCGTTCTTGACTGCTTGAGATCAATCCTGATCATTGACGCGAACGACTATGAGGCACGCAGTCAGAAACTGAAGATTGAGACGGAACTAGGACATATTTCTCGGGCAATCACATTATGTCGTAAGATGCTCACAATACGGCCATATGATGTCGATATCATCAAACAAATGGCAAGGCTGGGTGTGTCCTCGAGAAAGCATGGCAAGCTCTTCCTCAAAAGAATGCTCCATTCTTTTGATACGTCTATTGCGTACTTTATCGCAAATGATAAACCGTCAGACAGCAATCTTGACTGGTCTCTACTGAACCTCTACCTAGATCTTTTAGATCGCGCCGGGGACCCTGCATACTCACTCAAGCGCCTGAAAACCCTCGCTCGATGGATCCAGGGCAGGAAGGGCGAAACTTTCTGGGACAAACTAGACGATGATCGCGAGTTCGACATAGATGATAGTCCAAGGAGAATCGCCGTTCCCGAATTCAAATCTAGCACTAGAGCTCGATACGGAAATACTCTACCCTTCGAGATCAGAATCAAAATGGGCGAATTTCGACTCCGTCTACAACCTCCCAATATTGATGAGGCTATGGTTAGTTTTCCCTTCCATTGTTCGAATTGAAAATACTCATCTTTCTTAGAACCATTTCGAGCTGCTCGAGCCTGACGACGACAGCAGAGGCGCCAAAGTCATGGACTATGGCGATCTCTTTCGCGACGCAGCCAATGCACTTCAGGCAGCGGGGTACGAACAAGAAGCCTTGCGATTCTATGAGCCATTAAACAGGAGGAATTCAGATGAAATGACCGTCAAGACATACGTGGGGCTCCACTCGTGCTATCAAAACCTTGGTTACACGACTAAAGCGGAAGAGATCGTGCCGGTACTACTTGACTGGGAAACGGATAGCTTGGACGACCTTGCTATAATGGCAAAATTCTTCGAAGATCAAGACATGGATGATGAAGCCAACCGCCGAGCAGAGTTCGTATACTTGAATGGGGGTCGCAGAATCTTGCGAGACACCGGGTACCTGGCGTATGCCGAACTACGAGAACGTTTCATGCGCGAGTTGAGGCGAAGACCCCGGAGGAAATACAAGCCGAGGAGGAAGACGCGCGTGGATTCACTTGTCAAGAACTTGAGGAAACTTGCCATGCCTCCAACGGCGGGGCAAGTGAACAACGAAGCGTCTTCATCCGCGCAGACACTCGGCCCTGTATCTACGGACCGCACCCTCCTACCCGGGCCTCGCCAAGGTCTCTTCCGCGCGAAGCGGACATCAGAGGGAACAGTATTTAGATCGCAACCCTTTTTGCCGGCCGAGGGACCATCAGTGGAAGGCACCGAAATGCCAGTGGACTCTACCGAACAAAAGTTGTCTCGGAAGAAGCTGGACAGGCTGACAAGCGAAGCTTCCGAAGAGCTTAAGGCAACAAGAATACAGCACCGCGAGATTTTGGCCAGTTTCGATAGATTGAGGGGGTTGAGTGAGGCTGCGGAAGCTGGACATGAAGAGTCAATCATTGAATGGATATCAATAGCGAGAGAGCTATTGGACGAATTCTTCACCTTTGACCTATTCTACACAGCAGGTACAGGGAAGCGGTTCCGACCGTTTGAGGGTTACCTTCGAAAAACCCACGCGGGCGAGCTGTGGCAACGATCTGCATTGATGGTTCTCGCGGTTGCGGCAAACAAAGGTGAGGATGGTGAAGCAGGGTCTGAGACGAGTGATGAGCCGGGTGTTATTAGCTACGGCTTCTTCGGTGTCGACCTGAAGGAGTGGTTCGAGGTTATGTGCCAACAGGCCGTTTATCTCGCCAGACAAGGCGACTCGGATCGCTGCTTCAGCACTCTGGACATGGCTTATCAAGCCAATGTCTTCTATTTCGACAAGGACTACATCACTCGCCTGCAGATATGTCGCCTTGGTTGTGCAGTGCCGCTTGAGGATTCAAGGCAGGCATCCGCTGCAATACGCTGGCTGATGAGAACGTATGCTTACGGGCACGATCCATTCCGGCTTTACAGTGTGGTAAATCGACTGTGCTCGATCCATGATGGCTTCGGCACCAACTCTGCCTTCAAAGTCTTCGCGAGATACACAAAAGCAATGGACAGCGCCATTATGACGGCGGAGCAACGCCGAAAATACAACTTTGACAGCAAGAACGATCGCACGAACCGCTGGATGACCGACTATGTCATGAACCAGGGGACCGATGTCATCAAAGAGCATGATCCCATGATCTTTGCCGTATACGCTCACATTCTGCTGGCGTCTGGGTCCTATATATCAGCGCTGGCACAGTATTATCGGGCTCTAGCTATGATGCCTCAAGACCCCGTTCTCAATCTCTGTATCGGAGTGACCTACATTCAACACGGCCTCAAGCGGCTTTCCGAGAACAGGCAGTACCAGATCCAGCAAGGTCTGGCATTCGTTCACCGATATTATGAGATACGCACTAGAGGGGACGTTGCGCTGTATTTCTCGGAAGCACATTTCAATGTGGCGAGAGTGTGGCACGCATTAGGCTTGACGAGTCTCGCGCTTCCGGAGTATGAGCGGTGTATTGAGCTCAGTGCAAGAGTGAGGGACGAAGCAAAAAAGAAAGAACAGGAAAACATGGAAATAGACACGGGACCACAGGATCCTGATGCTATCGAGGATTTCGCGACCGAGGCGGCATTTTCCATCCAGTCTATCTTGGCAATGGCAGGCGACTTCGAGGGAGCGAGGAGGGTCACGGAGGCAGTTCTTGTCCTTGATTGAAAGCTGCCCGGGCACTGCCAAGTGAGGGGCCGAAGAATAGCGTTTTTGACATGCGCCCTCGTCTACGAGTGAGTTCATATGCGCCATCGAAGCGAATCACGGCGGCATGGCGTTTCAAGGACCAAATGGTGACAGCACCCACTACACGCGGGAGAGGAGACGGCTCGGGAAGTTCCTTCACTGCATGTGCTTTCGTTTGTGGCGTAATGCTCTTGTATGAATATGGACATAGACGCGGAAGATACCACCCATAGCGAATGCTTCATTTCTTGGAAGGGGCGGTCAAGAACTTGCATCTCAACGGGCGTTTCTTAGCGTAGAGACTTCTGCAGGAGACATCTGGACTCTCCCTTCACGGACGGGAGAACCTGTGTCCCAGGGCTTGTTGAAATACTTTATCACATCACCCATCACAGTAATAGACACGAAACACATCCTGATCGGTGAGAATCCTTGACATGAGCACGAGACGTCGGACGACATGTAACTGTTGTACGTACACAGCTGACATTGCACCGAAGTCTACTGATGCCTCTTGCCCTGGGTACCACAGGAACAATTAAACTGAAGCACCTGGCGCAGGTACTGGTCACTGTACCTGTACCTATTGTGTTTTACTGTGCGATCGCTTGCGTCCGCCGGGCCGATCTGGTACGACTGTGATACGAACTCAGTGTACTACCGCTTAATTTCCTGTCGAGGGAGCTGACGAGGACCGTGGTAACAAGATAGACTCTCGATAGACAGCCGAGGATGAGGAATTTGCGAGTCATGTGGTGATGTGGTGATGAATATATGCCTCTAATTCTCTGTATAGTCTGTAGTTACACATCTAGTAGTATACACAAACCAAATCCCTTCTCTATCCTCAACCCCATCCCCCTCTCCGAGATCGGGTCTAAACGGCCCTTCGATACACCTTGGCCAAATATCTCGACCGTCACGAGACTATCTATCCAAGCCCCGGATACCTCACTCCCCATCTGCCGACCTCCTTCATCGCCTTCTCCCCTCCACCCGCCAACTTCTCATCCCCCAGCACCCCGGCAATACACTTCCATCCATCTCTACCCCCACCCCACTTCAACACCTCATTCATATACCTTTCCCCGTTCCTCCTATCCACACTCCCGTTCCTCCCCTCTTTTTGAAACACCTCCCCCCAAATCCTGCCCGCAATCGCCCTATCAAAAAGGTAAGAATAATACGTCGCTCCATAGCCAAACAAGTGCCCAAAGAAACCCTGCCAGGCCGTGCCCGCCGGTTCCGGGATGGACGCGTGGCGGTTGTAAACGTCGTGGTATGTTTTCGTAGAATCAAAGTCGTGTTGCAAGGGGAGATTGGAGTGATATGCCTGGTCCAGCATCGCGAGGAGAATCTGTGCTTCTGTTTCCGCGGGTTCGGTTTGTACGTCTATAGCCAGCCGTTCCTCGAGCGCCGAGATCGGCAATGGGGAATCGGTATCGTAGTGTCTGGCGAAGAGCGCTAGAACCTCGGGACAAGAGGCGAAATGCTCCATGAGCACCGAGGGGAGTTCTGCAAAGTCGGTGGCACAGCGAGTACCGGAGACGTTTTGGAGAGGGGTGCGGCCGAGGAAGGAGTGCAGACCGTGGCCCATTTCGTGGAAGAGGGTGCGGACGTCGTTGAAGCTGAGGAGCGTGGGGCGGGTCAGGCGGTTTGAGGAGAAGTCGCAGATAAGGGCTATGGTGGGGAGCTGGTAGTAGGTGTTTGTGGTCTTGTTGAGTCCTACTGCCATGCCGTCGGTCGCCGCTTCAACGGGAGAGGAGAACGGATGGGGTGAGTTGGACGCTTCTTGGATTTCGGACTCTGAGATTTCGCGCGAGCAGCGGAGGGTGAAGTGTGCGGGATTGGGTGTCTTGCCCTCGCGGGAGAAGAGATCGCAGTAGAGGACGGCGATATGGCCGTCCGTCTCGGACACGACATCAAGTCGACGGACACCTTCATCCCATACTTCGCCAGGTTGTGTTTCTCGTGGGACCAGACGAATTCCGTAGAGACGGTCGAACAGTCTCGAGAGGCCCTGCATGACTGTTCCTACGGAGAAATACGACGAGAGGAAGTCGGGGGAGCGAAGCTTATGGTCCATGTTTTGGATGAGCTTGTGAGTGTAGTAGAACTTGTCCCAAGCGTTGATTCTGTCTGGGAAGTTGCCGCTGCGAGCGTCGGCCTTCTTGAGCTCCATTAGTTCCTGAAGTTCTTCCTGGACCTTATGGCGGGTATCCTCGGCCAAAGCAGACAAGAATTGATTCACAGCTTCTGGAGACTTGGCCATCTTATTCTCCAGTGTCATGTGCGCAAAGGTCTCATATCCCGATAACTTGGCCAGCTCCGCCCTGCTCTTCAGCAGACTTTCTAACCTCCCGATGCTCTGTTTGTTCGCTGTGCGTACCGCCATGTAGATGTCTCGTCGCACATCCGGATCGTCGACATATCTCAACGCCATCTGCGCCTCATGATGCATTGTGTGGATGGTAGTATCGCCCCATTTGGTCAGGGCGGCCACCATGTTCGGCTCCATTCCCTTCATCCTCTTGCTGCTGAACTTTACGGAGTACTTCTCGGGGCCCATGCGGTCCACAAACTCGGATCCTTGGTGGGCAATGTCATTGCTCAAATGAACAAATTTCTCCCTCGAGCCCTTGGGCAGTTCGATGGCACTCCTCGAGAAATCCTCCATGAGGATCTTGGCAACCAATTTCTCTTGCTCCGACCAACTGTCGTAGACTTCTGGGACTGCCGCCGCGCGCTTCAGCTGGTGGTTTAATATGGTCGTGGTATTCAGTTGATTCATGTATTGAAACATTATGGAATATGCTTTGGACGCGGCAGCCTGAATTTTCCTATCCGGATGGGTCCCTCTCACAAAGTCGGCCAAGTCGATGACGCGACACAGCAAATCGCTGAGCCTGTCCAGGTCTTTCACCATGGTCCTGTACTCGTCCACGGTATGCGCCGCGGCCACCTTTTCCACCACGCCCTCGCATCGCTGCAGCGTCACAGTGACAAAGTCGAGGAAGCCATCGGGGTGGGTCAAGTAGCGATTTCCTACAATGCCCGTCGGCGGATTCTTGTTCGCATTGCGGGAGAAGTTGGCCCAGAAACCGGCATTGTCGAAGATGCTGCGCAGCGTGCCGTCGTCCTTGGTCGCGTGCTGGGTTCCGAGGCCGTAGAGCGTGGAGGCGGCATAGGCCGGTAGGGGGTCGCGTGCAGCCGGCGCCGCGGCCGTTGCATGGCCGAGGAAGCGGCGCTGGACTCGCCGTTGCTGCTGCCGCTGCTGTTGCTGCTGTCGCTGCAGACACTGCGAGCAGATCCAGGGCGAGGGCTTCGCGCGCGCAAGCCGCTGCAGCATGGCGGGGGCGCGGATATGGCGGGCCGGGCGAGGAATAGGTGGAGGAGAGGGCGCCGGGAGGGAGAGCGAGGGAGAAAGGAGGGGGAGCGGGGGAGAAAGGAGGGAGAGAGAGGAGGGGCCTGTGAAGGTGTTTGCGATGCCGTCAGAGCTGGAAAACTTGTGCCGGATTTATGCAGAGTGGCTGATGCACGGCATGCGGCATGCGGCATGCGGCATGCACCGTGAGTGCCTGTGCGTTTGCGTTCAAAGGTCCGCGCAGGGGCCACGCGTGGACGGCCATGGGATGGACCTCGTTGCATTCAGGCCCATCCTTTTGTCCCTCGTCTCACATCGCGACTGCTTGCATTTCCCATCCATTGCGCCGCCACCCCGTTGCCTATGGCTTCTCTACCGCTGCTACGGCTGCTACGGCCGGCGAGTGTCCCCCTCGAGCCCCATGCGTCCTCTGTCTGACCTTTTCCCCAGCGCGCCGTCGTCCCCGCCATGACAGCCGCTGCCGCTGCCGCTGCCGCTGGCACGATATTCTCCTCTCCCCGCCAGCTGCACGCCGAAGAGCCGCCTGCCGACGACCACGTGCGCAATTGCCCTCCCAGACACTCTCGCAAACGATGTGTCCAACTGACAGTCTTCCCAGCTCAATCGCAAGCCCATCTATGACGACTCAGTGTCCTCGAATCCTCCTCCGGCCTCCGCCGCACATCCCGAATCCTACCGACCAACACCCACCGACCGTCTCGCCGTCCACATAGGCTACGCCCGCCTCGCCGTCCACAAACAAGCCATCAAAGCCGAAGATGCCGTCAACTCAACCCTGACCCGCGCCCTACGGCTCGAGCACTCCTTCACCTCCACCGTCCGCTCTCTCGCGCCGCCCAAGGAATCCAACGAAAAGCTGCTCCCGGGGATGCTATACGTGCTAGTCGCCAGCATGGCCGGCTCAATCGTGACCCGGAACCGCAACATCCTGCTGCGCGCCACCGTTCCCGCGGCTATCGGCCTCGGGGCTGCCTACGCTGTGATTCCGCTGACCATGAAGAATGTGGGGGATCTGGCGTGGACGTACGAGGAGAGGTTCCCGGCGCTGGCTGAAGCACATTTGCAGACCAAGGAGCGCATGCAGAGGTTTGTCGAGACGGGCAAGGCACATACCGCCATGAGCCTCGGCATGGTTACGGATAAGGTTGGCGAGACGAGGGAGAAGCTCGAGGATTGGGTTAAGAAGGGGAGATAAGCTTGAGGACTGGTTGGAAACGGGGATAGGCCCCAAGGAAAGGCGGTACGACTATCTGTAAAAGTAGCTACCTCGTGAAAGAGGCACCATGCTAAGCAATGAAGAAATAAACCTGCATACAATACATTCTTACCTACTCCTTTACTATAGCACCACTATCTCAGAAATTTTAGCATGTTCTCGGAAATGCACAGACAACATAATGCGAGGAGAGACGGGCATAATCTTGGGTTTATATTCTATGTGTCGCGCGCGAGGGACGCGACAGAACTAAGAGTAGCGTTAGTTATAAACCTATTGGGCAACTTTCAAATTTACGGTCTAGGAATAAAAGGAAGGATATAGGAGCAGGATCTTACGTTACTATTCTATTCATCACGCTCGAAGCACGCCACAGCATTAAAACCAAGATCGCAAGCCTATCAGACAGTTCCAAGACTCATGGCTAAGGTAAAGGGATTATAAATCCCGCACACAGGCAAAGCAAGAAACTAACTTGGACAAGAACATGATGATATTCCATGTTGGATCCCTCTTCACTAGCTAGAAGACGCGGTAATTCCCTACGTTCCATACCCTTGTTCGCACGTCTCCAGGACTTCCTGATATCATACACTTAAAAAATAAGAACAAAAGCCTCAGCCTCATCCCTCTGTTCCTGAAGGGGGCGCGACCCACACCATGGACCCAAGATATAAACCATAAACATTGAATCGAAAACCGACCATGAGGCCCCGAACCCATCCCATCCGCATTACCAGGACCCCGTTTTCTGCCGTGGCTTCATCGTCACTGTACTAGATAGAGAAGGGTATATGTTAGCGTTCCTCTGCCTTGCCAATCTTCTCGGGTTCTTCCCAGCCCGCACTCAAGCTGCTTAATCAAGATTGATTGGCTCACTTGACGTTCCCATCGTTACTGGGCCAGCACCCCTCCCGAGAGGTACCTGTCTGCCATTTGGAAGATTGAGCGGGTGTGCGTTGTTGTTCACATTGTCCTGTGGCCTGCGCATGTTGGCTGTGCCACCGGGGGCACCTCCACCCTGAGGGTTAGGCCTGACGTTGGGAGGCACTCCCGACGATGGGGTACGACTGAGCTGGTATCCCAGGCCGCCTGCCACCTCGCAGCTCAAAACCGTCTCATTTAACTTCTTGAGCGCATTCGGTATGCCGTCCAGTTCCGCAACGACCCCGGACCGAATCCCAACCCAACCCTCCCCTTGGCTTCTGAACAACACAGCGAGTGCTGCCTTTAGAGTATCAAGGCGATCGCGTTCCTTGAATCGCTCTGCTGCCGATCGCTCGTCTAGATTCTTCCTGTAGTTATCCTCGATATGCCAGAAAGCCGCATCTTGCTTGGGCCGGATACGAATGTCGAAAGAACAGAGCGGATTCGTGTATTCGAGGCGATATGTCCCCACGCTGCGTGGGTGAAACCTAGGGTTCGACACATTGCCAGGCTGCGCGTCTCGAAGCTCATTGAGGGTAGCAATGATGGGTCGGGTATACATCAGTGTCGTGCAGAATCGGTCGAGCCCCGAGTTGTCTTCTTGTCGCAGGGCTGCGGGCGCCGGGCTCTTGTCATTGATGATGTTATTCAGATGTGTTGCAAGGCCGTTGTGAGGATTCCCAGGCGGAAACACAACTTGTATTCCACCTTGGTCTCCAGCAAAGTTGACGGTGGCCAAACAATCCTTGCCGTACTGAAATTCCACTTGCTCCAAAGATGACGCCTTGAGTACCATTTTTCGCTTCTTAAGCGTGATGGCAAAGGACCGGAGTCTGTCGATGTCTCGTAAGCGAGCGGTGGCTTGATCGACCATTGGTTGTCCAAATGGAGTGGAGAGGAGGATCGAGAAAGAGCCGTTCTCGGAGAAATTGATATCCTGCTGCGTGGAGCCAGCCATCAGCTGCCGCATGTCGATGTCCCTAGTCTTGATCATAAAGCCGGACACGATATACCAAATGTTTCGAAGATCAGCCCGGAACCCATGGCATGTAACCTTCAGACCCGGTTGAAGCCATTGTTCTTCATCTGGCTTAGAGCTCAGTAGATCTGGAGCCCTCAAACGTAGCACCCAGCCATGTAAGGCATCCTGTGAGCCAACCAAATGTGAGTTGACCGGCCGCAGGGCGAGTTGGCGTTCCAAGTTGCACGGAATAGACCGCTTTGATAGTTCGCGATCTGTGATACGGAAGCAGATGAGCTGCGCGGCAATTCTATCGATGCTGGCCAGTGTCTTCAGATTAACAGGCAGCTTTTGTCGACTCAGGCTTTCTGTTGTAATCCGTTCGGCAAAGTCGATGGTAGTGCCTCCAGTTCCCAGCTCGAGGATCCACCAAGATTCCCCTGACGGATCTATGATAGCGGCCAGAGCCCACTTGGTGATCATATTTCCGCCTGAACCCTTGGTGGTCCAACCACGTGGAGTGTACAATGCATATTGCATGACCTCCAACTTGACAGCTTGCTTGACCGCGTCAATCTTGAGCGCGTATCGCGCCGCAGGTCTCCAGCCAAGTCGAGAGGTGCATTGCTGAACAAGCTCTAGCAATGAAGAAGAAAGGAGTTGTGGAAGGATTGCGCTGATTGACGCCAGTGGTTCCTTCGACTGATTTATGGCGCGTTCCGCTCGAGCTGCGTTGGGGGTGCATGGACGCAGCTCGAATTTGCCGATGACTGGGTCCATCGAAGCTACTATTCTATTCTCCGGGGATCCCAGTGAGAGTTCAAATGAACAGTCGCAAGGTTCCGACTCGGAGAGGTTTAAGCTCGCCTTGGTCCAGGAGCGCTCGGAGAGGCGGGAGGTGATCTGGTGGCGGGCCGTCTGGAGAAAGTGCGAGGTGTGAAGCGCAATAACCCGTTTCAAAATTCTTTCCATGGAGAGATTGTTCCAGTCTATCTTGAGATCAACGTGTTTGACCTCTACCCCTTGCCGGAACCATCGAATTCCCAAAGAGGCTATCCCCGGTCCCCTCCACGAAACCTTGCCATTCTTGGGCTTTCCACTCGCCAAATTGATCTCAACCCAGCTCTTTCTTCCGGGTCGGTCCAACCAGTACGAGACGACGAGGGATCGATGGACGGGCTCAACCTTGAGAGCTCCGGCCCAGTCAGCGCGGAGAAGCTCGTAGGCTTGTAACCGGAGAATGGCAATCTTGTGTGTTAGAATGAAATTATGCAGAAAATCGAAGCAGGCGCTCAAGCCGGATTGGCGGAGGATGTTATCAAGTTGTTGCTTGACAAAGATATAAAACCGACCGTCGGCTGCAACGGTTGGCGCTGGAGAAAAGAGGAGCCGGATGTCAATAAAGTGCCATTGATCCGAAGTGTCTTCGCTGAATGCGGTTGTATCGAGTTCGAATTCCCCAGGCATAGTGAATGTTGCTCGCCCTGAGGCGACACGCCATTTTCGTAGATGTCGAGGCAGATTCTCATGGACGTTTAACCGAATTGCCAATGACGTGTTCATATACCTCAGTAGCTTGCGAGACTTTTCCGAAGACATGGGGTCGAGGGGGATGAAACCGAGCTACTGTTGTTTAGTTTTCAAGCATATAAAGCGAGGGGCAGTGGGCTTACATCTGGGATCCATGAGGCCTTCCCCGTTGACAAGACCTCCAAAGCTGTCCTGATGTCCGGATTTTGCTGCCTCAGAGTGGCCATGCTCATTTTCGTGTTGTTCATATCCCATACCACATGGTCCATTTCCTGGAGCTGCCTTTGGCACCATTGAAAGACATCGACCATCTTCACTACCCCTTCCGAATATTCACGAGCCCAATCGTAGAGAACAAGAAGTTTGATGAATTTGGCTCTCTGGTCATGCGCAAACTTAAGTATCAGGAGCTTTTTGTCCCTGTTGCTTGTCGAATTGTCCTGGAGATGGGCACCGAGGCCGTTGGATAAACCATTGGATTGAGGCGGTTGGATATCGGCCATGGCGGTCAGGGTCTCGGTTAGGTCGTTGTAGCATTCTTGCGACATGCGGGCGAGCAGCTTCGACAACGGGTGATAGTGCTCGGAGGAGCAGTGCGCGAGTTCAGGGGGTAGATGGGCCATCTGGGCGGAGACAGTCGGGGCAGCTCCGTTCATGGTGGGTTGGTCAGATTGTCCGTTTAGGCCCGGAAGGCTGGCGGCGGTGATTGTAGTGGGTGCGGTCACAGGTCCGTCGGGACGAGGACTTTTTTGATTGCCGTTGACAAGCTTGCCCTCGTGGGAGCGCTTGCGGCTTTGCCCGTCTCTTGGAGAAGTCAGTCCTGCGGCGCCATTGTGGTTCATTACGAGGAGTCGTCCGGGCATAGTCTGTTGTGCGTCGGCCTGTCCCTCGGCGCGCGCGTCGCCCCTGCTCTCCACAGCCTTCCCCGCGACTCCCTCTCCGTGCTCTTGCAGTTGCGCCGACACTATCGTGGGCTATCCAAGGTTGGGCGCCGTGATGGGACTCGGGGAGTTGGTGGGTGGTGGGTGAGTGACGGGTGAGTGACGGTTTCACTCGACGCCTGATTCCGCGGACGGGGAGGTGGTTGGTTGTCGCAAAGGGCAGCGCAGTGGGGGGGACGGCGAGGAGAACAAGGACGCAGCGGCGGAGGCTTTACAGACGGCGGCGCGGGCGAAAGGGCGATGCAGACGTGCGGTGAGTGCCCAGGAACTGTGACAGGAGGGGCGGAGGTGATTATCTCATGTTCGTCCGGGGGTGTCACCGAGCAGCAGCTGGCACACGGCGGATGCGCGCGTGGCGCCGAGCAGAGGTCGCGATGGAGGCGCGTTGGCGGGTGTGGCTGTCGCGGCGACAGAGATGGTGCCTTGCGGGCGTCGGGGGGGGGGAGGATGCGGGCGGGCGACTGTTGAGGACGGAATGTGTGAGGTGTGAGGGTGCAAGAGCAGGCGTGTATGAGGAGCGAGCGCCCTGGGCCCGGCGAGGTGCAGGTGAGGCCTTGGCGGGCTCTCGTCCGGGCTTGGAAGGAACAAGCGCGCGGAACAAACGCCTGCCAGCTGCCAGCTGCCACTGCCACTGCTGCTGTCCGGCGGTGCACCAGCCACGGCTCACGGCCGCGACAACAATGGGCTTTGGTCCTCGAGGATGAAAACGGCGGTGCCGCACAACGCTCTTGCATGCCCTCGCGCATCCGGGCCCGGTGGCCGCTTTGTGAAGACCCGCAAGACCTGCAAGACTCGCAGCCGTCCGAGACGGGGCCCTGTTTGGGTTATCCAAGTGGTCATGCACCCACACGACATCCATCACTCCCCAACCTGGCCATGAATCTCCGCCGCCCGGCACGCGCAGAACAGTACATATATATGCCCTGCACCGCTGCCCTCGAGCCCTCTGACACCCGCTGCAAGCCTCCCCCAAGCTTCCCATTGCCTGTCTGCCAGAGGCCCCCGTTCCGAGGTCATGTCGCAGCAGCCGTGAAGCGCTGCTCCGCCAATCACGTAGGCCTGAGCTGCACGCGTCGTTTCTCGGGCCCACGTCTGTCATCATGGTCCCCCGTCAGACGAGGCCACCGCTGCCCCCGGCGCGAGAATCGTCGACGCACTCGAAGCACTCGAAGCACTCGAAGCACTCTCTCCCCAGCCAGTCGTCCAACGAGGCCGACGATGAAGCCAGTTCCGCCATGATGGATGACAATCAGTCGCCCACCCCCCTCTATCCCGGCGAAGACACGAGCCTGACGAGCGACGCCGAAGTGAATGGCTTCTATACCTATGGCTGGGCCGCCGAGGTCTTCGTAGTCTGCGGCATAGGGTACGCTTTCCTCTGCATACACGTGCATCGTACGCGTCTGCAGCAACTAACAACCCCGCAGCTCCTTCATACCCGTCACGCTCGAACAGCTCGCCCGCGAGAATGGAGTGCTCCTCTCCAACAAGACCACGCCCTGCAAATCCACCCTCGACTTTCCCAAGGCCGACTCGGGACAATGCGTCGTCCATATACTGGGCCTGGAAATCAACACGGCCAGCTTCGCCATGTACACTTTCTCGATAAGCGTCCTGATCCAGGCACTCCTCATCATCTCCATGTCCGGCGCAGCCGACCACGGCCGCTTCCGCAAGACCTTCCTCCTATGGTTCGCTTTCATCGGCTCGACCGCGACCATGCTGTTCTTGCCCGTGGTCCCCAAGGTCTACATACTGGGCGCTGTTCTCGCCATCATCGCCAACACCTGCTTCGGCGCCTCCTTTGTATTGTTGAACTCATTTCTACCGCTTCTTGTTCGCAACCATCCGACCATCAAGTTTGCGTACGACTCGAGCGAATCTTCGTGTTTGGATGGTGAGGATTTGGATAGATCGAGCCAATCTTCAGTTGTGCGGGACCCGCAGTACTCGAATGAGTTGGCCGAGGACGAAAACATGTTGGATGGAGTGGCGGACGAATCGACATCGCTCCTTCCGCGTTCAGTTCCGGAATCCAATCTGACCGTCCCAAACCCCCGATCGAGCTCAACGCCGTCAAGGGAACTGGCACTATCAACAAAGATCTCCTCATACGGAATCGCTATTGGATATCTCGCGGCCCTTTTGGTTCAAACATTCGCCATCGTAGTCTTGATAGCACTCGGTTCCACAACCTTCAGCCTCCGGCTCGTTCTTTTCATCGTCGGGGCATGGTGGTTCATTTTCAGCATCCCCTCCGCGCTGTGGCTCCGTCCGCGCCCCGGTCCCCCCCTCCACGTTACCACGACCTCTAACCTTGGCACCTGCTTCGCCTACTTCTCCTATTCTTGGAAATCGCTCGGCCGGACCGTCAAACACGCGCGGCTCCTCAAGGACGTGCTCTTATTCCTGGCCGCCTGGTTCATGATCTCCGACTCTATAGCCACCGTCTCCGGCACCGCGATCCTGTTTGCGAAAACGACGCTGCAGATGAAATACGAAGCTCTCGCGCTGATCAACGTGATAGTAACCGTCTCCGGAGTCATTGGTGCATTCACTTGGGCGCGGATTAGCCGGTTCATGGGCCTGAAACCCAGCCATACGATTCTCGCTTGCATTGCGCTGTTCGAAGTGATCCCCATCTACGGGCTCCTGGGATACATTCCCGCAATCAAGCGGCTGGGCAGCTTTGGCCTCCAGCAGCCCTGGGAAATGTATCCGCTGGGCGCCGTCTACGGATTCGTGCTCGGTGGGCTGAGTAGCTACTGTAGGAGTCTGTTTGGAGAGTTGATTCCGCCGGGGTTTGAGGCGGCGTTTTATGCTTTGTATGCTATTACGGATAAGGGGAGTAGTATTTTTGGACCGGCTATTGTGGGCGCGATTACGGATCGTTACGGCGAGATTAGACCTGTATGTTCTACCCACACATTTCTGACGAGGCCCTGGGTTTTGCTAACTTCAATCCTAGGCTTTTTGGTTTCTGGCGGTGCTGGTGGGATTACCGTTTCCTATCATGCTCCTTGTTGATGTAGAGAGGGGTAGGGCTGAAGCCATTGCTTTGGCTAGGGAGCTTGAGCGGGATGCGAAGGCAGCGGCAAATAGGGCAGTATTAGAAGAAGGAGAGGAAGAAGATTTTCTGCATAGTACATAGAACGTTGACATTGGAGCACCACATCTGCATTAAAGGAGTTTAGCATCGGGTACTACTGTTCACAACAATTTGATCATTCCCTCTGTCTACATGATCATGATTATGAGTTCCTCTCTCCCAAATATTGGCGTCTGTTGATCTTCCCCATCTGCTCCTATCTGCTAACAATCTCAACATCACTCATCCACAATCTCTGCAAACGAGCCCTGCTTCCGACCTAATCATCCAACCCCAAGCTCTCCCTAACATCTCCCTTATCCTGCTCCTCAGGCAGAAAATCCACAATCAGCGTCCACATCTCCCCACTCATCTTCTCCCTCTTCTTGCTCACACGACTCCACTTGTTCCACTCCGCCTCAACCGCCTCTCTCTCCTGCTTCGTCACCTTCTTCGCCTTGCCGGCCTTGAGGCTCTCCAATCGCGCCTGAATCTCCGCTTTCTCAGCATCGAGGGCCGAGACAGAGGCGATGAGGTCCGCGGTCGTGAGAGAGGAATTCAGCGAAGAAAGTGTGCCGCGCAGCGTCTTTGCGGTGACTAGGAAGTTTGTTGTGTAGGTGCGGAGTTCGGAAATTTTTTCGTCGATGGCGTCGAGGGCTTCTGGTGAGACGGCATCGTTTGGGTTCTTGTGTGAGTTGTTAGTCGATTTTGGTCGGATGGGATAGTCGTCTGTCATGGGTTGGAGATTACCTGGATGGCGTGGTAGACGATTTGCTTGCCTGCAGGACAGTCAGTTTGTGCAAATGAGCAGGGTTGGGATAATCATGCCGGCGGCACGCCCTTCGATCTCATTGCGTTCATGGAGGTCTTTGAGGATCTTGGCGGTGGCAGCTGTGTTCACGTCAATGGGAGCCGCGATGGGAAGCAAGCCATGAGCATGAACCTTTTGTGACTTTGTTGTGCAGGTTCGCGGAGATGTCAGTTGCCTAGCAAGTGAGTAGACGGTTTCTGTGGTGTCTGGTAATCGTGCAGTGCTTACTGAATACGGCCGGCTTGGAGGGAAGGCACAATGTGAGCACCATATCATCACTGGTAAGGCTCGGGCAGACTCACTTCTGCTTGCCTGTAACTAGCTGTCAGGCTCCTCATATAAGCATAGAGCAAGACATAGCGTACGTAGATAGTTGAGAATCGTGGCGGCAGCCTCGTCTGCCGAGATCTTCTCTGTCTTTTCTTTGCGTGGGGCCATGGGGGGAGATAGATTTAATACGTGATACAGTAGGAAGACGAGGAATCGTGGATCCGAATGAAGGAAAGAAGCCAGTTCCTAAAAACGCATGTTGGGATGGCCCACCTGGGCGCCACCTAAACGGGAAAGAAACGCCTGAGCACGTGAGCACGATTCCGGAAGGTGCCTTCCTGGAATCCATAGAGACGACCCATGAACAAGGGAACATTGAACTAGAATCGACATGATACAATGGTCAAGGCTTTAGAATGTCAACGCTATTCATATGCGGACTAAGATTAAAGCATCATCTCTACGACTACGTAGGCTGGGTATAGAGGTAGCCATTATCGGAATGCAGTGTCTCTCCGAAACCATCCACGCCGCTATGCAATCAACGCCCAAAGCATCAATCAAAAACTGTAAGTCACATATTTACATGACCACCTGGAAAGTATTAGCCTGCGTAACAATGCAGCTGGGGAATACCAATGACTTACGCAATCGTTGTCTTTTTGGACCTGGCCAATGCCCATCTCATCGAAAGTCTTGGGGCCTTTTCCTGGCGTTGAAGGGGCGGCAGGTTTCGCGCTTGCGGGTTTTGCTGCTGCAGGAGGAGCTGCAGGTTTCGCTGCCGGCTTCGCTGCCGGTGCAGGAGTCTGCTTGGGTGGCTGTTGAGGTGCGGGCGCAGGCTTGCTTTGTGGATGTGGCATAGGATCATGCTGAGACGGGCGTCCAGCAGAACCAGGTCGGCTGCTAGGCCGAGACGCAGGTCGGGCTCCGGGCGCTGCTGTAGACGGTCGTTCCGGTCGTGTGTTGGTCCTGCTTTCTTGCCCTGGCTGCACTGTGGATGGCCGAGTGTGCTGCTTCATTTCAAGGGGAGCTACGTAACCAATATCGGGCAGAGTTGGTGCTTTCTTCAATGGACCTGGGCCTGGCGGACCTTGCTTCTGAAGTCTGTTCCTCCCATCTGGAGGTCCGCCATATCCGAAGTCGGCTGGTTGCTGCTGAGATGGAGGTCGGTCATACGTGTCGGGTCGTTCGGCGCTGGGTCCTCCAGGTCCTCTATAGGGAGCTGGCCCTTGAGGCCCGCCTCGTCCTCCGCTCGGAATTCGACCTCCTCCGCGGCCCATGCTGTCCACGCTGGTATGGGGCCGAAGAGGCATGGGAGTCATGTTACCTTGTGGGGGTGGGTGGCCACGGCCATATGGATCATTGGCTCCATACAAGTTTGGATTGATATTGAAAGCAGCTGAGACAGGCCTTGCAGTGGCAGAACGCAACTCTGGAGCAAATCCACCTGCAAAGCCAGAGCCTTGGCTACTAAGTCGGGGCGGTCCATTGTCCATCGGATATGGTGTCGTAGTGGAACCTCGCTCATAAGGTGCCGTGGTCGAGGCCCGTTGATAGGGCGCAGATGTGGCGAGTACGGGCGGCTGGTCCGAAAGAGGATAAGGAGTCGTCGTGGCATTGCGGTTAGGCAGGCGTGAGTCCTGGGGTGATGTGACCGACGGCGAATCTCCATAGTCCGAAGGACTGCTGTCTAGAATTGGGGGCAGTGGCGGCGCAGCGGCTTTCGCCAATCTCGCTGGACGCTGACCGCGCATGGAACCGTGCTGAGATTTGATCTTGCTGATGGCAACGTTTTCATGGTCCTTCTTGGAAAGCGTTCGAGATTTCGAGATGCTTTCGATCCGTGCCGCGGCGTCCTTATTCCCATTCCGAGAAGCTTTTTCGTACCACTCTAGGGCCCTCTCGAGGTTTATATCGACATGCATACCAATCTCGTTGAAGTAGCCCATGGCAAACTCGGCTGTGGCAAGCCCTGCGGAAGCCGCACGCTGGGCGTACTGGTACGCGAGTTCCTCGTTCTTGGAAAACTCCCCTTCGTGTCCACAGAGGAACCACTTGCTGATTGCCATGTCCGCTTCGGGCTCCCCCTGGCGGGACGCTAGTGCATTGTAGTGCATTGACAGTGTTGGATTGAAGTCGCACCCCAAGCTGCAGAGCTCGTACGCGGACCCCATCTTGAGCTGAGCCTTCGCAAAACCAAGGTAGGCAGCCTTTTCAATGTTCATCCTTGCTGCCTTCTCATCGTAAGGGAGAAATATCTCGGGAACGTTGATCTGAGGCAGCTCGCGGGCCTGGAGCATTCCCAGCACATAGGCGCCTTGCGGAGCGTTCTCATCTGCGGTGCTGGCAGCAAGTCGGATCAACTTGATACCCTTGGCAAAGTCCTGCGGCTGCCCATGCTGTCCCAGCAAGGTCATCATGCCGAGGCGATAGTTCGAGGCCGAGTCCCCAGCGTCCGAGCCTGCCTTGTAGTGTTGGAGAGCCTTGATGGGGTCATTTGACTGCTCGAACTGCATACCCATGCGGTATTCTGCTCTCGCGTAGCCCTTGGAAGCCGCGCGGGTGTAGCACCGGAAAGCCTCCTTCTTGTCGATTCTGAGCCCAAACTTGCCAAACTCTAGCCACATGCCCCGCATGAACTCTGCCTTGGGATGGTGCTGGTCGGCCAGGAAGCTTACGACGTTCATCGCGTCCACGCGCAGGTTGTGCTCGACCTGGGGGGTAACGGGGCGGGCCGGCTGTGTCTCGGACAGGCGCTGCTCGTGCAGCATGGCGGCGTCGACATATGCCAGGGCGTCCTGGGCCCATGCTAGCTGCATCTCGGGGTCATTGGAGTTGAGCACCGGCTGGCGCGCATTCTCCAGCACGGCTTCCTTCTCGTCGTCGGAGGGCGGCACATTGGGCGGCCGCACCTGCAGCTTCGGGAACGGGGAGAAGTTGGGGATCTCGGTGGGGTTGCCGAACTGATTGTAATCGTGGGACAGCGGCGGCTGCTGCACGGTTTGCGGCTGCACGCTCGGGGGCTGCTTGAACACGGACGATATGCTTGCGTGGCGGGCGGGCCACTGTCCTCCTCCTCCTTGCCCGCCCTGGCCGTCATGTTGTGGCTGGCCAAACTGCTGGCTGGAGCCGCGCGGCGGGAAGTTGGGCGACGACTGGTTGTTGTAGCCCTGCATCGGAGGGGACATGGGTGCGACAGAGCCTCGCGGGCCGTTGGCTTCCAGCTCCAGGTGTGCAATGTTCTCTTGCATGTTCTCGGGCACTTCTGGCATGATACTGCAAAGACAGGCTGCGTCAGCTTGCAATTTCCCTTCTGCGGGGGCGGCATACGCACCGCTGAGGCGCTGGAGAGATGACTTCTGTCGCCGGAGCCGGCATGTAATAATCATCGAAGCCGCCGGGAACGAATGTCGCCCCAAGTTGGGGCTGGCCCTGTTGATAGCTCATTGTTTCGGGCTGGGTGGCTAGGCTAAAGCGATCAAAGAGAAAAGTCAGCCCTTGTCTAGAAATGCCGGTCGGTGTCGCTGGGAGCTGCAGCGCAAAAGGCTTGCACCGGCGGTTGTCATGAGGTTAATGAGCTTGGTGATGATCACTGGCTCGGGGGAAGAAATGACCAACGTACTTGGCGGGGTTGTGACAATGTCTCGTATCCGCTGCAAGAGGCAGACGGCTTCGTACCGCACCAAACAAAGAAATGTGCGAATGCAAACAACGTGCCGGCCGACGGGGGGTCAATAGCAGCAGCGCGCTTGGAGTAGTGGACCGGTGTTCTGACGTGGGTCGACTGCACTGTTGATTTGGGCTGCGGGAGACGGCGGAGGTAACGGGACCAGTTTGCTGGGTAGGGAAGGGGAATGATGGAGTACCTATGTAAGAACGAGACCTTGGCTACTGGTGAAACAGAGGCTCCAGTCACTTGGCTGCGTCTTCCAGAGAGTTCAAGACCTGTTCGCTGAGGCTGTGATTCACAGTGTGTATTGTGCCATGGCCCGGCCAACTAAGCAACGATGCCCATGATGGCGCGCGTCGAGGATGAGTAGGGGGAAACCTGATGGGAATTAACACGGTACCTGAGCTTGACGCGCCCGGAGCTATGCTTTTGCTATATATGTTCGGAACCCTGGGGCGCGTCGGGTTGAGCAACGAGGCTTGTACTGCGCCATTGAGGCTGTGAAGGCACTGGAGGCACATCCACGTCGACCACAACGGCAACTCTCGCTTTATACGACTGGATCCGGATCGCCTGGGGGTCGTTTGGGTTTGACCTCCAGCCTGGAGCCTGCATGTCTCGCCATGGGCTGAACAGTATACGGCGCTGGGAGATGAGGGGATTGATATTGCATGACACGATGTTCAGCTTTGGCTCCGACTGCCCCTCTTGGCCCAGTACCTCACGTCCGCACGCTTTCGGTGCATATGAGGCTCCGACTGACACCTGCATGCTCTGCCGGGCTCCAGCCGCGCAGTCAGTGGCAGCGCGCCGACGTGAATCCTGGATCCGCGGTGCTGGAGGCGCTTCACACACCGGCCGGCGTGAAGTGAAAGCCAAGCCTGTTGGCGGGTCCGAGCATGATGGGTTTCGCGCCTGTCGCCACGTGATGCCACAACCACGGCCCGCGACGCGACTGGCGCCTGCCAAATCGATTGTCGCCTGGGCAATTGGAGGGGACGGGGGCGCTTGGACTGGGATTCATCTGTTATAGACCTTCACCGCTTCAATAACAAAACACGCTTTTTCCCCACCACTTTCCGTCTCTCCGGGCACTCATAGTTACTCCATCCTCGCGACCCACATCCTCCATCCAGTAAATCTACAGCTTCGCTCCAACTTGTCCTCGCATCTTTCCGACGTCGTCCCCGCTCACACCAATCCGCAGCCATGTCGGTCGTTAGTCTGCTCGGCGTGGAGGTCAAGAACAATCCCGCCGCCTTCGACGCGCCCTACGAGTTCGAAATCACCTTTGAGTGTCTAGAGCAGTTGCAGAAAGGTATTTCACCGTGCCCCTTGACTGCACTCTGCCGCGCTGACACGCCCTGCTTAGATCTTGAGTGGAAGTTGACCTATGTCGGCTCCGCGACCTCGTAAGTGCCGCTTCGCCCTTGCCATTGTCCCATGCAATTGCTCCAGAACAGGCCCCTAACACGGCGTGCCCCAGCTCCGAATACGACCAAGAGCTCGACTCCGTGCTCGTCGGACCCCTCCCCGTGGGTATCAACAAATTCGTCTTCCGCGCCGACCCCCCAGATCTCTCGCGCATCCCCAACAGCGAGATCATCGGCGTGACCGTCATCCTGCTTAGCTGCAGCTACGAGGACCGAGAGTTTGTGCGCGTCGGATACTACGTCAACAACGAGTACACAGACGAGGCGCTGCAGCTGGAGCCCCCCGCGAAACCCATCATCGAGAAGGTGCGGAGGAGTATCTTGGCCGAGAAGCCGCGTGTTACGCGCTTTGCGATTAAATGGTAGGTTTCATAATTGCCACTACTGGCTTCTTTGTTTGGCTTGGGTGAATTGCTAATTTGTTCCGGCAGGGACTCTGAGCAAGATGCACCTCCGGAATTCCCTCCAGACCAACCCGAGGCCGACGAGGGTGTCGCGGACGGCGACCAATACGGAATCGAGGAAGAGGAGGAAGAAGAAGTAGAGGGCGAGGGCGAGGGCGCACCCGCTGAAGGCGAAGACGCTGAGATGGCCGGTGCGGAGGAGACAGCCGGCCCCGCTGTTGAGGAAGAAGAGGCTGACGAAGCAGAGATTGACATTGAAGAGAGCTCGGGCGAAGATGACGAGGAGGAAGAGGGCGAGGGTGAGGAGGGCGGCGATGATATGGAAATGGATGACCCTGAGGCACCTGGTGAAAAGCGCCCCGAGCAGGCCGTTGCGCATGGCGCGGACGTTATGGTCCACTAGATCATTTCAGTCATTTACCATGTGCTGACGAGACCATTTCACAGGATGTTCTCGGCTGGTCGGCTTGCTTAATTAGGGGGATCTTCGGCCAACGACATCGCAGGTATACTGCCCATCACGACAAGCCATGTATTGACCCACACAACGAACCAAACGTGGAGGAGGTAGCTAAAGCACGCACCTTTAGATAGCCGCTGCCTGAATTCTCTTTTGGATGCCTTTATAATGGAGGAGGCCAAACGGGATAGATATTCGGCATACGAATCCACATGCATTTAACGTCTTTCTACAATTGCTCGTACCAATCAGAAATGCAAGCGGGTTCAAGTAAAAAGGGGTTCAAGATATCATTTCCCTTCTTCGGTATTGCTAAAAGAATTCTACACAGTTCCTAAAACTACATCTGGATCGAGGAAATCCCCCCAATGCATGCTGAATGCCCACGCCGGACAGCCCAATTCATGGTATTCAAGACCCATCTGAGCAATCCTAATCATACACAAGCATATTTCATCCATCTCTTTGATACACTCTCACACACGTACCCCGCTACGCGACTTTTGTAACCTTAATCCCCCTCTTCATCAACGCATCCGTCAACGTACCAGCAACCTTCTTCCGCCTCAACGAACGTTCCCTCAACCCCTCAACATCAAACCTATCCAGATCATCCACTCCCATCTTCCCATGTTCACCGTTCTGGGTCGGGCTCCCCGTCGGTGTATAAAACAACCCATATCCCCGACTCGGCGTAGAATCTTCCGGCGTCATAGCTCTCCGATTCAGCTCTGAGATGCTCATTCGACTCCTATTAGTTGGCGGGGTCGCGACCTCCCTCGCAGCCCTCGACCTCTGCGGTGTGCCAACATTGCGACTACTCGACGAAGTCGGACGGCCATTCTCCAGACCGATTTTGCGCATCTGAGCTTCCAGGAGAAGAATATCGTTGTTTTTCTTTTCCGTCATTTGGATCATTTTGTTGATTGTTTTTTTCACGGCCTCGACGGTGGGCACCGCGGCCGTTTTACCGTTTACGGCGTCGTAAGCAGCGAGCTTAGATTTTAGGATAAAGACGGCTTCTTCAACTTTGCCGAGCATCGACAACAAGTTGGCGTACTGGGTCCTCAGCGCCTTTTGTTGGTCAGCCTGCTCCTTGGGTAGGGATGCTTTGCGCAGGTGCTCTGCTTTCTCTGGGTCCCTTCGGTTGATGATCTCTCGGCGCACTTCGTTGATTTTCGTTTGGAGTTTGGAGTCTTCCCGCAAAAGGCGTGCTAATCGAGCTAGTTTGTCAAGAACATTTTGAACTTTGCCAACTTCCAGGGTTTTCTCAAGCTCAATCTCTAGCGTCTTTAGGTCGTCCACCTCAGCGAGGCACCATTCCTCATACCATGGCCCGTCTTCACCCTGATCCAAGACTTCTTGCAGATCATATCGCGTCAACTCATCCTGGCGAGTGGGCTTAGAATGATATTTGATGAAAGCCGCGAGATTCCGCGCATTGAGACCAAGCGTGTCCACCATACTATTGATGTCGCGATACATAAGCTCAATTTGTCCAGGAATTCCGGATTTCGTGACCGACCCGGTGTAATCGTGGTGTGCGAGGAATGAGTCCAGTGTTCGACTAGGAACGATGCTACTGGCAAGCTCCTGGCGAATACGCTCGTCTTCATCATCGGACAGATCAGATACCTCAGGCTGCGGTGTTGGCGGTTTCCGTTGCTGTTGCATAGATCCGGAGAGTGTCGTGGTGGGTTGAGGCCGGGGCACTGGTTGCCGTGTTCCTATTGCTGAAGTGGACGCGGACCGAACTGGGCTCGAAGGTCCACGTAGCTGTTGAGCACGGCTTGCTTGTTGGGGGAAGATCGTCTTAGGCTTGGGCATTCCAGTGGGTGTCGATGACTGTCCGAAGAGAGGGGACACGCCTGGTTTGGTGTTCTGACCGAAGTAAGGAGGAGCAGCCGGTCGAGACGGGCCTCTGGAATCAGATCGAGATGAAGCACCAGACTTGACTGGGGGTGTGGGAGCGGCTGGAAAAATCCGGGGTGACTGGTTGACGCTGTCCTGTAGGGTATAGCGGCCCAATGGCCGTGATTTGCGGGCGGCGTCGGAAGGCGACGGCTCTTCGTCCTCTTCATCCTGCTCTTCAACTGAAAGATCACCTCCACCTTCGTCGTCATCCCCCAGGGGCGATGAGGGCACTGATGAGTCCGGTGCTTCCACTTTTATACCAGGGCTACCTGCAAGAGGTGGTAACGAGTCGTCTGCCTTCTCCGACGGTTTCCATGTGGCGGGATCAGGGGGGAGAGGAGCATCTTCACCAATAGGAGACTCGGCGGGCGAGGTCGATGCCGCCTTCTGTGCCGGGGGCGCTTTTGGCGTTGTACTTGGAAATAGAGTTTCATTTGGGGGCGATACAGGTGTGGTTGAGATGCCTTGAAGTCGGGGCTCTTCCTCTTCTTTCTTTATTGGAGTTGCCGGAGGTTTGGAGGAACTTCCAAGAGCCGACGCAAATTCACCACCAAACAATGACTTGTCTGAGGGAGCTGGAGGTTTGGGTAGGTCGTCCTTTGCTGTTCCATCTCCTTTGAACGTGGACCCCAGGCTGAAACTGGCCGAGGGTAGGCCAAAGAGGCCTTTGGCCGGTTGAGGAAGCGCTTGAGGAGTCGGTGTGGCCTCATCCCTCTCCCGATTCTCCGCATCGCCCATGTCAGATTCATTGTTGGTAGACGTAGACGCAAATGACGACGTTCCTTGTCCGAATACTGACCCGCTCTGCCCGGCTGGAGTGTTGGCCCAAGAAGAGAGGGTCGACGCTCCTCCCATGCTTGACCCGACCGTTACAGTCGAGCCAAAGCTTGGTTGCGTGGTGAGCGATTTAGGTGCCGTCGAGGCGGCCCCCGTACCCGCAAACGCCGACCGTTCTGACTTTTGCCCCGCTAGGCTACCGAATGGCGATGGCGATTGTCCAGCTCCCAGGCTGCCGAAGCTGGAGAACGCAGAGCCTGTGCCAGGAGTGGTAGACCCCCCAAATTTGGAGAAACCACTCGCTCCACCTGTCCCACCACTAAAGGGATTTTGTTGCGTCTGGGAAGCCGCTGGTGTCGTAGCTGAAGCTGTAGCCCACGGCGAGGTGCGGTTCCCAATGGCACCGGCAGCACCGAATGGAGATGGTGCTCCGAATGCGGGTGTGCGAATGGCCGACGGTGACCCAAAAGCTGGTTGAGCAGGCTGGCTTCCGAATGACGATGCTCCAAAGCTTGGTTGGACTGGTTTCCCAGGAGCATTGTTCCCAGATGAGAACCCTGTCGATCCAAACGTGGAAGTGGTGGGTGCGGCGAATGTAGCAGCTGGCTTATTAAACATGGAGCCAGCCGCGGGTTGAGAGGCACCGGAAGTCAAAGCCGGAGTCGAAGTTGCAGCACTCTCTTGTCCTTCGCTAAGAGCAATCAGACTTGGATATCCAGTCCCTGCGCGAATTGACTTGTCATAAACCACCCACCATGCGGACAAGCGTCCCTGATGGTTGAGAGCGAGAAATGCCGGCAGCGGTGTGGGAGATTCCGTGATCTCTTCATCCATAGGAATCGGCCGAAGAATTTTGGCCTTGCTTGACAAGTCCACCGCCTCGCCAATGGTAAGACTGTCAAATGATTCGTTTTCAGCGATGAACTGGGGTAAGATGGCCCGCCGGTTGTCCAGCAGGGCAGTGACGGTATAATCGTTCAGAACCTCCTGACATGGTGCTATGGGAGCGCTAGTGTTGGTCAAAACAGGGAATTCGGAACAATTGGAGGCACCTAGAATGAGCATGTCCTCGAGGTTTGGTCTCCAACCCCGCAACCTGTTGACAGAAAATCGAAGCGGGGGGGTTCGTTGGGGGCCCATGCTAGACAAGCATAGTTCGTAGGGACAGCGGCTGAACGTGAACGATTTCCGTTCCTTTTCGGTCTTTACGAAATGATATACGGACTCATCGGCCACTTCCATGGCATCAGCGTCTGCTGGATCCGCTGTCGGAGGGGAATGGATGATGAAGAACTCGTCGTTGGACAGCCAATAGATTCCGGATACTGAGAAGATTAACGACTTGACTGGCATGGCAGAAACGCGATAAACTTACCTGGCCAGCTCTTGTCATCAGCAGGGGGCCGGGGGATCGTAGCCTTCACTTCGCCCTCTGGCGTGTACTGGACTGCAGTGCCATTCTTCAATCCTACGACGACCTGCTTTCCCTTCGCACTCCACGCTGCGCACGAAACACCTTCCGGCAACAAGGGTATGAGCTGGCCTTGGTTTACATCGGCAAGAATGAACCCACCGTTGTCCAGAACAACGGCGAAAGACTGCTCCTTTTCATGCGCTGGGTTCGGGACGAGGGCGCGAACTGATATTTGACCAGTGGACAGCTGGAGGCCCGGGTCGGTTCTTGAACTCATAAGGTCGTCGACCTTATAAACAGCAAGACCTCCTCCCTTCTCGGCGGCAAGAACCAGAAAGTTCTCATTGCTCGAGAAGGCGAGCTGGCGGAGCTGTGGGAGGGAAATTGTGGCGTCGGGCTTGAAGTCGACAATGGCATTGTCCTGGGAAGCTTCTCGGTCAAAGGCCTTGCGGATGTTGTCGGTGGAGCAGAGCACGAGGGCCTTGGGCGAAGCAGCGGCTAGGAGTCCGCGTCGAGAGGCAACCGAAAGCAGCGACGCGCTCGAGGGGGGCAGGCTGTGTCTTGGCCACGGATCGGGCAGGATCTGGAGTTTCTTTTCGCCTGCAAATGCGGCGAATCCCAGGCCCTGGGGGACAGCGTTAGCAATGCGCCGCGTGGAGCTCCAGTGATGGTTACCTCTGTTTCTATTGCGGCGACTTCAGGGCCAGCGTTCGCGGACGGGGCGCCGCCGGCCGGCGAGCTGAAGGCATATGCCATGTTTGCAAATGCGTATTCGGCGCGGGCCTCACGCGACGGAGTAGGTGTTTCTGGGCGGGGCGTGGGTTCGTGGGCATCGAAGGAGGGTGCCGTCTGAAAAGCTAGGGACGGGGTTGAGCGCGACGGGAGCCGGGGCGGGCTCGGGCGCAAGAGACCGAGGCCTTTGTTGAAAATGGTGGCGGAGCGTGCTGCCTGGCGCTCTGCGTGCTGTGAGCGTCAAGCTGTCAGCTCTCGACCGTGTTGATGCTGCGTGGTGGGTTGTTTGCGGAGGTGAGAGAGAGACAGAGAGAGAGCGCGCGGCAACTTCCGCCGGAGCTTGCAGGTGAGCTCCAGGCAGAGCAGCTGCGTCAACCACCGTCAACCACCGTCAACCACCGTCAACCACCGTCAACCACCGTCAACCGCGCCAACATCGACCACCCAAGACACCTGGCCGCGCGCTCCTCTTCTCCACCACCCCTCCCCCGCGCAGCTCCACCGCCCTCGCAGCCCCTTCATTCACCCTCGGTTTTCCCTCCCTGCCCCGGTGCTCCGCAGAATGGCAGGCTTCGACTTCTCCAACCACAACCGCAACATCGCCCTCCACGCCCAGGGCGTGCCACTACCCAAGGCCACAAGCACGGGAACCACCATTGTAGGATGTCTCTTTGACGGCGGCGTCGTGATTGCAGCCGATACGCGAGCAACGAGCGGTCCCATAGTCGCAGACAAGGTACACCAAACCCCCTCGGCCCCATCGGCCATCCCGTGCCATTTGCTACCTGGATGGCTTCACACAAACCGCAGATTGACTCGGTGAACAGAATTGCGAGAAGCTACACTACATCGCCCCTCAGATCTGGTGTGCCGGAGCCGGTACAGCCGCCGACACCGAGTTCACGACGGCCATCATCTCCTCCAACCTCGAGCTGCACGCCCTGTCCACTGGTCGCAAGCCGCGCGTAGTCACCTGCATGACGATGCTGAAGCAGCACCTCTTCCGGTATCAAGGCCACATTGGCGCATATCTCGTCGTGGCAGGCGTCGACCCCACCGGCTCGCACTTATTCACCGTACACGCACACGGCTCCACCGACAAGCTGCCCTACGTGACCATGGGCTCCGGATCCCTCGCCGCCATGTCGGTCTTCGAGACCCAGTGGAAGCGGAACTTGAGCAAGGATGACGCTGTCAAGCTATGTGCCGATGCAATCCAGGCGGGTATCTTCAATGATTTGGGGTCGGGAAGCAATGTCGATGTGGCCGTCATCACCGAGGAGAAGACTACACTGATGCGGAACTACATCACACCGAACGTGCGTGAGAAGAAGCAGAGGAACTACAAATTCGCGAGGGGCACCACGGCGGTGTTGAACGAGAAGATCATTACAAGGGAGGAGATTAGCAAGTATATCACGGTCCATGAGCTAGAGGACGACAGCGTGGGGGCTACGGCAGAGACCATGGATGTGGATCAGTAGTCCGGGGCAGAGTCCGGGGCAATTGGGGGAAGCACGCAGCGTGCCCAGCACATGTACTGTCCAGGCCCGCAGGTATGACGAGCATGTCCTTTTGCCGGCTCTGACTTTAGAGAGGACGGTAAAAACCAGGTGTCTCCACCTTTTTCGAGCCAACTTTAGAGTCCAGCGACGAATATGGACAGCCCTCGCGCGTCTTCCACGTGATATCAAAAGATGAGATGAATGTGCTTGAATAGTGTTCTAATTGGCTTCAATGGCATTTCAATTGCCAGGAAATACTACACGCTTGCAACCCAACAGTCACTTTATAAGTGTCCGAGTTTGCGGGAAATCAACCCATTCAGCCCCCCCGCTTTTGACCCCCTGGACGCCGAGCTGAGTACTCCCAAGACCGGTCCTCAAGACAGACATACTTCACTTGCACCTCTTCTCAACAATGTTGACACCATGCTCCTCGTACTCTTTCTTTGAGATCCACAGCTGGTGGAAGGTACCCAAGCTGGCGAGAATGCTGCCTCCGATCCAAGATGCGTACTTGCGCTCAACTGCGGACCCCGGTGCAATGAGCTTGTTCCGGGTGGAAGGATAGATGGCATTGATCTCGTAGGCCAGTCGATCGTTGAATTTGTAGAGCAGGGTCGAGCCACCCGTGACCACAATGTTCTGCAAGAGCAAGGGTCGTTGATCGGTATCGACCTGCTGGATAGCGGCTTGCACAAGCCGGGGAATTGTGTGCTCGTCCTTTGGCCTCGGGTTCTCAGGATCCTAATTTCCTCGTCAGACTGTACAGATTCGAGGCTTCGATCAGTTGGCTTACCGTTAGAGCACCACTGGCATCGAACAATGCCTCTGCGGCCCTGAATCTCTCTACCCCAAACACTTGGTTCCAACCGTCCGGCATTTCGAAGGGTCTGCCAGGCTGCGACTTGGCGATCTCTTCGTTGGTACCATTGCTGAAGCGGCCAGGTCCCGGCCACACCTCGACAACGGACTCCTTGAACTCTGTCAGGACACGCTCCTCCTCGTGGCGACCAAACGAGTCCGTGGGCGAGTAGTCGAACTTCTTGTATGTGGCTTGGGCCGGAGCGCCGGCGTCGACTTGGGTCTTGGAAGCTACCTTGAAGTGCGGCGTGAGCGGAATCTCAGGTTGTGCTTGCTTGAAGATCATGCGAATCTGGTTCGAGACGAAGTTGCCGGCAAGGGGGCTCTTCTGGACACCCTTCTTCAGCACCATGCCATCCAAGACAGGCGTGACCGAAGTCATTGCCGCGCCAACATCGATGACTATGCCGGAAGCTTTGCCCGATGCAAACCTGTTGATCACAAGTCAGCCGACCTGCCACAGTCCATGGCGGTTGTTCGCACCTACGCCGCCAAAACGCCAGTCTTTTGTAGATAGAATGCCGGTGTGCCCCACTCCTCCATGGCAATCTCAATGTACTTTTCCCGCGCCTTTTGCGGATTCCATCCCGGCTCCGTCATCAGCAGTGGGCTCTCCTCCAGCGGCTTCTCCAGGCTCTCGAGCGCCTCCATGTCCACATCCATGGCGTCGCCATGCGCATCATTCAGCCCGTTCTTGGCGGGATTCCCTGGCCTCGCGCCCGTGAGCCGCGATGTGATGGAGTATTCCCAGATCTTTGTCGCCGTTTCCCAGTCCTCGACAATGCCGTCCGACCCCCACGGGTTCCTGATTTCGAGATTGGCCCGGGGATCGTGGATCGCATTTTCGCCAAAGGAGTATTGCGGGCCTGCGTCGGAGTCGCTTTGGCCGTAGAAGGAAGGGCAGACAGATTTGGGCACGTCTTCGCCGGCGAAGCCTGCGCGCGTGGTTGAGTATCCGGGGTCCAGGACTATGGCCGACACCTCATCTGTGCGCGCAATCAGTATAGGCCAACAATGCATATACAAGCACGCCGTGTCGAGCAAGCATACCTCCAGCATACTCGTTCGTATTCGGCGCCGTCGTAGCATTGGCCATGTTCATCGTGACGGCTTAGCTCGCGATCGCGCTCGTCCTGGGGTAGATAGTTAGCTGGCGCGGTCGAATTGACGCGTGAATATGCGCCTTGAGTCCGTAGTCGGGTCCCGTAGCCGTGGGTTGCGGGGATGGTGGTGGAGGGAACCCTGAAGCTGTCACATCGCGAAGCTATGCAGGCCCGCTCCGTCGCTTTAAACGAGAGACGGTTCCCACCTTCCCACCTCTCACATCATCTCGCAGCAACAGCCCAATCACCCCTTCACCCCCTTGAGACGCTCAGAGGCTCCCGTCCCGGGCTCGGCCATGAAATAACACCACCGTAGGCAACATGGCACTCAGCATCTTCCGGCAGCTATATTCGCTCGACACGCTCGACACTCGCTTCGTCGTGCCAGCCACCGCACCTCCGAAAGAAGCTCTGGAGGAAGCGCGGAATGACCCAGCAAAGCCCTTCCCGGTCCAATCTGGGCGCTCGAAAGGCAGCAATCCAGTGGAAGGTGCCCATGCTTCACTATGGAACACGCCAGAATTCTACTTCTACTATTTCATCTTCATAACCTTCATACCCCTTATGATCAAGTCCGTGTATGATGTCTCCCAAGGTCAGTGTAGAGAATAGGGGCAGTCTTACCAAGAAGAAGAAATGTCTAAATTATTACCAAGAGTCCCACCCCAATTATTCTCATTTTGCCTCATTGCTCTCTGACGGCTGGATCCCGGGCCGGAAAGTCGTACGTGTCCTCCATCTCCATATCTGATCCTTGCTGAGCACGCCCCAGGATGACTCTGATGCTCAATACTCTGGATTTCGTGAGAACATTCCATACCTGGCCTTGGTTGTTCTCCTTCATCCTGTTCTTCGAAAGGCCTACGATTCATTCTGGAGAACCAGCACCTACACCCAGGTCCGCCCCTCCAGTGGGCTAGGCGGACAACTAACACAAGGCTTGACCGCATCGGCCGCTGCGGACGCCCGCCTTGAGCAACGCGTTTCATTTGATGTTGGATTCGCTGTCTTGTTTATCGGAGCATTGCATGGAACTTCTGCCTTCAAGATCTTTGCTATCCTCTATATCAATTACTGCATAGCCAAGAAGGTACCAAGATCGTATGTGCCAGCTGTCACCTGGGTCTTCAATATTGGTATGCTCTTCGCGAACGAACTGAATAGAGGATATTCGTATGCCTCGATCTTGGCCGTATTTCTTCCCGCTACTTCCGAAAAAGAGCAACCGAGAGCGAACCTTGGAGCTGCACTCGACCATTATGGCGGACTCATTTCGCGATGGGAGGTTCTCTTCAACTTCACAGTACTACGCCTGATTAGCTTCAACCTCGACTACTACTGGAGTCTGAACTCCAGGGGAACAAGTCCGATTGAGGTGTGTATTCGCCTTGAAACCTTCGCTAGTAAAGCTAATGACATCAAGAAGAAGCAGCTTGACCCCGCAAATCTTTCCGAGAGAGATCGAGTTTCCATATCCGCGAAGCAAGAGGACTTCTCGTTTCGCAACTACTTCGCGTACGCCTTGTACTCTCCGCTTTTTCTCACGGGCCCCATTGTCACGTTCAACGACTACATGTCGCAATTAAGGTACCCACCGCACAGCATCACCACAAAAAGAACTACACTATACGCCATCCGATTCATCGTCTGCCTCCTCACCATGGAAATCATGATCCACTACCTGTATATGGTCGCCATCTTCAAAGCCAAACCAGACTGGGGCCAATACACTCCCATGCAGCTAAGCATGCTCGGTTTCTTCAACCTCAAGCATATATGGCTCAAGCTACTACTTCCGTGGCGATTCTTCCGACTCTGGGCCTTGCTAGACGGCATCGACCCTCCAGAGAACATGGTCCGCTGCATGAGCGACAACTACTCCGTCATGCAATTCTGGCGAGGCTGGCACCGGAGTTTCAACAAGTGGAGTCTTCGATATCTCTACATTCCTCTGGGAGGCAGCGCTTTCCCAGGAGTTTGGGGAAAAGTACGAGCGGTGGCAAATTCCCTCGCGGTCTTCACCTTCATCGCAATCTGGCACGATATCCAACTCCGGCTATTAATGTGGGGCTGGTTGGTCACCCTGTTCGTGATCCCTGAACTCGTTGCGTCGATGGTGTTCCCGGCGCGGAAGTGGAAGGGCAGACCGAACACGTACAGGCTGATTTGTGGGGTCGGTGCCGTGGCCAACATTTTGATGTTGATGGTTGCAAACTTGGTTGGCTTTGCTTTGGGCTTAGATGGGCTCGATGGACTGGTTAAGGGGATAATGGGAAGCTATTCGGGGCTTGTCTTCTTTTGGGGGGCGTGTGGCGCTTTGTTTGTTGGAAGCCAGGTTATGTTTGAGTGGAGAGAGCAGGAGAAGAGGGATGGTATTAAGATGAAGTGCTAGCTTAGCCCTATTGCGGCACTTCAACGAGCATGTGCATTTAAAGGATATCTCAGCTATCAGGTAATGACAGCATCGAATCGTTAAGGAGAAACGTAGACTTCAAAGAAGAGTTATGGCAAGTCTGAGGGTTCGCATTCAACCGTAACGTATCTTCGTGGCTCAAAGCCAAATTTTTGGTGAGATACAGCTCATATTTCATATACAAGCAGACTTGGAGAGTCCGTCACTGCCACAAGGCGAAAGGTTGGCCGTTGAGAGTACTTAGTTCCGTATCATTCAATGCATTAGTTAGAAGACCACAATCTACATAGTGGACGTAGACGTGGACAAGCAGGCAGCATGCATTCATTGGTGGTCAAGGTGGTCTCAGGGTCGGGAGTCCGAGCGGTGAGAAGTTTCCTCCGCCTCGGTGCCATTCACATAAACAACACCAACCTTTACGCGCCTCTTCAGAAAAAACGCTAAAATTAAAAAAGAAGATTAAAAAAGATCTACGCATACCAGCACAACAAGAAATAAATTAGAACAAGGAAACCAAGGGCGTAGAATCCGATGCCGATGAGAAAAAAAGTGTAAAAATTATGGGTTGAACCCATGGTGATTTTCCAAAGATTTGTTGAGTGCAGTTTTGTGCGGAGCTCGCGGCCACTTCTGGTAAAAGGCAAGAAATGGATTCGTACAAGTTCTCGCACTGCACAAGTAGAATCTGAAAATAAAGGTAATTATATACCTATAATTTTGGTTGCTCGCTTAGCGACAAATTTTCCTTTGCTCTGGTGGCCCAGGCAGGCACCCACCTGCCCACCTGCTTGGGCAAAGGAGGTAGCGGTGTGGGTGACCACCACCGCCTGTTTGAAGAAGAACGCTCGGGCAATTCCGAAATGACAAATTTGCTGTGAACTGTAGTTCGTCATCCCCAGTATTTCTCAAGGGACAATGAATGTCCAGAGTGATGCTAACGAGGGGTGGACGATTGTGCATTTTGTGCAAGCCCCTCTTTTGTGCGTGAACGGGTGTCGGCCTTTCTTCCAGCCGGCCCAATCTCACATCTCACTGCACGCGTCCGTTTCACTTAACCTTCTTAACTACCTTCTTTTCAACGCATGTTTTCCAAGCAGAGCACACTGTTTTGCTATATTGCTATAAATCACGAATTATTTTTTGCCCTACCTATCTGCTCCAATTCCGGCTATCATTTTGACTCCTATGGTGTGTTCTGCCTCGACTGTCCCAGATAAGATGACACCCATCTGTTCCGTGTAGACGCGACCCACGTCCCTCGAATGAACCGTGTTATTACACCAAAGTGCAGGCCTTCGACGAGACGTCGTGACAGGCTTGAGATGATGCAGCTAGTCAGGACGCATTGTTGTCACAACGGAGGAGCAGAGTTTCCTCGAAATTCGCGCGATCCTGTGTTATCGTACCACCGCCTCGGAAGCTATTCGAGATATGAAAGGTTGGCCTTTCATGCTCTAATGTAGGACCACCCGGCTCCTTCGCAGCCTTCGTGTATTAGAATCAATGAATGACAAAAGGAAAGTAAGAGAATTATCTCTTTACGTTAGCTCTGAGTCTGTAACCCGTCATACGGAACGAACGCGTGGGCTCTTTTCCTTCTTTCTCTCTTCTTAGACATTTCATCTTTGGTTATCAATATTCATTCTCAGCAAGCCTTCGTGAACGTCTTCAAACAACCGGATGCCTTGTCAGCCTCGACCGAAATATCAGAGGCTCTTCGAAGAGACATTTCGATATATAACAATGAGCCATGTTTCCATGTTCTATCTCCTCGCCAAGTACAATTTCATTACATGCCACGAGTTGTTGTATCACGAAGGCAGCAAATGCCATCACTGTCGCTCCAGGGCTGTGCTGCTCTCCTAGGTCTAATGAGGACGTGCCACTCGAGCATGAAAAGCACGGCTACTTGACATGCGTTCGAGAGGTCCTCCAATCGGAGTTTACCGCCCCACATCGCTACCATCCTCAACTATTTTGTTGACCGACACCCGAAGAAAAGAGTTTGCAGACTTGCAACACCTCGAAAGCGCAAACAAGATCCTAGGGTTGATTGAGCGCCGAGGGTCTTAGTAGGTGTAATTTACGGAGATGAATCTCACGTTACTTTCACCTCGGCGGGTAACACTATAAGTAGCAACGGTGATGATGCCCAATATCACCACGCCGCACCACCGTCGCTGTTTGCTCACGTCATACCAAAACCGGACTAGCCAGGAACGCGTGGCCCGTGCGGCGGTTACTTCCAAACACAACCGCGCCCCTTCCATATTTCCTTTCTCTCCACCTCGAAACACTCCTTCTTCTTTTGATAGCGCCCTTCGCTCCTTCCGGTACTTCTCTTCTTTCCCTAAAGCCGTCACGGCTAACTGCCAGGGTGCTCGCTAGGTACATTCACTCCTTGAATCCCCACCTCATTCACACATTGCGCCCTTCCGCCGCCGGTCGTGCGACAGCTTCCCACATTCCTGAACCCCACCACCCTTTGTTTCTCGTGGCTTTGTTTGCATTATCCTCCCCGGATCGAGCACGCATCCCACATCTCTCGTTTAGGAGCTGGTTTACTTCATCTGCAGATTTACGGAGCATTCAAAGCTTCTTGTTAGCAAGCACCTCGGGAGCTAGTACTCGTAAGTCACCTCAATTTTCTCGTTTCTATCTTCACCTCCATATTGAATGATATTGGCTCACCACCGGTCTTGGGTCTACTGTTTTCTGTTTGCATAGCATTGCTCAACGCTCGCTGGTCACCTTTGCTAATCCTGCTGGACCGCACATCAGTCGTTATTCTCTTCTTCACCAGTATATATTTTCGAGGTCACCTTCCACGACAATCCAAGGAACCACGGTCAACATGAAGCTTGTCAGGAGTCTCTTCGCTGTTGGCGCCATCGGTGTCGTGCTCGAGTTCGGTGCAAATGCTCACCCACACAGTAAGGACTGACACAACATCCCGCATTGACACATAGCTGAACAAGCCAATAGAAATCAAGCGCGACCTGGTCACGGAGGTCACCTTCACCACTGTGACTGTGGCTAATGTCATTGTCTGGGTCGACGACAATGGTGCGCCTTATTCGACAGAGACGGTCGACGCCTTGGCGACTACAGTTGACCCAACCACTGAGACTCCGACTTCCGGGCCTGTGGTTACCCCCCTGGCTGTACCTACGTCATTCACCCCAAGCTCATCGTCTGAGACCCCGGTAACCACCCCAGCTCCGGTCCCATCGTCATCAACTGTCGTTGTATCCACGGACTCGGCTTCTAAAGTCGTCTACTCCACCCCTCCAATCGCGAGTGCAGTCTCATCATCGACTTCGGTCAGTTCTGCGGCACTTGTTCCTGTTTACTCCGCCATTCCTATCTCGTCTTCTGCGTTAGTTTCGACTTCTCCTACTGCTGCTGCGCCCTCTGTTGCAGCCGCAAATCCACCCACCCAGTCAAATCCGCACACCTCTTCCGGTGGTTTCCACCTTGGGGTTGCGTGGGATGCTTACACGGAATCGAATGGAGCCAATGGGTGCAAGTCAGAGTCCCAGGTCGCCGACGAGTTCTCAGCCATGGCTTCCTTCAAGATTGTTCGAACCTATGGAATTGATTGCTCACAAGTTGATCGCGCCGTCAAACATGCCCTTGCAAACGGACAACAGCTACTGTTGGGCTTTTACATGCCAAATGATACGCCAGCTCAAGCAGTCCAAGTCTTCTCCAATGCGATCAAGCAACACGCTGATGGAAACTGGGGTGTCGTCGCAGCTGTTACGGTAGAGAATGAAGGAGTCTTGTCTAAAAGGATGACCGCATCCGAAGTCGTCAATGGGATCAACCAAGCACGTAACCTCCTGAAACAAGCTGGATACAACGGTCCCGTTGGAGCCGTCGAGACTGCGCCGTCTCTTATCGACAATCCGCAAGTTTGCGAAGCTTCGGACTTCGCCTTTGCCAACATCCATCCGTTCTTCGACACGAACACCGTAGCTGCGGATGCGGGCTCATTCGTTCAAGGCCAGATCGCTCAAATTGAAAAGGCCTGCCCAAATAAGCGCGTCGTTGTCATGGAGTCCGGCTGGCCATACCAGGGTCAAGCTCACGGGAAAGCCGTCCCAAGCCGTGCGAACCAGAAAGCTGCCCTGGAGTCTCTCCGGAACGCCTTCACTCAGGATCTAGTCCTCTTCTCTGGATTCGATTCTACTTGGAAAGCTGCTTCTGCAGATACTTTCTATACTGAGCAGTATTGGGGTTTCCTCGACAACTAGAGGAAATTCGGCTTGGTTCCACCATTGGTTCCATTCTCACCAAAATTTCCTTTTTGGGGATTTTCTAAACCCCAAATGATGACAGCCACTTTTATCGAACTCCGCATCGAAAGCTGGCATCTATGATTAATGGGATAATATCATGACGGGTTCTTTATGTAACATAGCTCAAATGAATATGAGAAGATCCCTCTCTTTGATGTCGTTCAGTCAGTTATGTGCTTTGTGTCTTCTCCTACACTTGCAAACACGCATGCATCGTCACCATCACATGCAAGCATACATCTATCAAATCATGTCAAGAAGAATGGTAACCCCGTTACGCCGTTGAATCTGTGCCTTAACCCAACCTAAGCTACAAAGCCGTTAGCGAGAAACCAAATGATGCCCATCTCATATTCCCGTGTATCAATCGTAGCACTTTTGTCTCATGCAGCTTAACTCAGCTCTGCTCTGCCAACCTCATTCCAGCCAGCCAGCCAGCCAGCCCGCCCATCCGCCCTGCATGCTCGGGATAGAATAGAAGTTTGGGCAGACAAAGGTAGGTGAAGAGGGCGATAGAAGCCCATCGAATCAATTCCAATTGGAGAGAGAGATAATTTACAATTCATCATGGACATCCGCGGTATCATCGGTACCCTTAACAGCCTCGGTGGCTTCCGAGGCGGCGGATTTGACGCTCTCGGTGGCCTCCTCAGCCTTCTCGGAGACTGCAGAGGCAGCGGGTGCTTGCTCGGGCATCTCCTCGCCAGTCTCCTCACGGACCTCGGGCTGCTCGGCGACGGCGGCCTCGACCTTGTGCGAGCCGTTCTCCTTGATGAACTGAGCGAGGTCTTCGATAGTGCGAGACCCAGAGTAGTCGATCGGGGAGTCCTTCTTGCCCGCGGGGAAGAGCTTGATGGTGGGGAAACCTTGGATCTCATCGGGGACATCGTTGGCGGTGGCGTCAACTTTGGCGACGGTCACGAGCTTGGAGAGTTCAGGTGAAGAGTACATGGCGGCGAGTTCCTCGTACTTGGGGGCAAGACTGCAAAATCAGGTTAGCGATGCGGTGTCAAATAGGGGGTTGGTGAAACTCACGCCTTGCAGTGTCCACACCATGGGGCGTAGAACTCAAGAAGAACGTCCTTGTCGTTGTTGATGACAACATCTTCGTAGTTCTTGGCAACGACGACGGTGACCGGGCCTTCCTGCTCCTCGGGAATGGGTTCGGACTTGACGCTGGGCTCGACTTTTCCGGCGATGAAGTCATCGACGAATTCGCCAATCTCCTTCTCGGTGATCTTCTTCTCCTGGTCGTAGGGGTACTTCTGGTTCTTGTCGGTGCGCTGGATGGCGAAAGCGGGGAACTTGCCGGCCTCGAGGTTGAGGTTACCAGCGTGCTGGCCGAAAGCCTTGGCGTCAATGGTTGCGAAGTTGATGACACCCTTGTGCTTCTGAGCAAGGGGCTTCAGCTCCTTGGCGAGAGTATCGCGCTCCTCCTGGGTCTCAGCGAAGATATATGCGAGGGGAATGCCGGCAGCCATGTAGCTGCTGTACGTCTCAGGGCCGACCTCGCCAACGAGAGGAACAGAGGAAACCTTGGCGAAGGTCTCAATGGCCTCCTTGTCGAACTTCTCGGTGAAGACATCCTTGCCGTCATCGAAGGACTTGTACAGGACGAGACCGGGCTGCTCAACGCCCTCGGCCTTGGCCAGGGCAGCGTCGTTGGTGGCGCCGAAGAGGTAGCTATCACGGAGACCATTGGCGACGGCGGTGAAGGTCTCGTTGGAGGCCTTGTCATCAGCGGCGAAGTAGGCGACCAGGACGACCTTGTCGGCCGTCTTGAACTCGTCGATGGTGTCCTTGGTGATGTCCGAAACAGCGGGGAGGTTCTGCTTGGTCATGTACGAGATGATGCTGTACCGGATTAGCTCAGGCCAGGGCGGCGCTTGTCAATTGAGGGGCACGTACGCATCTGCCTTCCGCTGGCCAGTGTATGGGCTGATGTTGTCGGGGCCACGGAAGACCTTGAGGGTGGGGTAACCCTCGACGCCATACTGCTGGCAGAGATCCTGCTCCTCTGTGCAGTCGATCTTGGCCAGCGGGATGTCCTTCTCCTTCAACGTCGTCGCCGCCGTCTCGTACTCTGGGGCGAGGGCCTTGCAGTGGCCGCACCACGGCGCGAAGACTGCGCGGGCAATTAGCTACATACTCAATTGCAGTGTAAAGCCGAAGCTATGGGAGGCACGTGGGCTGCTTACACTCTGCGAGGACGAGGTCATGCTCCTCAACGAAGGCCTTAAATGTGTCCTTCTTGAGCTCATGCACGTCTGAAGCGAGAGCAACAGAGGCCAACAGGCCGCAGAGGGGGATGCTGTAACGCATTGTGAAAAAAAACGGAAATGTATAAAAGAGGGAAGCGTTGTCTGAGGTCTCCTCGGTGGTGTTGGCGGGGGTTGAAATGGATCAGAGCAAAGACGACCCGTAGCTTTTTATTGTAGCTGGTGGCGCTCAATGGTGAAATCTGTCAACTTTGAACCCAGGCGGCTGAGCTACTTAGCCCCGGCGCCAAGCCTGCTCCCCCGGTGAAGGACCAATCACCCCTGCTGCGATCCGCGTGCTGTATTGGCCACGTTGACCTCCAAAGCAGCTGTGCTATTAATTGAGGATATGGCCTCACACCCAGCCCCAAGGTTCGCCGCAGATGCAGCCGCATCTGCTCTCTCTGTCCGTCTCAATCCTCTTTGACTGAACCTATTCTCCGCCCCATCCGGCTAGGGCTGCTAGCCCCTGCAGATCGCCAACTTCATTATTAATATCACCATCACCGAACACTATACGAGTTACTGTGGTACAAGGCCAAAGTAGTGTACATGGTCTCTGCGTTTCGGGTTTAGACAAGGGTGGGCGACGGGCAAGCCAAAACTATTTCTAAATTTTACAGCCAATAAACAAGCTAGTAGCTGCTGAGTAACAAAGTGAAACGCTCTGTGCATTAATTAGTACGGATAAATAAGGCGGTTTAGGACTTCAGCCACCACAAAGACCATGTACACTACTTTGGCCCTGTCCCACAGTACGAGCAGCTCGCCCAAGGCCAGGTGGTCTTACAACTGCTAGCCGTGATTGAAAATCAACTTGAGGCGACGTTTGACACCGAGATAGTTGAGTAATCACGTGGATACGCCAACCGTCTAAGACCAGGGGTTTTTGATCAAAGGATCCGACCTTATCTCAAAGGATGTAAAGGGTAAAGCTGGGGCAAGTCTTGGTTGTAGCATCTGTTGCTCCTCGACCTTATTTCGTCTCTCATCTCGCCGCTTGTATTCAGGCTCGCCCATTATTGTTATTGCGTCTTGCTATCATGTCTGAGCAATATTGACAGTGCTGAAAGGCGGGAAGAAGCAACACTATCGGGTGTCCAGCTCGTTGTCCACCCCAATCCGAGGGAATACACCCCATCCATAACCCAAACTACCATTCTTCACCATGGCGTTCGAGAACTATTCCACGCTGGCGTCTACGACACCGGTGATACCTCTTTCTGGGAGACATCCATTCCACCTTTCAGTTTGGCCAATCTCTGCTCCTCCAGCCTCTTCATCCTCTCCTGAACCCTCACTCTCTCGGGCACAATACCCTGTCTCGCTCCTGTTATCCTCCATTCCTCCAACCTCTCCTTGCCCAGCGCCTTCATTGTCTTCTTTTCCACTGCTGAATAGCCTCCATCTTCCCTATCGAAATTGAACGGCTCCTTGATGCTGACTGGAGGATTCGTGATAACCCTTACCTGCCGTAGCTGGTTGTTACTCGCCGAATGCATCATCAACGGATGGAGGAGGTAGACGTCGCCCACCACGCCGGTAGCTTCCACAAAGTCCTCATCCGACATCGACGCAGCAATTTCATTGTACCATTTCAGTCCCGTCTTTTCCTGTTCGAATGTCGGATTCTGTGCCCGCGGTGTCATTCTAGGACTCACGCCTTCCGGGTGCTCATACAGATGTTTGGCCACGATGTCGATTGCCTTTGGGCAAATCATTGTCCCTCCGCCTCCGGGGCTGATGTCCGTCCACAACGGTATGACCAGTAGACCTTGTTCGGGAGAGTCAAGGTAGTGGACGAAGAAGTCACCGTCGACGTGCCAGCCGGGCAGTTCTTGCGGCTTGATAACCTTATTGTGGCCTTCTGGGGTACCGAGGTTAACGATGAAGCCATCTTTCCACGTCGATGCGTCTGGATTGACACGAGAGGATCCGCCTAGAAGGGAACATATGCCGCCCCATGCTTTCGGAGCATACTCGGCCACGGAGAAGGAATTGAAGAAAGGCATGTTGGTTCGCTCGGTGTGCCTTGAAATTGTAAGAGATGGGCTCATGAAAAGATTGAGTAGAGGGATTGATGATTTCGGGCAAAGGCATGAGGGTGTACATGAAGGACAATATCATACCATGTTGACATATCGTTGGGGTCCATTCCGAGCCGAGTCCAGAGTGTATTCTGCAACTCCGCTGCCTGCTCTCTCGAAAAGCAGTTCGACAGCTTGACCCATCCATGTTTCAGGAAGTGATCAATCTGCGTTTCTGAAAGCTGGTATTCTTGCTCCGCCATTAATCTTTGATCTCGAATCCTTTCAAAGATGTATTATCCTGTGTGAGATTGGGTAACTTAGAACGAATCAGGATAAGAAACAAATATGAGCGAGGTGTCAATCCGGGATAGAGATCCTGCAACGAGGAATCGGAGGATTTATAAATTGCTTCCAGAAGGCTTGATGCATCCCAGTTGCTTCTTTCTATCGTCGAGGGAGGCGAATGACAGTTTACCCAATTTAGCCGGCCGATCGAGCTAGAGCTGCACACGTGGTGGTTTAGGATGCGGGGTGGACTGTTCGGGAAAGCCGATGCAGCGTTCACGGGTCAGTCATCCGCGCTGCTGGTCGGATTTGCTGGCGTGATATCGGATAACCGCACAACGAGGAATGATTGGTAATTCAGGCGGATACCCGAGTCTAAAGTGACGGCTGTGGAAACGAATCATGACATGAAAAAAGTGAGGAGAGATGCATTGGAAGAGAACAAGATAAACTCTGGGAAAGCTGGGCTTCAAAGCTTGATGTGAATAGTGTATGGATTCCCAAGACTATGATGACCTAACGTCAATTGCTTCCACTAATTTCCGAGCCACCAAGTATAATTGTTAGTTTGTTCCGCCGTGTCGAATACCAATTCGCTACTCGAATTGAGAGGTCTTTCTGGGAATACGTTAGCAAGACCAGTCCAAGCCGCCATTTTCGACATTTCTACGCTGGCTCCATCAGACACCCAGACACCGAAGCCCGTACTGTCGTTACGGCCTGGATAAATGCGAGTTGTGAGCGAAAACCGGTCCTAGTAAGACTTTAGTGCTGGATCAACGGTAGCAGCAAAAGAGAGCTGATGACTCACATTTACATAGACTTCCAATAAAGAGCCATCGAGGAAGACTTGCATCGTGACGTCTTCGATGCCGGTTTTGGCGAACCTGTAAGGGTAGAAGTACCCTGTAACAGTATAGTTTGTGAACCCGTCTATGCTCGAGGAGTATGATCTGTTGACGTTGACTGTGCGGCTCGAAGGGTCGAAATATATGGTGGTGTACTCCTCCCCGCCAGGCGATGCTGCAACCGTCAATCCAGCAGCACCTGAGAAGTTGCTGAACGTCGCTGCAATTTCCATGTGGGAGCTTCCACTGGCGACCACCGCGCTGGAGGAAACAGGTCCGGCAGCGTAGTTTCGTTGCATGCTCCCGTTTCGAATCCCAGAAACGACCTCAGGGAGGGGGCGAATCCCTAAAGTGTATGCGGTGAAGGTACCGTCCCCGTGTTCAACCAGGCGATTATTTCCAAGCGTTGTCAGATTTCCATCCGCATTTACAACGCCTTTGCTCGTCTTGACAAAGAGCTCTCTTGGCAGAGCGAAGCAACCCTGATAACCTTGCTGGGTCAGAACGAAGTCGGGCATCTCTTCAAAAGCCCAGCCCCATTGTACGCGGCGGTTGTTCTTAGTATCGTTGAAGCTGGTCACAGCATACAACAAACCCCAGTCCACGGCACCGCCAGCGACAGGAGTGAATCTTGCAGACCCATTCTCTCGTCGAGACATCAGACCTTCATTCCATAAACCCCATTGGGCTCGTGGATGAAGTGTAACATTACCGCCTTCCGTACCCATGTTGACGTAGTAGTGGACGTTCCCGTCATCGTCATTGAGAGAAAAGAAGTTCGATCTAAGTCATGTTAGACGAGCGAGCAAGCGCCCCTCAACAGCGTAACTTACACCTCGAAGTTGAAGGCATAGGAACCAGTTTCCAAAACGCTGCCCAGACTCGTGTTCGCTGCGGGCTCCCACAAGGCGCCCAAGAATGTCCAATTCATCAAGTCGTTTGCCGGAGCACTGTAAAATGGAATTCGTGGTCCAACTCCTTTGATGCCTGACCCAAATACTGCGTAGAAGTGTGGCTCAGTGTTCCCAAGGAGAGCATCCATTTCCGGCCAAGCCTCGAAGAAAGGGTCTCTCCACCCAGTGATGTTCCACCCCGCTGGTGGATTTGCGATCACAGGGTTGTTCTCGTGTTTGGTCCATGTCTCGCCACCGTCGGTGGAAATCGCGAAGCTTTGAGTTTCCGTTCCGTTTTGGTACGGAATCTGCCAATTTGTTGGTAGTTTCGACACAGAGGTATAGAAGATAAGCAGAGTGCCGTCGATTTCTCCTTGAAGGTTCACGGGTTGCGCGGTGCCGGAAAATATTCCCAAGTCATCATAAGAGCCGACTGGTCCCGTGACCAAGGCTTCGGCCTGACTACCCTCCCACCCCCGCACATCGGTCCAGGTAACGAGGTCCTTCGAAGTGGCGTGCCTGCGAGATGTCAGCGAATGCCTCGTTATGCGTGCAAATTGAAGCTTGTTTACCCCCATGAGATGTTTCCTGTGTTTGATCAGCTAAAGCACAGTTTACTAGGAACTTGGAACACATACCCCAATTCACATGATTAGGATGCCACTGATACATGAGGTGATATATATCTCTTGTGGGGTCGTACATCATACCGCATGGATCCTGTTGATTTGTCGGTTTGTCAGTAGTAAGAGAAACGGAACTGTACTGACATTCATCCACCCTGCTGGAGCTATGAAATGTGACACTGGACGCCATCTAGTGAACAAGCTGTTGTTACCCATTGACTCAATCATGACCGCGTCTAGATTCTGCGCGTGAAGAGACGGCAAGGCGCCAAGGAGCGCAAAGCTCAACACTGAAGCCCACAACATATTGACAAATGGAAAGGAGATGGTCAGGACAAATAGTTGACTAGTGGTCTGGATGAAGGAAAAGGAAGCTGGGTCGAAGGAAGACGTCCTCTTTATACTATCTAGCAGACAGGGGATCTAAAATGACGTCCGTGAGCCCCCGCCATTGTGTGGTCGATTCCAAGCTCTTGGAAGTCAAGATCTGGTGGAGGATCCACATATGCATATCGAGCATTTTTGGCTTGCACAAGTCTGCCCGCAATCCCCCAACGCCTCCCCACAGCAAGTTTGCAACTATTTGCACAGGCGAACTGCCGTGCAGGAAATCGACCTGGCGAGACTGAAATGGTGAAGTGAGGAGAAGAGCAATGACGCCGGCGTGCATGGCGGGGACGAGGCGCGGGGAATGGACGACGGGCAGCTCTCCGGAGAACTGCAGCTAATTACATGAGCAAATTTCGAAGGCTGACCGGAAGCCCAGCCTGATTTGAACGTTGTCAACAGGGCTTGGAGCTCAATTGCTTCCGAAGATTCGACCGAGGTGTGGACGGCCATGGATGGCGTCTCCAACCCTGCGCGTGGTGGTCAGGGCGCGAGAGGCACCAGGAACGCCAAGCTGGCGGCCACCTGCATGATTGGTGAAGATGCACGAGTGAAAGCGGCGCATCACGCAACCTGGAGGGCGGGACCGCACACGGGTCACAGTCACGTGGACGCGTCTGTTGAAGCCACGTTTGGACCTCCCACTTCGCCGCAACCTCATCGAGCTGTCCAACGCGCCAACGGTCTCAGCAACCTCCATCGCGCTCGCGATCCTTCTCCTCTCTCTCATGGGGACATACGCTCTTTTCTAAGCTCCCTCTTCTCGCCCGAATTGCCGCCATGACGAGACTCCAGCTCTATGTTGCGGTACGCTTGCATGCTCCCACAACGAGCAAGATACTGACGACCATCGTAGGGTTCTGCGCTCCTTGCGCACGTCGTCCTCTTGCGTGCGTACTATGAACGACCCAACTTCTATTCGGCCGCCGTCTATATCTCGCAGAGCACTGGCTCGCTGCTGGTGAGCTTGGCCCGCCCAGCATGAAGCAACCCACCGGCTAACCCGAAGCCAGTTCCTGATCAATCTCGGCCTCATAATCACCGTGAGCGTGGAATATGGCCTCCAACGGCTCTTCTACGGCCCGCTTCGTCCAATCGAGACCGAGCAGCTCTACGACAAGGCATGGTTTGCTGTCTGCGAGACGCTTCTGGCCATGACTATGTTCCGGGATGACCTTGGCCTTTGGTTCCTCGCCATGTTCCTCTGTCTGCTCGGTGGAAAGGTCTGGCAATGGATTGGTGAAGGACGCGTTGAGTTTCTCGAACAGCAACCGCCCGCGAATCCGCGCTTGTTCCACACTCGACTAATGAGCTCCCTACTCCTTTCCGTTTTCTTCGACATCTTCATGATGCGGTATTGCATCGACTCGATACTCCAGGAGACCCGGCCCGGCGTCATGGTCATGTTCGGGTTTGAATATGTCCTCCTCGCCATCGCCTCCATATCGACGTTGCTGCGATACACGTTATCGCTTGTGGAATTGCTCGTCATCCGACGCCAGGAAACTGCAATGCACGAAGCTCGCAGGGTAGCCAGGGAACGAGCCAGACAAGAAGCGACTGAGCAGGCTCAGGAAGGCGACGCGGCTGCTGAGGTGGCTCCCGAGGATGACACCGATGATGACGGCGAAGTCCCTGGATGGGAGGAAAAAGGTCGCTGGGTATTTTACCTGGACCTTACCACAGGTACGAACTCACCGCGGTTCTCTGATGACCATTACTGACACTCCTAGACTTCATTAAGTCCGTTGTCTACTTGGGTTTCTTCATGATTCTCATGGCCTTCTACGGTCTCCCGCTCCACATCATTAGGGACCTGTTCATCACCATCCGCTCCTTCATCAAGAGGGTCAATGATTTTGTTCGATACAGAAATGCGACTCAAGATATGAACGCGCGCTATACTGATGCCACGGCGGAAGAACTGGCTGGAGACAATACTTGCATCGTTTGCCGAGAGGAAATGCGGCCATGGGTCCCACCTGGTGCGGATGCGGCACAGGCTGGTCGTCGTGTCGATGAACGCCAGAGGTCGAAGAAGCTGCCATGTGGACATATTTTACATTTCCACTGCCTAAGAAGTTGGCTTGAGAGGCAACAAGTGTGTCCCACTTGTCGACGCTCAGTGCTAATTGCAGCACCCGGGCAGAACAATCAACAGAATAATCCGGGAAACCAAGGCCAGCAGAATCCACCAAATGGTGGTATATTCAACAATCCTCTGTTCAATCCGGGCAATATGGGCAACCAACCGCAACCTCTAGCTGGACAACAGGGTCCACAGGTACAACAAGGCGGCCAGAATCGACCGGCACCAAATATGCGTGTCTTCACGTTTGGACCTATTCGGATTGCCCTTGGAAACCTTCGAATACCGGCGGATCAACACCTGCTGCAGGGGAACGCAAACAACATGAACAATAACAACAATGGCATGGCTAATCTTGCTCAACAACTCGCTCAAGTTCAGAACCAAGGTCAAAATCAGAATCCAAACCAGCCTCCGAACCAAGCCTTAGCCCAATTTCCGAATCTCAATCTCGCGGGCATACCGCTGGCCGGACCTTTCGTACACAATCCCGCAGATATCCAATCGGACATCTTACGCCTTCAGCAAAACATATTCACATCACTTCGTCAACTGAACGCCCAACATGACCAACTCGAGTATGTACATGCTCTTCTGGGGGAGCTCCATCGCCTCCAGCAGGCCTCCGGCGTAACGGCTGCCAACGGCCAGGAACTGCCGATTATTGCGCCCTTGAATCCCCCGTATGGACTCTCTCCCATGGTGCCGCAGGCCTACTTGACCAACGGACCAGTCTTAAGGCAGGGCGATGCGGCACTACCAGAAGGACTGATATTGCCTGAAGGATGGACCCTGCGTCCACTGGCTCGTACACCTCAGCAAATCAACCGCGAGGTGCAGACACCAATATCTTTAAACCCAGAAAATCAAACTGCACCTGAGGCAATACTACAAGCACACCACGGCACTTCCTCCGTGACACCCTCCCAACCGCAGCCCCGAGTTTCTCCGCCGCCTCCACCCGCCACGTCAACAGCTCCTACATCTTCGGGTGCCGCAGCCGGTGCATCTGCAAAGCCAGCCGAACCCAGTTCTCTGGAATCCAGCTGGAGCTTCGGTAATGCTGCGGGGTCTAATGAGGGTGAGACGACTTCATCAGCGGTTGCGGGAAGTAGCTCTGAAGGGCAGAACGTGACGAGGCGAACAGTAACGGTTGAGGATGCCGACGAGAATGGACAATAGATCCACATGCGTGTTAAGCGGGTTCTGAGGTTTGTTGCATAGCGAGGTGTCTGGGATACATAACTTGGCATGAGGTATTTATCGATTGAGAATTGTATGAGGTGTACTGCGTCTTCTCATCTGGATTAAAGGGAACTACCCTGGGATTTGCGATCGACAGGGGACATTCCTTCAGAGATGTTACTAGAGCTCCGAACGCCCAGTGACCAATTCAAAGGTAGACCATTCGATGGTAGGACCTAAACGTTTGCACTCGTGGGCGAGTTGGGGAGACAATCCACATGATGGCACATCCTAGTTCAAATGGACCCATATGTCTTTCTGTACAACGTGCTGGTGCCAACACACATGTTTCGCCGTTTACACTCGGAAGATGCGTAGAAGCGGGGAACAATCGTTTACTTCGTTTACTCGGAGACTTCGCGGGAGCGGGGCGATGCAAGACGGATGGCCTCGTAACCAACAGGGCGGCTAGCGAGGCTTCCGTCTCTCACCAAGCTGCATATCGTGAAAATGTCGCACTCCACTCGTCCTCATTATCCCACGACTTGGGCCTTTATACATGCAGGACGAGTGCGGGGAGCTTATCAAAATGCAGTGTGGCACGCGCTAGACCGCTTCAGGCTGGCCTCGTGCCGGCTTACAAGGATCTGCGGGACTCGGTCAAGCATTCGTACCATTCACAGGCCCAAACGGCTCCAAGACAGTCTCTCGCGGCGGCTACCGGCGCGACTTGTGCTGTGAAGCGTTGAAACGAAACACACTCTCCAGTCAGAGATGCAGGAACCAGGGCGTTGGTCGAGGACCAAGCCCCCGGCCTGGGATGAGGACAACGGATAACAATGGAGCCTCCCCCCAGCAGCCGAGCTGGTGACTCCTCGTCCTCATTATTGTCGTGTCCCGTCTCGTCTCGTCTCTCGTTTGTGCTCTACTTCTCGCTTTGTAAAATTATCCCACAATGCCGAATTTCACTGAGAAAAATGGTAGCTCGTCCGGGGAGGCGGAGGTGTCAAGCTGTGTCTCCAATCTCATTCATGCGTTCACCGATGGCCTCAACATATTCAAGCGTCTGCGAGAACGACGTCGAAAGCGAAAGAACCGTAAGAAAGAAGCGCAGCCCGACCCAGCAGTCAGTGCCGAGATGCAGCTTTCAAATTCCTTGAGAAGAGGACCAGAGGAAATCGAGGCGAGCTATAGGAACCATTATAGCAAAGTTGGTGATCAATTTGCAAAGGGTGATGGTCAGTGACCTGGTTGCTTGGAATTTCGCTCTATGCTGATTGTGATGACTACAGCTATTGCCCATGCTTCCCTGGCCGAGACGCTCATCAAGCTAAACACAGGCCTGGTAGGCATCATTGCGGCCTTTCTGAACAGTCAAGATTCGAAATCTGGCCATCTCAATCTGGACTACAAATCACTGACCAATCTCTCTGATGCCTCACGGACTGAGGCCATCGACTCACTGAATCGACTCTACCAGAGAATGAGCCAATCCCAGCTCCAGCTTTCCAGAGTTGGAGGCTGCACACGATGTGGAAGCGTCAAACACGCGAGTTGCACCGCAATTGTGGTCGGAACCGTGGCCAAAAGTATTGGACGCCAAGACAAGCGAAGGAATGTTGGCTCCAAACCGCGATCAAATACCCCAGTGATTACTCGAGTACCCGTTAAGAGCTCAAGTCAGACCCAGCTGGCTGTGGTTAGACCCAGACCGGGCCGTAAGAGCTCGTCGAGCAGTGCAAACTCCACCAAATCCCCCTCTACCACAGTTAGCTCACCATGCGCCTCTCCACCAGGATCACCATTACCCCAATATGCTATGGTTGATCCTTTCGCTGTGCAGGCCCCGGTCGCGAGACTGGCTCCCAACACTGGGAGGAGAAGGGCAGCCTCCATTGATGGACCCCGACCAGCAACTTGGCCTCATACTAGGCCTGATAGTACATTGCCACCTCGGCAGCCCGCTTCCAAGGCACCGCCTGCGCGAAAGACCCCGCAGCTAAGGGAAAAGCATACCCCTCCCCCTAGCCTCGCTCCTCCAAGGCGTCGAATCGACAAGGCGACCCCATCTACATATACTTTTGCTTCGGACAGCACCAAATTAGGGGAGATTCCCCAGAGAAACTGGACAACACCCTGGAACTATGAGGAGGCGGAGCGTTGGAACGCAGAGGCATTGATATACACACCTGCACCAGTGGTTGAGAGCAGACCCAAAGCGAAGAAAGGCCTTTTCAACTTCCTGCGGCGCGGGACTGGAGAGTCTTCCTCTTGATTGCGCGAAATTTCTTAGTTTTGGGGGATCTCCTCTCTGGCGTTGGGGTTTTCCGGATTCTGGTATCATCGCTGCTTCGGATCATGACTGACGATTTTCTTTCTTGGGTGGTGACTTTTTTCTTTCTTGGATAATGCTCTTTGGATTGAACCGTTTATACCCGAATTATATAGCAAAGGAGTTCTGGGTTGTTTTTCGGCATATAGTTATGTTTTAGTTATGGAAAATGGAAAGCAATCACTACTCACCTGCCTAGGGTTTCCGTCACCATCTAGCTTCTCCAATATTTATGCAGGTACGTATGTAATGTGGGTTCGCGTGTCAGAGTGCGCATTAACGGCAAGCTTTCGGACAAGGCTGCCAAGCAACCCCCCTTGCCTTGATGGGGTGTGAATAGCGTCAATAATCCCTGCAAACACGCGGCGCCCAAGCTCGTGCTCCAGGCTCGTGTCGTCCGAGGTGAGGTCGATCAGGCTTCTGTCCTGCTGCTTACATGCACTGCACCTCGAGGTGATGTCGCACTTCGACTCATCTTCATGATACCTAATTAAAGTTGGCACAAACATGCACCTTCTTACCATCGCCGCGGCCACTCTTCGCTTGCCCCTCTCCGCAGCTCTCCGTAGTAGTGGCCATGGAGCTTTGGATGAGCTCCAAACGCCAGACATGTCTGCAAAACGCGTAGCTATAATAGGTGCGTAAGCAATCAGATTGATCGCGATCGGGTCCCCTTCGTTCTGCTGTCGCTGACCGGTTCCAAGGTGCTGGTGCAGGAGGTTCCTCCGCCGCATACCATCTTTCGCAGAACGCGAAAGACGCCGGGATACCCACGAGTATCACCGTCTTCGACCGGTCTTCGCATGTCGGCGGCAGAAGTACAACTGTAAATGCTTGGAATTCCAACGTTCCAATAGAGCTGGGTGCCAGCATTTTCGTCAAAGTGAACCACATTCTCGTAGCGGCAGCGAAAGAGTTCAACCTCTCCACCTCGTCGGACGATAGACCGAGAGCCGACGGCGCCCCGGAGCTGGGCATCTGGAACGGTCACGAATTCGTGCTGGTCACAAACGCGGAAGATGGATGGTGGGAGAAGGCGAAGCTGTTATGGAAGTACGGCCTGGCACCTATAAGAACCAATTCTCTCATGAAGAGCACGGTGGGCAAGTTTTTGCAGTTGTACGAGGAACCTATGTTTCCATTCAAATCCCTGAGCAAGGCTGCCGAAGGTGTCGGCTTAACAAAGATTACTGGCTTGACTGGAGAACAGTTTTTAGAAGCGAACAGCGCTGGAGGCAAGTTTGCCGACGAGGTGGTCCAGGCGAGGTAAGCACATTCCATTCTCTGAGTAGTATGGCTTTAACTTCGGGCTGATCAACTTTAGCACGAGGGTCAACTATGGATCCAACCTGGCACTCATACACGGGCTTGAGACGATGGTCTGTATGGCGGCTTCTGGCGCCATGTCAATCGACGGAGGAAACTGGAGGATATTTTCTCATATGCTCAAAGCCTCTGCCACGACTCACCTTAACACAACCGTCAACCAAATCTCCAAGCAACTTGACGGAACCTACGCGGTGACAACTTCGTCCGGAGACACTACCCTCTTCGACACTGTGATCCTCGCAGCGCCATTACAGTTCTCGAAACTCGTCATAGACCCTGCACCGAAGCATGTCCCCGACCAGATCCCATATGTCAAGCTCCACGTCACTCTATTTGCCTCACCACATAAACTAGATCCTGCTTTTTTCAACCTTGCACCGGGTAAATTGGTGCCGCAGTTTGTCCTGACAACTCTACCGCCGAATGAGTATTTCGGTCCCAATCCCGATGGTGTTGGTCTGCCTGGCTTCTTTTCCATCTCCGTGGTCGGTGCTGGACTGAATCCACACAGCACACCAAAAAATCGCCCAGAGTTCATCTACAAGATTTTCTCTCCAAAGGCAGTCGACGCCGATTTTCTCTCCAAAATCCTTGGCGTCGATGTACCTGAGGAGGAAGAGTCTGAAAATGGACCCGTCAGCTGGATCTATCACAAATTATGGCATTCGTATCCTTACGAATATCCTAGAGTCACCTTCGAGGAAATTAAGCTCGATGAAGGACTCTTCTACACAAGCGGGATCGAGAGCTTCATCAGTACTATGGAAACAAGCGCATTAATGGGGAAGAATGTTGCTAGACTCATCGTGGACGAATGGAAGACTGGGAAGGGTTCGGTGGTGCAGATGGAGAGTGAGCAGGAATACAAGAGTCCCACTGATGGCGACAACCAAAAACCAATAAGACCCAAGCTCTAGTCGCCGGCGAGGAAACATTGTAACGCCGAATGACGATGGTATGGGTGACTGCATGCTGGAGCATGTCTCATGATACATCTCGCAGTGTTAGGTGTCGAACATGGATAATGGTTTCATCGATAATCTGTTATGCTTCAAATTCGAGCCCTGCATGTGGTCAAGGCAAAATAAACGCTCGCGAAACAGATCCCCCACCTCCCTCAAGCTTGGAAACTGTCGCGGGGTTAAGGATAAGTAGCGCAACTTCTCCCTTTTGCGTCGAACATGGCAAACACTTTGCTCTATTGCCTGAAGCCGCTTCTCTATCAGCAAGATCCCCGACCGGCCTCCGACGACGAGAATTTGCCAACCATATCGTGTGGAACTATCCCCGCCACCCAAGATGATCCAAAAGCCTTCTTCATACGCGAACCTCTTTTTCTTGTTATTACATACCTCTATGGCACAAACTTGCTACGGACCCAACAAAATTGCAGAACCAGACCATGTCCCCTGCAATTCATCTGCTGAACATTCACATTGCTGTAAGCCCGGAGATTACTGTTTAGACAACGGGTATGTAGATATCCTCGTTACTGTCCATGTGTGTGCAATTAATCAAGTCCAGCCTATGCTATGATAGCGCATTCACCCTCTCCCAGTGGAGCTGCACAGATCCCTCGTGGACATCGCCACCCTGCTTCCAGGAATGCAAAGCCGCCAAAACTCCTGTTCCAATTACCCCGACCGGCCGCCTTGACGCCCTCGGTCCAAACAAGCGGTCATTTTGCTGCGATGCTAATGCCTTCGACCAAAAAAGTGGGAATTGTACTTCCTTTGGGCAGCAGAGCCAGCCATTCACGGTGCCATTTGGCCGAGTGATTACGGATAGACGGACGGGCAGTATCGAGGTCTTTAATTCGACGCATACGAACACCGCATCGTGGGAAAATGCTACAGCCACAACATCGTCATCTTTGGATGTAACGGCTGGGGCTACAGCGAAGGAGACGGCGATCGGAATGGGAGTGGGTATCCCGCTCGCCCTCGCACTGATTGGCGTTTCATTTTTGCTGTGGAGGGAGAGGAGGAGAGGGAGGGAATTGGAGGAACGAAATCGTGATATGCAACAGTTTGTGAAGGAGGAACTGGTTAGGCGCCAGGGAGGGGGTCTGTACATGAAGGCTTTTGGGGGCACGTCTCCTGGGCGTGTTTTCTCTTTGGAGGGCGGTGGTGCGCGGGGCTAGGTCGTTGCGGCACAGATACAGATGAATGTTTGATATTGCTGCATGTCAGATCTTGTGTTCCCGTCTTGCTTCAGAAGTCCGAGAAGCCAGGCACAGGGCCAGACAAGTTAATATACGTGAAGCAAATTTCTGGAGACGCGATTTGCAGACGTGCATACTGCCCGACATTAGCTGCCGTCGGCCAACTGCAGCAACGGGTGCCCAGTCGGGTATCTAGGGGGTATCTAGGGAGGTACGTACGGTATCTAGAGGAGTGCTTCGCAAGCACGTGCGGGGGCGGGGGGGACGTCGCGTCAGCGCCACAGCTGCTGAGCCACACCCCGATTGGCGTCAGCCTTGGATCGCAGCTGAGGCCGAAGCTCGCAATCTGTACTACTCCGCACCTCGCGCGCACACGCCGAGAGAGATATTCCGCGCAGAACCACGGGTGTGTGAAAGCGGGCTGCGGGGAAACGCAGGTCGGTGAATGGACGACGGCTCGTGATTGGGGCCACAAGCGACGGGCATCACCTTGGGCATTGCGCTTGCGCTATTCGCGTTCGTGACCACTTCTACGACAGACGTGCTCATCTTTATATTTCAGGTGGTAAGTCCGTCCATCGCCCCCAGATGCTCACCTGCGAAGCCAGTCCATGCGGCCGATGCAGCAATGTCGCGGACCTGCCAGTTCGCGGCACTGGTCGCATGCGCCCGCACGCGACTCGCTCGCTATTCCTTGATCACCGACTCTGTCCACACTGACTGCCAGTTCCGCTGACCACAGCCAGCAGCCCAGCGACCCTGCACCCGCGTCTCCGCCGCCGCCATGCCCGCGATGCTGGAGGACCCAACAGCGCCCACCATCTACCGTACCTCTGGCGATATGCCCTATCCTCTGCCCGGCGCTGCGCTCCCCGCGGGCATCGTGCCTCGTCAAGTCACTCTGCGCGACCGAGTGACCATCGCGACCATCATCCCCTTCTCCTCGCCCGACCAAGTCCCCATCACTTTACTCGCATACCTCGCCGACCAGCTGAGTCGCGAAATTGAGAAGGGAGACACATACCCCATGATCGACCCGTTGCCGCTCGAGTCGTTTGGCCCATACTGGTTCGGCGTGTTTGGCGCAGTCATGATACTGGGAGACGTTCTCAACATTGACGAGGTGCACCACATGTCGCGCTCGGGTTGCGATTGGGAAAAGGCATGTCTTGGTAGCTTCTACATCAAGCCAAACTACCCGGGCAGATCTAGCCATGTCTGCAATGGTGGCTTTCTGGTCACTGATGCTTCGCGAAATCGAGGCGTGGGACGTTTGATGGGCGAGACGTACCTGGAATGGGCGCCAAAACTGGTAAGTATACTAGCCATGTCTCCTCCTTCCTCCTTCCTTGTGTGAATTCGAGCTTCTTCATGGCCGCGTGCCATCCGGCTCACCATGTGCTGGTTCAAGATCTGTGCTCTTCTCTCGCAGAAACGACACAACACAAACTACACTTTGTGTGGCCAATTGGACCCTGCCTCTGCTAATGCTGTTAGGGCTATACATACTCCGTATTCAACCTCGTCTATGAGACCAACGTCGCCTCCTGTCGTATATGGGATGCTCTTGGTTTTAAGAGGATTGGGCGCGTCAAGGGCTGCGGAAACCTCAAATCATATCCGGGCGAGTTCGTGGACGCCATAATTTACGGGAGAGACCTCGGCCAAGACGACGATTTCGTGTCAGAAGAGCGTTTCGACAAGATACGCTTCTATCTCAAGAATGGAAAGTATCCCAATGGCGCCGACCGGGCGGAGAAGAGTCGCCTGCGAAGTGCTGCCACGCACTACAAGCTCATTCCCGCGGACGGCGATCGGCCAGAGAAGCTCGTTCTGAAAGGTAAGGAAGTGATATCAGACCCGCAGAGGCAATATGAGATCGCCCGTACAGTCCACCACAAGTCACACGGAGGCATCAACAAAACCACAGCCGCGATTGCCGAAGCATATCATTGGGTCCGGATCAAGGAGACTGTCAGTCAAGTCATTCGCAACTGTCCAGAATGCAGCGAGATGAACAAGGGATTATCAGCCATGCGGGTTCAGCAAGCACGCGTGATGTCCTCCCCGCAGGCATCCATCACCCCCACACAGCCCTCGAGATACCAGCCCCGCCGAGAACCATCCCGCTCGCCATCGCCAAGCGATCAGCTCCAGATGGAGGCAGCCCAGCATGCGCAGATGACGGACCCAGTTCCTCGATTCAACAATAACAATTACGACATGCCCGTGGACCCAGCCCTCATGGACGGAGTCCACCAGACGACGAATCTAGAAGACCTGCCTCCATCACCATTCCTAACCGCCGGCCGAGGCCTTCCTTTGCCCCAACTATCGAGCCTAGATTCCTCCGCACCCGTTGCGCGCACGAACGAGGATACGGCTATGGCGGGCGTAGAGGAACGTGCACCAACAGCCAGGGAAGAGCTCCGCCGTCGGCTGACGAGAGCGGGATACCGGACCTCGCCGAATGAGTGATTGAAGGATGGGTAGTGGTTTGCACATAGGGTAGAGTACGAAAAGGGATGGTGATTCCGTCATGAGGGGATTTGGTCCACGCGGACCTCCACTTAATTCTTCGTTAGGGAGCGCTGCAAAGGCGCTCAGGTATGCTTTTGGGTTCGGGACAATATCCTGTAGATTTTATGTTTTTGTCCGCGAATTAAGTGCACTGTGTATAGCGGGGTGGAATTTTCAGTTTGCTTCGGCAAGTCAAGTTCAACACTAACTATATCTTGAAGATGTCCAATTACTAGCTATGCAGGTGAACGACGAGTGGTGGCGCTAGTGCTGGGGTTCACAAGTGGTGTCGGTAGCTGGTGCTTTGTAAAATAGTTGATCAAGTCTTCCTGCATTGATGATTCCTTTATATAATCACTCACTGCTGCATACTTCATGAGTAAAGAGACATGCCGCTCGTGGTCATATAGCGAAAACAGTCAATCACAGAAACAAAATCGAGTATGCCCGACCTCCATCGCCTCCTTCTCTATCTCACACGTCCTTGTCCTCCAGCCCAAGCGCCTCGAACGCCAACTCCACCTCATCAACTGACTCCTCCACCTTCTTTTTCTGCGCCTCCCTCCTCTCCCTATACTGCTCCCCCAAGGCCCCCATCACCTTCCCCATCTGAGCATCCAGTCCCTTCTCTTCGAGCTCCTTCTTAACCCTTGAAAAGTTCTCTTTAACAAAAACATGATACTCACTCTTCTCCCCAGGTTTCTTCCCATTCGCGTTCCCCCTCGGCGTAGGTTTCGTCTGTATCAACTTCCCCTTACACCTCCCACAGCTATGTCTCATCTGGTCAATACTCTTGCTATGTCTCTTAAATTCATAACCACACTGCACGCATTCCCAGACATACTTATACTCAATCTTGTACGAATGTTTCGTCGTGACTTCGACACCCAGATGCTTGAACTCATCGCTGACTTTGCGCGCCCACGTCTTAAACTCCGCGCCGTGAGGATTATTGCGCTGGTTCGAGACCATGAAGGTCGTGAGGTGGCAGTACTCGTGTGCCAGGACGTTGTACAGGCGTTCCTCGTCGTCGATGACTTTTTCCGCGAGTTCGATGGAACAGTGATGGCGCACTTCGGGGCAGACGTCTGTGAGCTCGGGGCCGGTGCGGAGACGGAAGGTTTCGCGACGCCAGTTTGCGCGGCCGGCGGTCGTCTTGAGGGTCTTAGACCATACGAGCTTGATGCCGCCTGTCAGACGGGAGAGTTCGCTGATTTTGCCGCCGGTGATGGTGGAGTCGAGTTCGGTTAGGAAGGACTCTGCGAGAGCGTGCTTGGTGCTGGCGAATGCTTTGCGTTGGGCGCGGATTGCGGCGACTGTTGAAGAGCCGGCTTGCGCATCGTTTTTTGTTGGACTTTGCGATTTCTTACGTGGGGAAGTGGGAGGGGAGGGGAAGGAAGCATCGTCGTCGAACAAAATTTCGACCGGTTCGGTCAGCTCCTTTAACCACTTTTGCTTTCTGGGTGAGATCAGTGGCTTTGCGGGGGATATTTGATCGTTGAGGTTGTTGACTACTTCGGCGGACCAGAAAGCGTCAATACTAGGTCGAAGGTCGGGGAGTTCCGGTATCCTATTCTTTTTCTTGGACGGAGACACGAGCTTGGAAGGACTGGCTGGTGGTAGAGGGGGAGTGTTTGGTCGGGAAATAGGAAGCGCTTTTCGAGGGGAGCGAAGTTTTTTCGGAGTAGGGGAGCTGGCCAACGTTAGCTATCAACGTTTCTTATATTAATTCCTCATCACGTGGTGATTTCACCATTGATAGGTGAATAATTCTGGAATAGCGGAACGAAAACCTACTATTGGAGGATAGCAGCTCCATTATTGGAATACGAGCTGGTCGGACGCGAAGATGGTAATACAGTTGGACCCGTCCGGTTGGGAGGTGGAATCTCAACGGATAGTGGAGCACCTGGCGGTGAACTGGTCAAGTCGATTACTTGCTGGGCCCAATTTGCGATCGTGCTATTGCCCTTTCGAAACGCAGGTCTCGTGGACATGACCGGAGGTGGCATGCCGATACTGCTCGCTGGCTCACTCGGTTGAGCTTGGGCTTTCAATGAACCACTTCTGCATCTCATCTCAGTAACAGGCTCCTTCTTTTTGTCACGATTCTCCGTCTCTGAATCTGATTCTGACTCTGACTCAACAATCTGAGCCTGCAATCGGCGACGTCTATTTCGTGGATCAATTATTCGCTCTTCATCTTCATCGTCATCGTCATTGTCGTCCTCCTTCTCTTCTACCACCACCGCCTTCTGCTCCTCCTTTTCTTCCGAGATAGTGTTCTCCTTATCGCCACACAAAATGCTTTGACCCTCCTCTTCTTCTCCTACACCCATCACTGGCTGCACTTCCACCGGCTCTGCCACAACCGGTATTGTCTTCCCCTGCCGACTCTCAGGCCTCTTCACCAATGCCCTGACCAATTCCTTCGAATAAAGATATGGCACATTTTCGTTTCGATTCCTCCTCCGAAGTGGTTTTTCAGGCGTCGCAAGACTCTCGTCCGACAGCTTCCGAAGCAATCGACTATTCGAAGCGACCGTTCTCAGCACCCTCTGTTTCTTCGGCCTGTCTCCGACCGGCGCTTTAGGGACCAGAAAGGAAGAATCATTGTCTTCGAAATTGTATCTGAGTTCGCGCTTTGATGGTGACTCTCGAAGGGTCTTGCGAGGGCTCGTTCGGGTGCTCCGTTGTGTCGTCGCTGGCGTCAAAACTGGTAAGTCGGAAGGACTGGATTTGCGGAGGCGAGCCATTGTCATGAACAATGAGAAGTTTCCGATTCGACAATATGTCTGTGAAGGGTGCTCAAAAATATGTGTAGGGATGTTGATGTTCGTGATAGATTGTGGGGAATGTTTGTTGATTGGTGGGGGCCTCCATAGCAACGCTAGCGCGGAGTCACGTGGTCAAATGCAATACCCCTGTCACGCCTGATACTATGTTGTCGATGACGAATTGGAAAGAACATCAAGAAATACATTGCATGCTAAACTCGGTACACAAGTTACAAGCCAGACCAAATCTAAGTGAGCCAGGATGAGAGTCATAAAGGAAGAGGTTGCTGTGCCAACGACCACACGAGTCCAAAGGCCCTCCAGGTATTCCCAATTTCATCCTCCGCAAAAGTTCAGGCATCTCGCCCATCGTCGTGGTAATGGTAGTGCGTCGGCTTCTGCCCGAGACCCGCCCTTCCTCAGTATCTACATCCCCAGAGGTGATTGTTCTTGTCCGCCCCCAGGCCAATATCTGACAATCTATGAAGCATGCTTCTTAGCCATTGTGTTGAGAGCGCTGCCGTTCTTGAACCATTCGATCTGTCCGGCGTTGAAAGTGTGCGCAAGCTTGACGTCGAAGGCCTTGCCACCATCGGCGGGATGAACAACCAGGGTCATGGGTTGACCCACAGCGAGCTCGGTGCACAGAAGGTCAACTTTGTCGTTGGGACCAATCTTGTCGTAGTCGGCTGGGTCTGAGAAGGTAAGAGGAAGCATACCCTGCTTCTTCAAGTTCGTCTCGTGCTATGGAGACGTTAGTTTTGACCTTCGTTTTTTGCATACATGACTTACAATACGGGCGAACGATCGGGTGATGATAGCCAGACCGCCCAAATGCCTGGGTTCGAGAGCGGCGTGCTCACGGGAGCTGCCCTCGCCGTAGTTCCAGTCACCGACGACGACCCACTTGATTCCATTCTTCTTATAGTCACGAGCAACAGCTGGGACAGCATCGTAATCACCGGTCAGGATGTTCTTGATCTTGTTGGCCTCGCCGTTCTCGGAGTTGATGGCGCCAATAAGCATGTTGTTGGAGATGTTGTCCAGATGTCCACGGTACTTCAACCAGGGACCAGCCATAGAGATGTGGTCGGTTGTCGTCTTGCCCTGTGCCTTGATCAGGATTGGGAGGTCCTTCGCATCCTTTCCATCCCAAGCCTCGAAGGGCTGTAGGATCTGGAGACGGTCGGAGGTAGGCGAGACGGCAACGGAGACCTGGCTGCGATCCTCTGGTGGAGCCTGGTAGGTATCACGTCCTGCATCGTAGCCATTGGCAGGAAGGCCGGCGCCGTGGGGAGGCGACAACTTGAATTCCTTTCCATCCTTGCCCTTCAGCGTATCGGTCAGGGGGTTGAAGTTGAGGGTTCCAGCAATGGTCATAGCGACAACTAGATCTGGAGAGGTGACGAAGGAGTGGGTGGCGGGGTTGGCATCATTTCGGCCGGTGAAGTTACGGTTGTACGAAGAGATGATGGAGTTGGGCTCGCCCTTCTTGACATCCTTGCGATCCCACTGGCCAATGCAAGGCCCGCAGGCGTTGGCAAGGACCATTCCACCAAATTCCTCGAAGGTCTTCAGCTGGCCGTCGCGCTCGATCGTAGCACGAATCTGCTCCGAACCAGGAGTGACAGTGAAAAGGGACTTGGCTTTGATGCCGTGGGCCATGGCATCCTCGGCAATCGAAGCCGCACGGCTCATATCCTCATATGAGGAGTTGGTGCACGATCCGATGAGACCGACCTTGAGCTCTTCCGGCCACTTGTTAGCCTTAACGGCCTCTTTGAATTTGCTGATCGGAGTGGCGAGATCGGGTGTGAAAGGACCGTTGATGTGGGGTTCCAGCTCAGAGAGGTTGAGCTCGATGAGCTGGTCGTATTCTGCACCCTCGTCCTCACGGAGCTCCGTGGCGTACTCTCGGGCAAAGTCACCAATTTGCGTGCGCTTGGTGGCTGCGAGGTAGTCGTACATGCGGTCATTGAAGGGGAACAGAGAGGTGGTGGCACCAATTTCGGCGCCCATGTTGCAAATGGTTGCCATGCCGGTACATGACAGGCTCTCGGTGCCGGGGCCATGGTATTCGACGATAGCGCCAGTTCCACCCTTTACCGTGAGGATGCCGGCAACCTTGAGGATGATATCTGGAAGTGGTGTTAGCTTCCCTGGGGCTCAACAGCTATCTCGATTACCCCGCATCTCCGCATATCTCGAAGTTCGCCACACCACCAAAGTATAGAAATTATAAAAACTCACCCTTAGGAGTGGTCCAGCCAGATAGATGACCGGTGAGCTTGACACCAATGACCTTGGGTGCCTTCAACTCCCACGGCAGGTTTGCCATGACGTCAACAGCATCCGCACCACCAACACCAATGGCAGCCATACCAAGACCACCAGCGTTGGGAGTGTGAGAGTCGGTACCGATCATCAGCGCACCGGGGAATGCATAGTTCTCGAGGATAATCTGGTGAATGATACCAGATCCCGGCCTCCAGAAACCAATATTGTACTTGGCACAAGAAGTCGACAAGAAATCGTACACTTCCTTGTTGATGTCGTTGGCGCGGGCCAGATCCTTCTCGCCGCCGAGCTGTGCCTCGATAAGATGATCGCAGTGCACAGTGGTCGGAGTGGCAACCGAGGGCATGCCTGCCGACATGAATTGGAGGATAGCCATCTGGGCGGTGGCATCCTGGCAAGCAACTCGGTCGGGGCGGAGCTTGAGGTAGCTCGAGCCACGCTCAATTTCCTGGCCATGGGGGTCGTCCAAGTGAGAGTAGAGGATCTTCTCGGCGTAGGTAAGCGGGCGGTTGAGGCGCGAGCGCACAATGGCGAGATTCTCGCTCATCTTCTTATAATTGATGAAGTGACCCTTCTCCCAGTTGGTCATCTCGACCTTGCGGGAGAGCGGAGCATCGCTGACGGTCGCCAGTTGCCTCTTTCCAAGGCTCTGGCCAATGCGGCCGAGCCTCGAGAACTTCTGCATGGTGGGCGGTTTGGGAGAGGAGAGTGGAGTGGAGTGGAGGGGCGGAGGAGAGAGAGATGAGAAGGTTAGAAGCTGCCCGCCAGAGCCCGATAACTAATGGCCAAAGGATCTGATCTGATTGGGCACGGTTGCCTTCGCACGGAGACCTGCAACCTCGGTGTCAAAACAAAGCAGGGCGGCAATTATTTCCCGCTGGCCCGCGTTTCACGTGCGAATTCGGGGGAGAAAAGACCGCAATCAATTGTGTTCACGGCCGTGAAAGTGGTATACAAGGGCTGGAGGTGTCTCTGTGCGGGCTGTCAGTCGTTCACCGTGACGCATGCCCATCCACGGTTGTCGTCAGACGGCCATGAGGATCAACCCCGCGGCGCCTCGTTTCTTTTGCGAGGGGCACACGGGCATCTGATTGGCCGAGATAACGACTGCATTGTGAATTGCCATTCACGCGCCGGCGGGCCTGCCACTGTGCCCTGGGCCAATTCCTCTCCCTCGATTACTGACTGCTGCGCACCGGCCGTTTTCCCAGGTCTGCAGGCCAGAAAATCCGATCGCGCCAAGGCCTGCGTTGGGACCCTCGAAAATCTTTTCGGACCTGCAGACACGTCCTCGCGCCCGCTAGCCGAATATCCCACAAACCACCCTCACACACCCGACCACGATCCATATCCGCGGCCGACTGGACAACCATGCCCGCTATCCGGGGCGCCGACTCGAAGAAGAAGACGCGGCGATACACCCGCGATCTTGACCAGGTCCATGCCGACCTCCGCGACGAACGGCATCTCGCACAGTTCAAGGACACCAAGGCGATAGAGGACCTACCGGGGCTGGGGAAATTTTACTGCAAGGAATGCGCAAAATGGTTTGAGAGCGAGGCGAACTTTGGGAAGCACCAGAAGGGGAAGCCTCACAAGAAGAGGTATGACACGTCCAACCTGGAGTCGACGGCTTGTAAACGGCAAGAGCTAACAGCGGGACAGGGTGAAGAAACTGCGCGAGGAGCCATACAGCCAGAAGGAAGCAGAGGCAGCCATCGGTCTTGGAACGGACAACGGCAAGCGGACAACTACGCTGATGGACGTGGACGACGTTGGAACTGCGACCTGATCCCAACAAGTGTATGGGACACCAGGACGACCGAGAAGGAGAACCTGGCGTGTGGTCTGGCTTAGTTGGAGCTGGTCTGCATGCATGCACAGGAGTATTTTTGGAGTTTGATTTACAAGCATCTGGTTACCTGGCGTAGATGCCTGCCTCCTTATGAGGTCGGGTGCCGGGACGGGGACTGCATTGCGAGGCGTTACAAGACATGAAAAGGACAACATCGACGTCCATTTGATACCCCGACAAATGAAAATCGGAACAGTTTGAGTAATTTGAACAGCTCTCATGCAAAATGTGTTTCGTTGTTACAAAGCTGAAATTTAGGTAACCACGTGTCTCGGTGCCTGAGCCTGCCTGTTCGCTACCTACAACAGAGCCATCACCAAAGAATCTCCCAACGCCATATAAAATGTGACGCCATGTTCAACAACAATGCCTCGTACCTAACCAAGCACATCTCTCTCAGCAAGCAGACACCAATATCGCACCAACTCCAAAATGTCATTCAAGCCTACCGAACTCTATGGCGGCGCCATTGCCGTGGACTTGCCTGCAGGATTCGGAGATGCAAGGTTGGTATCTCCATACGAGCCGCGTCCTCCACAACCACCCCTGCTAAACAGATGCCAGCAACATCCGCCAGATCCCTGACCACCAAGAAGTCTATCTCGACGGCAATGGATACTCGAGCATTGTCTTCGACATTCTTGAGAGGATCGAGAAACAGAGCGACGAGGAAGCCCTGCAGTACCATTTCGCGGACTTGATCGACGGTACCGGGGATTCGACCGACATGTTAAACCAAGGAAAGACTGTCATGTCTAAGATGCCGTAAGTATATTTGTTTGCTTCTCACATTCTGCTATTTCTTCATTTCAAGCTTGACTCGCAAGTGAGATATCCAGAATCACACGTCCTCGACTTTCGCCTTGTAGTTCGACGTCTTTTAAGAGGGAAAATCTTTGGCCGTTATTCCTTCATACATTCATTCTTAGTTTATTCTTAAGATTCCCCTCTAACATATCTCACAGCACCCTTCCCGTCTACATGCTCAACTATATCCAAACCCCTCCTCCTCGCGACCCATCGCACCCCACCAGTAAACGCAAGACCCCCAATTTCACCTCTATCCATTTGCTCCTTCTGCGCTTGAAGGAACAGACCACTGACATCGTCATCACGGTAAATGTCCCACACTACCCAGACGATTACGTCAAAGCCGGGGTAGGAGAGGCTACGCAGTTGATGAAAGATGGAGAGGTTGTCAAGCAGAAGATCCTCGACAGCTTTGAGATCAAGGACTGGGGCCTTTTCGGTGGGAACTAAGAAGTCCGAAAATCTGGATGCAGGACAAAGAGTAGGATTTGCTGGAGATCAGAGTCAGACCAAAATATAGTTCTCGGTCTGGCAGCAATATCACGACCTCAGACACGCATAGAATAGATAACAAAGTATTGGACCTCTCTCTTTTTTCGGCATTATTAGTGATTACGTATGCTTAACACGTATGTCAAGATCAATCATGTACTAGACGAAAAGTCAATGTGGATGGGGCTCCTCTGAATTCTCACAACTTCGACTTCAACGGATCACTGCCAGCCTTAACGAGCACCCTGCCAGAGGGGTATGTGTCCACAGATACAACCATCCCCTCATCAGCGTTCTTATCTGGTATAATTTCAATTTCCTGACAGTCCTCGATTCTAACGTCATTTGCAAACTGGACAACAACAAAGTCAATCGGCCGGTCTCCAATGACTGCCATTGGGGCATGCCATGTCCCTGCTCCGTATGTGACTGCCTGATTTCCCGTTGCCACGAAAGCCCGAAGATTCTTGAGGTCAGGCAGTCCAGGTCCCTTCGGCCGTTGTGATGGATGCAGCTTTGTAAAGATACTCGGGGGTGGGGTGGCTTCATTTGTGAAGGGCGATGGTCGAGCTCGTGCGAAGATATCCTTTATGGATTTCTGTTTCTTTACTCCTGGAGTCGGGTATGGAGGGGCTCGTCCAGTGCGCCTTTGAGATGCGGAGGCAGGGAGAGTAGGCGCTACAATGACGAGGTATTGGGTATGTCTATCCGTCTGCGACAGCCCCATTGGTATGAAGGTTTGAGAGGTGAAAGGATGTCTTTCTAGTATTTTGACATCAAACAGCTGTCGATCGCCATCTCCATCGTCGTCCTCGTCGAAGTCTATGTCTCCCCAGCTTGATGGCATGCTCTCTGACGGTTCGTGAGGCCGCAGATCGCGAGGCGCGCAGACGAACATGTTCATGACGGCTCGGGCGGGCTTCTTGCTAGGTGCAAGGCCGTAGAGATTCGTCATGTGGGTCACATCGAGGAACTTGAGCGCAGTGCCTTGGTTTGCGGACACAGCTTCTGGCCGAGGCGATTGTAGCGAGGGAGGGGCCTGTGAATGTGCGGGGTTCTCGATCACGGTACCGAATTGAAAGAAGGAGGCTTGTGTGAGGAGCTCGATGGGAATACGCATAGATGGACATGGCATTGAGGTCGGCATGGCGGGCCAGTTGAGTAGCAATTGGGTGCGTTGAGGGGTGAGAGGAATGAGAGGAGTGCTGATGGTGTTCCAATGTTGTTCGAGCTTGTGAAGCTTTGGAGCTAACTAATGCTGAAGCCGACAGGGACCGGGGTTAAGCGATATCGATAACCAATAATCTCCGCTTCCGCCAAAGGAAGCAAGTCGTCAACCTCGAGCACAACAGACTCCCACACCAGCGTTTCTTAACCCATACCTACATCATGTCGGACGGCGAGCCGTCATATATCGACTATGAAGCTTTTCTGGACCCCGCATTCTCTGCGACCTCTTTCGCAAACACCCTGATCCTTTCCACAAATAACCCCTCCGACACCCCTTTAGACCTGTCAACCCCCCTCTCGCGTGTCCTCTTCGACGTGCAGGAGATTGACACCCACATTGACACACTCACCACCAAGTCTGCTCTCCCGCTGCTGCAACACACGAGGGATCATGCCGAGTCAAGTGGGAATATACTGCTGGAAGTCGAGGGACAGGTGGCCAGTCTGACTGAGTCGTATAAAACACTCCAGAAAGAAGTCATTGAGCGGTACGAAGTCGCGGAACAGGTTCGCCTGACTGCAGACAGGCTATGCCAGACTGTCAAACTTGGCAGATCGGTTGCACGATGTCTCATGCTTGGTAGACAGCTCGAGGTTCGCATGTCCGAATTGGGTGGCATCGGTGGCGCCAAGAAAGAAGACCATAGGGCCATGGTCCGCTCCGCAGACACGCTCCTGTCTCTTCGCCAGATCTTCATGGCATCGAAACCAGGCGAGGAAGGCGATGGGCTGGATAAAGTCAACGTAATCAACACTCTAAAGAACGAATTGGTCAACCCTGGAGAGCGCAGCATTTCATCGAGGGCGCAGCAAGTGGTCAAGGAATTCTCAATATCTTCGCTACTTGCTTCTTCAGGACAATCCTCTTCAAACACTTATGCGCAGACCGAAGATACTAAGTCGAGAACGACATCCGCACTTATGACCCTCTACCTACTTTCTCCCACACCACCAAACACTACCACAGACGAGTTCCAGCCGACGCTGGTGCTAAATGCTCTTCAAGACTATCTCCAGACGGCTCTGAAATCCTCTCTCGCTTCAATGGCTAGATCTTTGGCGACACTCCCCACCCTGGATCGAACTCTTCTAGAAGTATCTGCTCGTTGTCAGAATATTGTCGCCCTAGAAACGCTACTGGGGTCAACAAAGCCTCCAACCCATCCATTACTGGACGACCCCGAGAAAGCTCCTCCAAACTTCTTGCAACCGCTACTGCAAGCCCTGGATACTCCTTCATTACCTTCGTACTTTTGGAGATCACTGGCCTCGAACCTCTCGCCGAGGATCCAGGAGATTATGAACAGCCGGGGCGTGTCTTCCAGGACGTTGAGGTCGAACAAGGATAGGGTCCGAGACGCAGTCCGCGAGTGTGTGAATCGCGGGTCACAGTTGCCAACGGGTCCGATGAATAAGGGAAGGACGTTGATGGCAGGGAACTGGGAGCGCGAAGCCGCGGTGATGGTCGGATCGATCATGGGGCCGTTAGGACGATGAAGTTTGACATGAAGCCTTATCATGGTAGGAATAGCCAAGAATGACTTGACAAACACCTGATGCATGAAGGTTTGTTACGACCACCGTTGATGGACGGGCGGGGTTGGTGATATGGTCACTTATTCGGAGGTGTTCCTCGAATAGAAACCGACGGTCCCAAACGAACATGCATGTGGTGCAGTAGAGTCAAACGGCCGGAGAAACAGAAGATAAATAACCCGGGGAGGAATTCATGCGCTGCGTGCTGCTCCTCGCTAGCTGTGCGATGCGTCAACGCCGACAGTCGGTGAGCATAGAAAGGTACAAAAGCCGCGTTCCGCAAGAATGAATTCACAGTTAAGCCGCGCATGCGTTGACTTCGGTTTTGGCGGAACTTGACATATCTCTAGCGCTAGGCGTTGTGTGAATTGGAAGGGGAAGATGTCCGGGAAACTCGAAACGCCGCGAGTGTCAATAAGTCCAACGGGGCCATTAGTGAATGGCGAGGGTGAAGGACACAAACGGGGGGTTGCGAAGCAGTCGATGGTACGACGACGCCATACGCTGCTATTGTCCCCTGTCCGGTAGCCTTGGAATACCGCGGGTGCTCCTCAACTGACTGTCAGAGCTGAAAAGACGTCGAGGACCAGGGCACTGGGCTGACCACTCACCGCACCTGCAGGGATTCCTGCACGTTAGCGCGGCGATTGGCCGAGCCGAAGAGAACCAACGACCTTCAAGTCTTCAATCCTCACCTTTCTCCTTCACGCACAGCACGACGGCTGCGTTTTTTCGCCCCCTCCTTGTGCCTGCCTCTCTTCCTTTCCTTCGTTGTGCTTTGATATTTTACGCATCTCTCCTCTTCTCGCCGTCGCCGCTGTCTGTTGCTCTTCGCCGCCGTGTGCCCCATTGCCTACTCCAGCGCCTACTACTCGACCCATCGTCCCCTGAATCGCCCGCCCGTCGAGCTCCTTTGAGGCCAGCAGGAACTGCAGGAGACTTCGATCGCCCACAGCAACCATACGCATTGCACAGATCGAGCCATCTGCTCACTTCCCACCTACCGTGTGAGCCGCCGCCCCCGCCTTCCTTGCGCTGACGCCTGCGGCCATCGCGCCTGCCCGCCCTGCCCATCGCTGTTGCCCTGCCGTATCCAGCGCACCCAGACTGACGAGGCTCCAGAATCCATATTCCTGCCCCGTAACCAGAGACAGCGCTTGCGACCGACGCCATCATGTCTGCCAGCCACATTGCCTCGAATCGCAACAGCACCCCGGAAGGATCCAGCTCCCTCCGCCCTCCCCACTCGCGCTCCATCGGCGCAGGCCACCACCTGCGTGCCTCTGCTGACATGGGCGGCTTCTCCTCGCCGCTTGCCAACCGCGGCATCCGCCCTGCCTCCGAGGTCTACTTTGGCCGCACCAACACCCAGTCTGGCAACCCGGACGAGATGGAGCGCGCTGCTCAACAGTGGCTCGCCGACATCGACCAGTACGAGGTCACGCTCGAGGAGATGGCCACGGCTACGCTCGACCAGGACTTCAAGGACGAGTTGAGCGCCATCGAGCAGTGGTTCCGCGTGCTCAGCGAGGCCGAGAGGACCGCTGCGCTCTACGCGCTGCTCCAGCAGACCACTCAAGTCCAGATCAGATTCTTCATCCAGGTCCTGCAGCAGATGTCGAAGAGCCTCCCCATGTCTGGCGTGCTTTCGCCAGCCAACTTCGGCGAGAAAGGTCAGTATTCAGATCAGGCCATCCCATCTTTCTTGAAACTCATACCCGCCAGACCCAATGACGCAAAAGTTAAGCGATGCTATGAGCAAGCTCAACGTTGGCGACAATCCTCGCAACTCCCTTGGCCTTGGCCGTCCTCCACCATCTCCGGGTGCAAAGCGTAACTCGGGCTTGGACACCACGACCATCCATCGCATGTTCCCTGATGCCGCCGCTGCCATTGCTAAACAAAAATCCGAGTTTACCGAGATCACCGGAATTGCACCGGCCTCGAATCGCAATAGCACCGTAGGAGACCGAAGCTCCTTGGTTGCGCCCACTATCTCCGGCCCGGAGGGTGAGAGGAAGGAAAATCAGAACCCCACCTCGCCGTGGGGAGAAGGTCAACGTCCCAAATCCTCCTCTGGCCAGCATCAACCCATGGGCCAGTTTTCTCAGCCACCTCCTTCGGCTGGTCTCCGTTCCCCACGTCTTCCCCTTTCTGGTGATGGAAACTTGCAGAACACTACTCTGAATGCGCCAGATCAGAACGTCGGATCCATGCCGATGCTCTCCCCGTCGTATGCTCCCGGCGGAAGCTGGGCCTCGCAACTGAGTACCCCAATGGTTTCCAATTTCTCCAACCAGCAGAGCGCAACCCAGGCGGATATGGTCGCTAACGCCACTGCCATGAAGCTTGCCGCTCTGTCCACTGTCAACAACCGCATCCAGCTGGATGATGTCCGCAAGTACCGCCGCGCGCGATCCTCCGAGGGCCAAGGAGCTGGAAACAATGTTCCTTTGTCCCCGGGTATCATGCCCAGTGCCAACTTTGTCATGACCAACGAAATGGGACAGATGTTGACCCCGCAACAGGCTGCTGCTCTCCAAGCGCAGCAACTGGCCGCGTTGCATGGCCGCCGTTCTCGCCCCAACTCTCCAGGCATTGCCATGCAAGGTCAATCACTCGGTGGAATGAGCTTCGCTTCCCCACAGAACAACGGGTTCCTAGCTGCTGATTACGGAGCGAACGCTCTCATGAACAATAACTTGGCAGGTTTGAACTTGAGTCAGTTCGGTATTGGTCTTGGTGGCGATCATCAAGGGTATATCTCGGATCATTCCGAGATCAACCGCGGCAGATCCCCACGTGGTCGGCGCGGCAGCTCCAAGCCCCCAGAGGATCCTACCGATCCCACTCTTCTCCAGGATATCCCAAGCTGGCTTAGGAGTCTCCGTCTGCACAAGTATACCGATAACCTCAAAGACCTGAAATGGCATGAGCTGGTCGAGCTTGATGATGAGGGTCTGGAGAAGCGTGGTGTCAATGCTCTTGGTGCCCGCAGAAAGATGCTGAAGGTACGCATTCCTTTGGTCCAACTGATACTCAGATACTAACTTAACAAGGTATTTGAGCAAGTCAAAGAAGCCAAGAACGAGGGAAAATTACGATAACTGGCAGTGTTTCCACTTGGATCATAACGACAACGAAATTGTTCCCACGCATAGATTTACGCTGTTGACCGGCATGTGGTAACCGGGTTACACCTGCCCGTTAGCGTCCCCATGAATTATCCATCCCTTTCTTGTGCTTCGAAGTCTGCAGTCAGGCGACGTTGTTGTCCATCTGCATGAGATTTTGCTTGGATGTTGATTGCATAAGTGGGGTTCATATATAGCTAAATGGCCACTGGGTTTGCTACTTTTAAGTTGTCCTTTGCTCCTCTATGCCATGTAGATGCAGCTCTAGGACGGACCGTAATAATGAGATCTCATATATTTCACTCTTCGCCTTTCACAAGATGCAATATCGCGATGGTTTTCAAGAGACTCAGGCGCTACGACGCCCGACTCCTTGTCATGGACAAGTAAACTCCCTAAACCATGGTTCGCACGAAAGATGCTGATGGGTGCGTCCAGAGACCTGCACAGAACACAACAGCTTCTTCACAAGCAAACTCAATGAAGTGACCCCAAACCGTGATGTCACCTTTCACCCCTATTTCACCACCGGTAGGAGAGGGAAGTGCACACAATACGCCTTTGTGTGCATTGTTCTGGCAAAATCTGAATAAAGGAGGTGGCTATTGTTCACGCTCACAATACAGAAATCTCGGAAAATCGGTATTAGTACATCATATTTTCCTCCATCTCTACTACAAATCCCGAAAACTCTTGAATTTACTCTCAACGCTGGTCGCATATTTCACCAAATTGAATCTCTACTTTCCCTCCACACATTGATATTCTCATCTCCATTCAACGTGTGGCTCAACTCTGAAGGTGCTGGCCACCCTCATTGCGCTAGTTCACTTCTCCACAGTCTCGGCAGCAGACGCTGGGTACGCTCTCGTCGACGACTTCTCCCACGAAAATTTCTTCCCCAACTTCGAATTGTTCGATGGCACAGATCCCACCGAAGGATTCGTTCAGTATCAGGCCATCGAAGATGCTGTAAAGAATGAATATATTGAATATTTGAACGAGAGCACTTGTCTCGGTGTAAACTACAAGGACAGAACCCCCAACGGTCGCCCAAGTATCCGGGTCGAGGGCAAGAAGCAGTACAACCAAGGCCTCATGATCATGGATATCGCGCACATGCCCGACTCTGAGTATGGTGTTTGGCCAGCCGCGTAGTTACTCTCCGCTACTAGTGAATGGCGTAAAGGTGGCGAGATAGATATCATCGAAGGCGTCAATGATGCCAGCAACAACGCAGCCACTCTTCATACAGACTCCGGATGTTCCGTCTCGAACGTGACGTCCTTCGGCGGCCAGGGTAACATGGATACCCAAGCAGCCTTTTCAGGCTTCATGACAACCTCCAACTGCGACGTCGCGGCCTCAGATCAAGAGAAGAACGCAGAATGCTCAGTCGCTGCTCCCACAAACACAATTCAACACTACACCGGCCCATCATACGGCACCGAATTCAACAAAGCAGGCGGTGGCATCTGCGCTATGGAATGGACAGCCGCATCCATCAGCATCTGGTTCTTCCCCGGCAATTCCACGCTCTCCTACAGTGACTTCATCAAAACTCCTGATCCCTCCACTTGGAGCATTCCCATGGTGAAAGTGACCGGCGGCGACTGCGACTTTGCGACGAAATTCAAAGACCTGAAAATCATCTTTGATACCTCGTTTTGCGGGCAGTGAGCCGGCAAGGAGTGGGACAAGAGCTGTAAAGCGAAGACCGGGGTGGAGACGTGCGAGGAGTATGTTAGAGATAATCCGGAGGCGTTTACGAAGGTTTTTCGGGAGACTAAGGAGCTGAGATGGTTTGAGCTGGAGAAGGGGGCGCAGGGGCAGATGGGTAAGAATGGAGATGATGAGGTGAAGACGCTGCCCTGGAAGCCGGATGCGAGGGGTGCGTTCTATTAGTAGAAGCGACCGTGAGCACACAGTAGATCAGGGGATGTTTTCTTGGTTTCGGGCTCGTTTTCTTTGTTGGGTATTGTGAATTTGGATCCTTTGGGAATGGTACTTTTTTTCTTTGTTCATATCAAAGCCCTGGATGTGCAGTGCAGCTTTGATTTTTTCTAGGAAAATGTATATTTGGACACCTAACCCTTTTTTGCCCACGGCCACTACCTGCTTACATATCGAAGCCTTGTCCCTGATCTTTGCTCGATTACACTTTTCCTAATTCTGGTTGCACGCTCAATTCTGGTGGTGACGGGAGGATAGAGTAAGTCGGTCGAGCTCGCCTTTATCATCACGTATATTGCGATAACCATACGGAACAAGAACACTAGGGGCATCTAGAACGGCGCTGCTTACTCATTTAAGACGTTCTAAACCACGATAATTGCAAAATCTCAACCCCAGGGCCAAAGCTTACGTACCACAGAATCAGACCCGTGTGTGTCTTCCTATCCCGTCTCGCTCCGTGTCATGCCATGTTCTCGCCCTCCACTACCCCGATCCCAATGGACCCTTGCAGCTGAAAGAGGTACTCCTGCCAGACGCAAACGCCGCCTCCAGCCCCTTGATACTACTGTACATTCCCAGCGCTGCCGTGACAAGCGCGCCGAGGAAGAAAATCAGGTTCCAGATATTGACATACCAGTACGTCCTAGCACCCCTGAGCCACCTCTTCCACCCGTTATCCAATCTCTTAGTCTGGCCGGTCGTCGGGTCAAAGCCCTCACCCTGCTCTTCACGAATAGCGTAATACTGAATATCGCAGCCCAATTTCATGAGTGGCGGGATCGTGTAGGTGAACTGCAGGATACAAATTGCCGCAACCAATCCCGTCAAGTTTGAGAAATTTGGAATCGCAGCCGCAAGCACAAACGCGAGGGCCCAATAAATCGGGACGAGCGCAACCCAGATGAATTTCCCCATCTTTGACTCTAGAGGTGGGAATTTAAAGAACTCGCGGAGGATGTTGGTGTAGATGACTTTGATGCCGATATTGCCGTACAGTGCTCCCGCAATCAGTGCAGAGATCAGGCCCAGTATGTTTCCGGCTTTGAGCGCCGACTGCGGCGATATGCCCTGGAAGGCTGGGTTGATCACAAATTCGCCGTGGAAGGAGTACACGAAGAGACCGAAGAAGAGATAGGCGACGTAGATGAAGGCATCGGCGAAAAGCAACGCTTTCCAGAAATCGGCGGGTTTGCGCATTTCGCTCAGGAACTCGCAGAATATCAGGGCTCCGCCGTAGGAATACACTGCTTGCATGAGGCCAGAGATGCCGGTTTGGAAGCCTTCGCTGTAGGGCGGAGCACCGCCGTATGTTTTGATAGGCCCGTAGTCGGCACCACGGCCGTTAGAGCCTTCGGATGCAGTGTAATTTGGCGGATTGTGACTAACAATGACCATTGTGAGGATCATGACGACCACGTTGATCCAGACGGCTAGGTTGGCGATCCAGCCAAACTTTTGCAACGTGCGGATTTGACCAAGACCCATGCCCAACAGTGCCCAAATCACACAGCATAGAACGTAACAGATGTTGCTGTTGATTTGGTAGAGGCCTTGTCCGTTTTGTATGATAATAGCGCCTACATTAAAGACCAGCTGCATGGACTGGAGGATATTGGTGACATGACGGGCCCAGGGCCCATAGACGCGGAAAGCGATATCACCAAAAGATTTCAACGGATGGCGGGTTGAGTCGAGACGGAGGAACATATGCCAGATTTGCCAGCCAGTGCTGTCAGAAATTAGTATGGGTTTGTTTCTAAGCTCCTCTCTCCGAGTACAAGGGTAGTGGGTAAGGCGGAAGTAAAAGGGTGGACTTAAGCAGCCCCCTTCATTCCCCTTCATTGGTGTGATCAAGTTCGGCAGATGCTTTTGAAGGTCTTTTGGTGGGAACTCCGAAGGCCAACCTTGTGTAGGAAGTTATAATACAAAGGAAGGAACTTACTATCCAGCCAAGATGCCGAAAATCGTGTAAAGAGTGACTCCAGGTCCGTATCCCATCTGGGATAGCGCCCACCTGTCATGCCGATCAGCGCTGATTGCTAAACTAACCACTGTCCACTTACGGCACAGAGTATGGCCCAAGAACATCTGTAGTGATGAGATAAAATACAGCGCCCCAGGTCGCTGTTCGCAAAGCCCTTGAAATTTGTCAGATTTTGTACAACTGATTCAGAGTGAAAGATATATACCTTGAGGCTTGATGCCATTCTGCATCACTTACCACGGGCGAGTCGCCTCGGGTTATCTCTTTCTCCTCCTTTGCATCGTGGGTTGCTGATATCGCAGGCGGTGCGTTTGTGTCAACAATGATCTTCTTCTTCCCCAGAACCGATTTGAACGATGTGACCGCGCCTTGAGTGTCTGGAAGGTTCTTTTCGTGCGCTCGTTCGATCTTCGCGTAATAAACATATTCCTCAAAGGTGATACTAAAAAATGTCAGATCTGGTGTAAGGCTTTCGAAAAGAATCATGCCTTGGATCGTGCATCTTCTGAATGATCGGTCCGTTGGTTGTTCTAGGGTCGCCACCCTCCAGGGCGAAGCCGGCGGGTTGAGCCATTGCAGTGTAGGATGAGCGTGTGTACGGTGCGTTCACTTCCATGCAAATTACGATTGCGCAACAATCCGCGGGGAAGTGCTTCATATGTGTTTCCAGAGGCCCTGTACGCAGTAACAGCCAATTACGGTTACATTGACGCAACCCATCATTCTGGTAAGCTTATCATCACAGCGCAAGAGGATTGTGCAATGCCTTGTCAACCCAGACCCCTGTCGACCTGGTATATTGGGAAAAGAACAGACGCTCCTGCGGCACGGAAATGCTTCGAAAAAGAGCATATCACGCGCCCAGTCACCCCTGCCGAAGATAGTGAACCGTGGTCCCAGAATTTGAGCAAATGCACCGAGTCTCATTGGCTTCGGCTTGTCGTCCTTTCGACCTGGGGTGCGGGAAAGAAATGGTCATGTAGCTACTGACGCGTTGAAAAGTGAGCGAACGAATCTAGAAGGTAATAACATCTCCCCGAGCAAATGGAAGCCGAGCGCCTTCAACGCCGCAGATAAAGACGGAATTGAAACTTAGCCGGAAGAAGCAGGTCGCTGACAACGATCTCCAAACGTCCAATCGTGGGGCCAGACTTCGAGCGCAACCGAGATAAAAACAAGCTCAAAGCTAACGGCAGAGGAAAAGCTTGTTCCCGAGACATCCATGGAAAGCTGTTCAATTATCTCCGGACCGCGATATCAATCCTGAAGACGACCGGGAATTTGGGAGTTGGACTGGGATAATAATCCTATTATTAATACCTCAGCACTGGCGCATGCACTTCTCACCTGCTCTAGATCACGCTCGAACAGCCTTTGTGGAGCAATAATAGAAGGACATGCGTCCCTCGGATTCGGAAACTAGGGGTAGGTGTTGAGCATGCATTCAATTAGAATCGGTTGAACCACAGGGGATCATGTGTAGTTGATATTTTTGGTTTGCCGAATTTCAGCTGCGCCAGGAAGAGCATACTTACACTTTGGCTCACCTCCGAAATGGTTCACTCTCACGGATCGAGGTTGTTGTTGACGCTTGGAGAGAGAATAGAGATCTGACACAAATGGAGCGGCCCGGGGACACCAGGCCCTCTCAGGCTAAGACGCTGCACCAGTTCCAATCAAAGCAGTTTTATTCGTAATCGCATTCTGAGCTCTTGAGTGGAGCACGAACAAGTCAAAAGCAACTGCGAACATGATGGAATCCGCTTCTAGTAGTCGACACTTTGGATACGGTTCTCACAGCTCAGATTTTGTTCTCCAAGGTCCTGCTGTCCCTCAATGCGACCAACTTCTTCAGCGCCTCATCTAATGGCACAACCTCACCTCTCTGCTGCGTAGCTTGATCATCCCGATTCCGGATGTTCACCGTCTTGCTCTCGCGCTCATCCGCACCGACCACGAAGATGAAGTTGTACAATTGCAATTGTCCCGTACGGATCTTCTTCTGCATCGTGTTGCCGGAGATATCGATGTCAGCATGCAGCCCTTGGGCGCGCAATTGTGTTTGCACATCCTTGACATAATCATTCGCCTGAGGCATGACAGGGATGACGAGGACTTGACGGGGAGAGAGCCAGAACGGCCATCGACCAGCGAAGTGCTCTGTGAGGATGCTGAGAAGAAGTTAGCAAAGGCCACAACAATGTCAGTCTATGTTTCTTACGCAATGAATCGCTCAAAAGACCCATATATGGCGCGGTGGATCATGACAGGCCTGGCATATCCTGGCTGCACTTTGGTGGCCTCGGCCGGGGCTTTGACCGCATCCTCACCAAGCAACTTCTTGTCTTTCTCCTTTGCCTCTTTGGGTTCCTTTGATGCGTCGTCCTTCTTCGCGACCTCTGACGTCATATACTCTAGGCCAAAACGAATGGGAAGTTGGAAATCAAGCTGGATCGTAGCACACTGGTGCTCTCGCCTCAACGCGTCTGAAATCGTGATATCGATCTTGGGGCCATAGAAAGCGCCATCCCCAGGGTTGAGTTCCCATTTCCCACCTCCCTCGGCAGTGAATTGGTCCATGGCACCCCTGAGCTTCTGTTCGGCCTTGTCCCATGTGGCGATCTCACCGAGGAATTTTTCTGGTCGCGTGCTGAGTTTCAATTTGAAGGTGTAGCCAAATTTGCCATAAACTTCTCTCAAAAAGTCAAACAGCTGCGAAATCTCATCAGTGATCTGATCTTCCGTGCAGAAAATGTGGGTGTCGTCCTGCTGGAAACGTCGAACTCGCGTCAATCCAGTGAGCGCCCCTGAAGCTTCATTTCGATGAAGGATACCAAAATCCGCCATACGTATGGGGAGCTCTCGGTAGCTGCGTTCGCGATGTCCAAATACTAGACAGTGACCAGGGCAATTCATAGGTTTCAGAGCCCATTGCTCCTTCTCGACCTCGAACGTGAACATATCTTCCTGGTAGTGCTGCCAGTGACCAGAGACCTTCCATAGCGCGGAGTTGTACATATTCGGGGTGGCAACTTCCTGGTAACCACGCTTCCAGTACTCCTGTTTCAGGAAGGACAGCAAGGTGTTGTAGATAATCATGCCATGTGGAAGAAAGAAGCAAGACCCAGGACTCCACTCGTGGAAGAAGAAGAGTTCTTGCTCCTTGCCAATCTTTCGATGATCGCGCTTCGCTGCCTCCTCCAAGTATTTGAGATGTGCATGCATCTGATCTTTGTCCGGGAAAGATACACCGTAAATACGCTGCAGACTATCGTTGTTTGCGTCTCCCAGGAAGTACGAAGCTGAATTCTTCATGATCTTGAATTGCTTTATCCGTCCCGTGTGTGGCACGTGTGGTCCTCGGCAGAGATCAATCAGGGGACCATTTCGATATACCGTGGTGGATGTTCCATCTGGGATCTTGTCCTTGATGATGTGTTGCTTATAGGGATTTGACTTGAACATCTCGAGTCTATTCCATGTCAGTAATGGGAAATTTGAAGCTGAAAAGACCTACAAATCCTCCTTGGAAAGCTCAAGGCGCTCGAAAACTTGCTTTTCCTTGACAATGCTGCTGACGACAGTTTCGAGGGGCTTGTGATCCGTGGATTCGACTGCGGCCTTTTCCGGAAGAGCCATCTTGGGAGCGTAAGCCATTCGATCGCACAAAGCATGTGATCTCTCACCTCATAGTAGAAGCCGTCATCAATTGGAGGACCTATACACAGGTCGCACCCAAATCGACGCTCGCACGCTTCCCCGAGGATATGTGCGCTCGAGTGCCAGAACACCCTCTTTCCCTCAGGATGATCGAATGGAAGCAGCTCTAGGCTACAGCTCTTCTCAAGTGGTCTCTCCAAGTCCCACAGTGTCTCGGTCTCTTTTCCTTTATCCAGACGTGCGATAACCGTGCGCTCGAACAAGCTCTTGCTTATGCCTCTCGCGATTTCGGCGGGGCTCGTGATCCATGATTCTCCAACCATGACTTTGCCATCCTCAAGGGTAATGTCAATCTTCTCTGTAGTAGACAAGCACGTTAGTCGGCCGTGAGCGGCGCGCGTGGAGGAGAGTGCTCCTACCGCGGGGCTTTTGTGCGATTTCTTCGTCATGCTTTGCCTTGAGCTTCTCACTAAAGATCATTAAATTTCGAAGGACACCTGAGAGTGCTTTACTCACAATATGTGAATTCGGTGGTCAATGTATGCTGGCTGGGGCTCGAGCAGCAACGGACGACCATCGGCGGCGTCTCCACCCTTCTTCTTCTTTTCTTTCTTCTCTTTTTGGGGCTTTGGATCTTTTGAAATGGCGAGATCCTTGACGCCCTGGGCGGCGTCTTTAACGGCTTCCATGATTGCAGCTGGCGTGGGGTTTGGTTGGCGGAGGCCCCTCGAGGTGGTGGGGTATTAAATGCAAATCGATGACTCCGAAACCAGCGCCAAGACCGGTGATTCAGACGGAAGAAGAGTCAGATTACGCCCCGAGCAAGGGATGTATGCAAATGGAAAGAGGCTGTGTCAATTGGTACACTTCTGCATCTGCACTCTCCGCCGGATTGACTCAACTCGAGGACAGCTGCCAGCCTTGGCATAGTGGGATGTCATTGGTCCGGAATATCGTTTATCCGATTGGTCTGAGATTTTGGATGATTTTTCGGCTTCGAGGTGCGACAGACCTCCCGACCATTGACCGACCACCCCAACTCGCACTTTCTATACAACATGTCGTTTCGCGGTGCACCTCGAGGCCGCGGTGGTGGCTTCGGTAGCAGGGGAGGCTTTGCTCCTCGTGGAGGTGCGCACCATCGCTGGAGAAGCTCTCAGCAGCTTAGCTAACTCTGCCACAGGACGGGGCGGCGCAATGCAGTCCTTTGGCCCTCCGGATCAAGTCTACGGTACGACACACTTGCGCAAAACTCCGATGACTTTATACTAACTCTGTGCTCAGAGATGGGGAAATTTGTTCATGCCGTCGAGGGCGAGATGTTCTGCGAATCGATCAACCCCAAGCTGCCGTATTTCAATGCGCAGATTTTCCTCGAAAGCAAGGCGCGTCGTCCGCGGGAACGCATTTCAGATGGACTTGAGCTAATTAAGGTATAGACTGCCGTTGGCAAAGTGGACGAGGTACTGGGCCCGCTCAGCCAGGTCTTCTTCACTATTAAGCCTTCGGAGGGCATTCAAGCTTCATCGTTCAAGCCCGGTGACAAATTCTACATCGGAGGAGACAAGCTATTGCCAGTAGACAGGTAGTGACTTCACAGAACTATGATTGCCAAGTGTGTGCTGAACTCGTTAGATTCCTCCCGAAACCTAAAGGCCCCCCCGGAGCACCCAAGCCCAAGCGAGCTGGTGGACGAGGAGGAGCTGGAGGAGCTAGAGGCCGAGGCGGGTTCGGAGATAGGGGAGGACGTGGACGTGGCGCGCCCCGAGGACGAGGAGGCTTTGGTGGTCGTGGTGGATCCGGCGGTGCCTCTCGTGGCTTTGGTGGCAGAGGCGGAAGTGGAGGCTTCTCCAGGGGTGCCCCACGAGGAGGAGGTGGTAGAGGATTCGGACGAGGGCGAGGCTAGACATGTCCTTATGGGAGAAGCTTGTCACGGTTTCCATATACCAGGGTTATGGGTCGGAGTTCACGGATCGGCATTTCTTTCAACCTGTAAAACTCCGGAAGCTCTTTTTGGCTCACAAGGATAACAATGGCTGACATATGGATCATTGCATGCGAAAATAAACTGAATCTTTCTAAAGGCTGGTTCCGCTTTTCCACTGCTACAAATGACACGCTCTCCATCGCTACAATTGACACGCTTCCCCATCGCTACAATTGACACGCTTCCCCATCATTATAATTGACGACTTTGTTTCTACAGCATGTGGTGCTTGGTAGTAATACGGTACGTACAATCCCACAGATGAGAGGGTGGCCGGTTTGAAAGAGCTCTAACAACCGTCCGTTCCATTACCAAATTCCACATGCTGTATGCCGTGATAATTGTGGAAAAGAAACCCGTGTAGTTCCACAGTCATGATCAGTTTCAATGTCCGGACTAGCAGGTAGCTCGTCAGGAAGTCGTTGGGCAACAAAGATGCATCTTTTAATACCTCGCCAATCAAACCACGAGTTCAGCGAAATACTTCCGATCACGGGTTGTGGCTGGACAAATCTTGGCAGCGCAGCTTGCTGTGACGTACGCGGCCAGACCTTGAATGCCACAAACCACAGCTGCCCGCGACTGACGCACCCGCACGTCAATCCAAACACTATATACAAGTGCCCCTCAGCCTCCTGGAACTTCTTCCCCCCAAACGCCCTTACGCATTCATCGTGTCCCTCACTCTCTCTCTACATACACATTCACACCGCCTTCTACAGCCATGTCGCGAAGAAACGGCACTGCCACGGCTCCCGCTCCGGAAAAGGACGCTGCACCTCCTCCTCCTGATTTGTGTATGTCAACATGGAACTTAGGGCGGCGAAGTCTTTGCTAACACAAATACAGCGCAAGACAAGCAAGCCAGGCTTCTCTCCACCGAAGCCGGTCACTTTTCCCTCGTCCGGTGCGCAACGCCCCAACTCCCCTTAAGACCGCTTGTCTAACCCCAAACAGCGCTCTGCACCTTGCCGACTTCATAACCGAGCTCAATGGTACAAAGCACCAGCCATTATATCTCCAAAAATCATACAGACTAACAGCAAAACCCAGGCTTCTGCGGCGTCATGTCCGTCTTCTCCTCGCTGCGATACTGCACCGGCGACCCCACCGATCTCGGAAACCTGTACTGGGCACTAGCCTTCATTCCCTGGGGTCTCTTTTTCGACTTCATGGATGGCAAGGTCGCGCGCTGGAGGAAGAAGGCCTCGCTCATGGGCCAGGAGCTCGATTCACTGGCGGACTTGGTACGTTCCCCCATCCTTTACCAGAGGAAAATTACATTCAAGATAAGGATAAGCTAACAGTATTTCTTGCTATAGATATCCTTCGGCGTCTCCCCCGCCGCCGCCGCCTTCTCCATGGGCATGCGCACGCCAGCCGACCACCTCCTCCTCTCCTTCTTCATCCTCTGCGGCCTGACGCGCCTCGCCCGTTTCAACGTCACAGTCTCCATGCTGCCCAAAGACGGCTCCGGAAAGTCGAAATACTTCGAAGGAACCCCAATCCCCATGTCGCTTGGAATAGTCAGCGTTATGGCGTACTGGGTCTATAACGGCTGGACTCATGCAGACATCCCCATGGGGACTTGGGCCACCGGAACGATGTTCGAGGTGCATCCCGTCGTGGCTATGTTTGTGTTGCATGGATGCTTGATGGTTAGCAAGACAATTCATATACCGAAGCCGTAGGTGCGTTGGTTGCTGGGTTGAAGGAGCCGAGGGGGACAGCGCGTGCTCTTCGGATGGTCGATGGAGACTACTACATGGAGCGCAATCTGGGCTTTTGGCGTGGTAATGTGATTATTCTTCATTATTCTTGGGAAAGCAGGGATCCCGGTCATAGACAGTAACGATTCTGGGAACGTGTAGCGAGAATATAATCATCTTCTCTCGAACATTCCCATCCCACACTTGATGAGGTCAGGGATTGGTCGTGCCGACGTGAGTTTTGCCGGTGATCTTCTGGTTTCTGTATACACTATTCTAATAGCAGAAAGCAATAGTCCATACTCTCTAGTTTTTTGAATGAAGAGCGAGCCTGACGGACGGTGTGGTGAACCTAGGTTGTGAGTCTTTTGGTACGATATAACGTTCAGGGTATGGATTCAACCCCTCAGAGAAAAACCCAAGTCAAAACACTCAAAGAAGAACCTCTTTCACACCCCAATTGACTCATTATGTAATTACTATTTGCAGCACTAAGCCTTCTATTCTTCATCAACCGCTAGTATACTGTTACAAAATTCTCCTAGAACAGAATCTCTGCCAATTGACCACATCGCCACTGTCCTCGTACCTATCCATTGCTCATACCCTCACCAACCCAAGCCCAACTCGTCGCCGATTCACCCACCCATCCACCCAAATGTGGACATTACAAGCGATCTAATTCGGCCATGCCATACATAACATGCCATGCTACGTCATCCATGCCTCCCTCGCCGAGTATCCAGAAGGATGGGAAATCCAGAAAATGCATGCGGTTTTCGTTCCGAGCCAGAGAGTAGCGAGAAGGGAACGAGAATGATCCGATCACATTCGACAACCAGGGAAATGGTTGCCAACATGATTGGGAATATTAGGCGGAGAGGTCGGATGCGAAGAGAAAAAGGTCTCGGGCGAGACAGTTGCTAGGCGCTGAAGATATACCACCGGATGAGAAACCCAATAATCTATGTACGGATGAAAGCAATAACTCGCTGGTGGAGCGCTGGGGCAACGGAAGGAACATGATGGACGAGGTGGTCGGAGGACCGGTGATTCTTATCGGGTGATAATAATTGAGAAACCATCGACCCATTGAGCACATGAGCCGGAGATGCCGCCAATGGTGTATCCACGAGGAGGCAGGAGAGTATGCCTATATTGTGTAAGCCAACCCCAAATTAATAGTACCAGAATGCAACAACCATACCCACTACCCCCATTCGGGTTCCCAAACCATTCACTCTTCCTTCCCAGGCTCGTCAAGATTTGTATTCCGTCTATCCAGAGTCCTGCTCGCAGTGCAAAGCCCGTCAAGAGCTCGCCCCGTCGTGTGTCCAATGGGAACTCCGATCCGCCAGCTTTTCCTCCTCGCTTTCCAAACAACTGGGTAGTCGTGTCTTCGTAAATGAACTCAATACCGTCTAGTGCAAATCCATGGTATACCCGGATGGAAACGAGGAGTTTTGTCTGAATGTAGGTATTTTCCAATATCACCTCCTGCGGTTCGGAGCCCTGCATTTGGGAATATCCTAGTTTGCTCCCTCGGTAGCCCCACCGACCATCTGGGATACGGACCCGGGAATACTTCAAGTTTGCGAGCTGACCGAAATCCTCAATCCCATGCTTCCCACCACCGGCAGAGAATACCTCGACCTTCAGACGGGATTGCCTCTTTTCTTTTGGAAGAAGAGCCCGCAGCTCAGCTTCTCTGAGCTTGACTTCTCGTGGATACACGTTGTTCGTTTCGGGCCATTCTTTCCAATAGTGGCAGACATCGTCACCTTCTGTGAAAAGCTCGATCCATGCAACCCCAGAGGTGGACGTCGCAATGACGCCGCCTTGGTTCTCATCTACAGTCCACACCTGTACGCTTCCGTCTCCATTGATTGACTTATCAATCGTGATCCTGAAGCATGGGTGGAAGCGGAAACGCAATGTATCTAAGCGGTGCCAACCACATTCGTCGTGTGGCAAAACTAGCCGTTGTCCGGGAGACTTGGTGCGGGTCGAATAGGGTTCGCGGCAGGTAAATGTGCGATTTAGCCTGACGTAGTCACGTAACATGACACCGTTCTCTTGGTGCGGACAGCCGAACAAGTGCCCCGTTTCATGTAGATGTGCGCCGATACCAATGTTCGCTGCTTCCCAGCTACTCCCGGACTCGTTACAATCGTTTGCGATGAAAGCAGTATCGGTTCGCGTACAGTCGCCAAAGGCCTGCCACACCTCTTCTATGCTCGACGGATAGCTGTGAAGCACGTGGGACCCAAAGATGGCTAGTTGAAGACTTCCGTCCCCACCGCCTAGGGCAGCATGTCCCCGAACGGTTTTCACTGTGGGATCCCAGTGAGTGTCCAAAAACAAACAGGAAACGTATTGCTTATGTCCTGGTTTGAGGCTGAAGTACTCCTTGACTGCTTCTGCGGCAATGCCAAACAGGTCGCCTTTCTTCGTCGCTTTCTCGTACTGCTGAGCGAATTCAAGGTCCCTAATTTCTGCAACGGTTTTCTTTGATCGGATAATGTGGATTTTTGCCTGGGTCCTGAATTCACCCGTTGCCCAATCCTGGTAACTCAACGTGCCAGGTGCCCATTCATCTTCGAAACGAAAGCATCTCCGACCAAAACCGTGGCGATTCATCTGCTCACCGGTGAAGGCTTGCCACAGGTAAGCGGACATGCGGAACTTCTTAATGGCCAAATCCAATCCATTGCCTTCTCGTTGGGCGCGGTCTGGCGTAGCATCATATGTTCCCGGAGAGTCGCTGCCGAGAATGATGGCTAGCTGAAGAGGTGGGCTCTGGGTAAGAGGGAGATAGTTAACGTTTAAGAAGCTTGCATGGGCCGGAATAGAGGTGTTGCTCGTTGATATCTTTGGGGAAGTGAAGTCTAGCCGAATGCAGTTCCATCCCGGTTCAAGATGAACAAGAGCTTTGAAGTACGAGTCGCTAACGGGCCACGCCGTAGATGGAAACCGGTTCTGATGGTGATTGACGGCGACCAGGCCGTCCAGCGGCTTGCTGTGTGTTTCGCCAATCTGACCGAATATCAAGAGTACCTGCTGGTGTACCTGTAATTTTGGTTAGTGCGGGGCTGGGATCCACGATGCTACAATGCGTACCCAAGATCCTTCGGACACAGAAAGCACGCGAGGGGCTAGTAATGAAGACTTGTTGACGGATGTCTGGGATCCACTAGTGCCAGCTGAGGCCAAACCCTGTGCCCCGTAGTCAGTCATACATACAGAGCCGGGAGTGCCACGTCGAACTCACATTCATGCTGTAGCGCTTGGGCGTGTTTATGCTTGGGCGTGCCGGCCGTGAAGAAGGAAGCGGTGGGGTGTCGTTCTTGAGCGTCCTCGATTGCAGGGAACAGTCTTCTGAAGTTGGGGGAGTAGCGGAACCCTGGGCGGAGGAGTCTAGGGTCGAGGACGATTTGCGACGTGATACCGTGGTCGACCCGTTCGTGGCAATCGGGGAGCCATTGCCATTGGCATTACTGGGATTGGAATAGGGCGAGTTCAGGTTGGCTGCTGACTTTTCCGACTTGACGCTCGCCCTGGACTTGCTCCGGAAGCTGCTTAGGAAAGAAGGCATGACACGAGGAAGCGTTTAACGGTCCACGAGTAGGGCTGGTCGATGTTTCGAGGCTGGCGTGCGGGGCCTGTCAAGAGTCGTTGAAAAACGAGGGGCGATCGGCGGCCAGCTGGCGACTGGCAGTTGTTCCAAAGACAAGCCGTGGCCGACGACGCGTAATATCGAGTTTGTTGGTGGGTTATTCGGACAATTGGGGGACCGGCATGGGGATGTGGAATGCTGGCGTTGTGATTAGATAGTGGAAAAACAAACGAGAGGACGACGACTGGTCGACGACAACGACGGCGACGGCGAGGGAAACGAGGGCGACGGGAAAGGTCGAATGCCTCGCCGGTGTTGAGGTTGCGGACGACGACCAAGCAGATGGGGCGATATCAGAAGCAAGCTGGCAGGAACGCCTGCAGACGCATGTGGAGCTAGGGAGGGCAGAAGCGGAAATGACCACCTCTCGCCGCTGCAAGCTGCAACCCCAGCGCGGCCTCAGAAGACTTGCGCGGCGGATGTGGCGGGCAATTGATTGTATGGCGGCGATCACGCGGGTCTGCAAAACGTCTGTCGCCAGCGCCGTCTCCAGGGCTGCTTTTCACTTGGATTCACCGTCGCAACTGCCCGGTGGAGGACGTGTTTCGACGAAACGGCAATGACGACAAGTGCCAAGACGCTGTCCAGCCAGGCCTTCCAAGCTTGGAACTGGCATTTGCGCCTGCTCGCCAGATTCCCATCATGGGGGAGCGGGCCAATCACCGCGCGCCGGCTGATAAGCGGCGCAGCAAACGGCTGTGACTGGCGCAGTGGCTGCAAGGCTGGCGGTGGCTGGCGTACGGAAAGATTGCTGACTGCCGGCCCGTGGTATTGTAACGCTGTTACGCTGTTACATCTCGTTCGACATGTTGCGTACGGTACGAGAGTACACCGGCTGCGGACTCGCGCCCGCCGGCTGCACGCAAACTGCAAAAGCAATCTCCCGCCGCCTCCTCCGTCGCTCTCTCGCGCAAGGCTCCAGCGGGCGGCCCAGCACAGTCGGGCCAGTCAGGATTATGTGCAGCCAGCATTGAAGCCCTAACCACGGTCCAGCCCGGCACAAGCACCTCCAGAGCTCATAATTCTGCCTGTGCTCCTGCCCTGTCGAGCTATCCCGCTTTCACTCCTTCCCGTAGCCGTGCCCACTTGGCCAAACTCGTCGCATTCCTCCGTCCGGGCTTTCAGCTCATGGTGCAGCAACCCCCGACGGCCTTGAAACCACTTCAAGAGCACCGAGACTTCGACACAACACTCTTCTCTACGCTCCTTTGGAATCCGACCGCCATGGCGACCACCGACAGAATGGACCAGCCCGCAGAGGTTGCGAGCAAAGTCCTGCGCAGAGCTCAGGTCTCAAAGGTGGATACCCGCAGGCCCCCTACAGTCCCTCAGCATTGGGTACTAATGATTACCTCCGCAGATGACCAGGACGCTGCAGAACCGCCTCGCCCTTGCCAATGTCAAGATCCAGCATGGCTGGGAGCGTGTCCCTCTCGACAGTCTCGAGCCGCTCGTCGAGGTGGAGCTCAAGCGGAAGCGACCCGGGTCTAGCAACGAGACACTCTCGGAAGCCTCAAGTGTCTCAGAGCGCTTCTACCAGACGGGTGTCCTCGATTCGTCGCCTCTTGCCGCTCCCATATTCTCCGACGACGTCCATCGATCGGGCAGTCGATCTGGTAGCAGCCATAGTCAGGGCAAGCGACCTCGGTACGCCCAGTCCTTCAACAGGTATCCGGCATCTAGCAACCATACCCGCAAGACCAGAGCCTCGAATGCGACAACATCCTCGTGGAAGGCCTCCCACCAACTGCCCGAGTCGTCGCCTGTATATCATCGAAGACACAGACATTTTGGCCAAGCCCATGCCCCTACTCTGTCCTTCGTATCCGAGACTTCCACCGTCCCTGATGACCCCATATCGCCCCTCTCCGAAGACGATGACGACGACCTTCCCATCACTTCTTTCCAAATTCACGGCTCACAGCTTCATTCTTCGCCACCGCGAGCGCCTCGCACACCCCCTCCAGCTGTCGCCCGTTCCGCACGCCTTCGCCAGAACGGATTCGCTGCCGCTGCAGCTCGTGAAGGGCCACATGGTGAGGAAGATGCCAACCTTCTTATGTACTTAGCTACCTCTCCTTCCCCAGCTCGTCCCGGATCGTCCAAGCCACGCATGCTTGCGCCATCTACTCCTCCACCAAAATCAACACCTCTTCCTTCCTCCATGATGTCGACCCCTGGAGGCGGCGGTGCACCCTTCCCCGGATTCGGCCTCAGCACCCCTTCTGCCAATCTCAATTTTGCCGAATTTTTGAATATGACTCCCAGTCCAGCCCAAGTTGGCGGATCCTGGGCTCGCACACCCGTTGCTAGCAAGACACCTGCTGCCGCCCGTGAAGCTCGACGCCGGCTCAACTTCGACAACCTCCACCCGCCAACAGGAGAGAGCCCACGGCTGGGGATAGATCGCCGCATCAAAGTCGACGGCCTCGGAATGGACTTGGGTGGAGAACTTCTATCATGAATGTCCCACGAACACTATAAATAATTACGACTAATCCTCGCCTCACCGGATGAGGGATGAATAATGGCTCCTTCACGACACTGGATATACTCTCAAAAGTGCTGTTGGATCAAGATCTGGATCACGCCCACACGGCATGCATCATACATACTTTCCTACGGTCTCTACCTAAAAGCATAGTGCGTTGCACTTTGCACATTTCGCTTGGGTCAGTGTTTTTCTCTCTTTTGTTCTGGAATAATATATGGAAGGGATCTCCAGTTACCCGCCGGCCAAAATTCCGAATCTCACAGAGGATCTCGGAAGTTGGCATTTCGTCACTGTCAAGTAGAGTCTTTTCGCTTTATGTACATAATCTGTTTGTTTGGAGGACGATACCACTGGCGGCATATTTCGGACCTTTGATGCACTGCTTTCCCCCTGGCCCCAAGCGAGCGATGCAGCAAGCGCCTTGTGCCACACCACTTCCCGCCGCATACCTAGCATACCCCGCCTCGCGCTTTCCTTGGTTTCTCCCGTATGTATTCCGTCCTCGGCGGCTTTTCAGGACTTTTGTCTGGGCAATTTGTTTATGGGTGTCTGTCTGTCCGGATATTCGTCTGTTACCACGAGTAGCAGGGCAAGTCGAGGAAGACGAGTGAAGGAAGATGAATGGATATCCCCGAGCTCGGTATACAGAGCCGAGAGTATGGTAGCATAGATAGCTGTCGACGTGCACGCGTCACAGGAAGCGAATACTAAACCCGCAAATATGTATTTAGAAACAGATGCATATGGAAAATGTGTCGGTGACGATCTGGTACAGGAGAACAGGTTTGCTGATCGGATGTGTCGTGTGCTGTGCAGGAGGAAGAAGCGAGTCTGCAGGGTTCGATTCGATACGATGATTCAACTTGCGCCACAATTTAAGATGCTCGGACAAACGCGAGCCCTTTTTACCTTTTTGCCCGGATCTGGTGAGCGCAGAAGAGGAAAAGATTGCGGCACGGATGAAGTGTATTTTCAAGGTTCATGTACATACGTCTGTTGATCCAACACTCAGTCCCGTGGTTCGATTCCAACAAAGTCCGGAGAGAGGAGTCCCTGGAACGGACCGTCGTGGTGCAGGCAGACGCACGAATTATGTCCCTGTACCTGTACCTGCGCACGCACACACACACACACTCTCTCTCTGTCCATGTCATGCCATGCCCCTCTCCCTCAATCATACCCACCTAGATATGAGGAGGCGAACCCGCATAAAGGAGTCATACGTAGCTATCTTGCCCTGCTGCCCCATTCCCTCCATCCAGCTAGCCACCCTCGTAGAAGTGCTTGCCCCCCGGCAAACCCGTCTGTCGAATCACAGACGCGGACTGCGGGGCTTGGCGCGGGCGTCTGAGCTGCGTGCACGCGCCGGCGTGCGACGACGCGTTTTAGAGTGGTTGGGTGGTGAGGGTGGGAGGGTTTCGCGAGCGGGTTAGTCAGGGGTAGGGAAGTGCTGGTGAAGGTAAGGCTGGTATTGTATATTTGGTATGGATTGGTATGGATTGGTAGGGATGGGTCTTGGCGGATACATGGAGATCACCATTGCTGGGATGGGATGGGATGTGAGTGGAGAACATTGGAATGCGATGCATGGGAATGATATTGCGCGTGCGTGCAGCTCCCATCCGTTTTTCCCGTCGTCCATCCTGTCCTGTCCTGTCCTGTTTCAGGTTTCTCTGCTTCCTATTCGTCCCTCCGTAAACCGTCAAGGAACGAAGCAGAGAGCAAGCCAGACATCGCAATGGGTTTCGTATCTCGTGGATATGGTTCCCAGTCTAGATTTCCCATTATCCTATTATTTTGAGTTTTCTGCATGCAAGATAAGTATCAGGCCAGGCGCGCGCGCAATGATGATGGCACCGCACCTGCATTACTTGCCTTCCATCCTGCTGTCCCCTGCCCGCCGGCGCCGGAGAGCCGCCGAATGCGCTTCTCCACTCTTCCTTGCTTGATTGCGTGGTATTTCTTGCTAGCTTGCTTTGCTTGCTTGATTCTGTAGCCTCGTCTACGGAGCAATGCCCGTAGGTACGCATGTCAGACCAGAAACTTGTTGCAGACCCCCTTCTCTGCGTTATTGCCGGACATGTAGTCTAACCAAGGAAACATCCACCCCCATTCCATTCCAAGAACCAAGACCTGTCAGGAATTGACGAACCATCCCAAAACCGAGAATCATGGAAAACTCGAAATGGTGGCATGCGCTGCCTTTGATAACGGAGATTAAGCAAATGGACTGGCGCGCCTGGCTGGGCTAGAGGCTTGCATGGCAGGCAAGATTTGGCTATCTGATTATCAGCCACGAAACACGACCGTTTTATGCAAGACCGTTTGCTGCATGTATGGATACAAATGTTGTGGTACTCGACATGTCCATCAGTGCAGCCGCGGCATGCAATGCTACTTGCTGCTGTGTCACTGGATGCTTGCGTTGGGGGAGGGAGAGAAAGTGGACGTGGAATTCTGAGCAAAATGTCTCGCGGTTCTGGAACTTCAAGCAATAATCTTGCAAGGATGAGCAAGTCAATTCATTGTCGACATATGTCCACATACCGGTATGCATACTCCTGGCATATCTCATCGCACCCCAAAATACCTCCAAGCTCCCGTCCCGTTCAGAGGACTCGCTTGAAGCAAGCATGCTGCTCGCACATAAATGAACCCACCGAAGCAATCCCATGCCATTTCCCATGCTGCGGTATCTCAAAGTCCTATCAAATACCAACGCCATTGTCCGCAAAGGCCGCCCCGCTCAATTTCGTACACGCCGTGAGGATTTCGTCACGGCTCGCAGTCCAACATATACACAAGAAAATAGCCGTCACCCATCCCGTAATCGTCCTTGTTGAGATCGGGCCCTCGTAAGATTAAGAAAGCGAACTCGGCGTTAATCGTACTGATTCTGGTTGACTTGGCTCGCCATGATCATCATCCAGACCAGAAACACGGATCCGATGATCCAGAAGGCAAATGCCGCGCTCCAGCTTTGACCTACAGACCAATTAGCACAAAAGCTCGCCCTCGTCTTTGTATAATCGGAGTGACTTACATATGCTCTTCTGTTGCAACCATGCCAGGGTATTCGCATCCGGCCGGTCCTGCTGCTGATTGTACACAAACGCATTGCACAGGTTGTTCACATTCGGTCCGCCAAAGAGCTGTATCGCAGTGCCAATCACGCCCGTTATGAACAGCACCAGGAGGATGAAGGAGAGCAGCATCATGATGCCGGGAAGGAGGCGTCGTTGGGAGATGAGGACGAGCTCGATGAGGATGACGACGATGGTGAGAGCGCCGACTGTGACGCCGTATGTAAAGATCCTGGGCGTGTCTGTTAGTCGGCGTTCGCGATGTCGGGTGGTTGTCTGTCTGTCGCGCGAGGGAACTGGACTCACCATGGCGTCCGCAGATGCATCTGGCTCTGTATCATCATGAAGTTTGCAAACACTCCCAGAATGGTGCCTGCTGTCGCCAGCATGATGATGGTCCAGATGTTCAATTGCGCATCTGGCCAGTAGTACTTCTCTCTGACCACCACGGCGGAGCCTACTACTGTTCGCGCCATGTCGTGCGTTGTCCGTGTGGGTGTGGGTGTGGGTGTGGAGGTGGGTACGGGTTGTGGATGGGTGTGGGTGTGGAGGTGGGTACGGGTTGTGGATGGGTGTCGCTTGCAAATGCGCAATCGCGTCGCGGGCTTCACTGCCTTCGAGGGCGGGTGTCGCGTCGTGGTCTTTGGCGCTGTGCCCCGTAGGATTCAGGCCTAATCCGATGCGCTACGCCTTGTTCTCACTCCGGCCGCCGTGTGTCTACGGAATAGATCGCACGCGCGAAGCTGGTCGCAGAGACCGGAACGGCTTGGGTCGGCTTGGGTCGATTCGACAATGGGTGGCGTGGAAACCTCGAATGTAAACCTCGATGTGGTGCTGCCACCAAGGGGAGCGGGCCGAGGCGAATGACGTCTGAAGCGCGGGAAGTAAGTGGTCGACCGTCGAGGTACCGGAGACAGTGAAGCGAACAGGAACCTCAGAAGAATGGATGCGCGACTGGAAACGAATGGCAACTGGGAGGTGAGAGGTACCAGCGAGGAGTGGTGGCGAGCTGTAATGCCACGACGTCTTGTTGTTGTTGTCGGGTCTTCCGAGGTGGCCGGAATCACGATGGCTGGGCGCGCCCTGCAGGGGAGGCTGGTGACAATTTCATCCTCACGCTACCGAACAAATTGCAAAACCCGGCGCATCGTGGAAATTCGAAAGTCGGCTACCTGTTAGAGAGACTATACTGCTATGACTTCTGGGCATGTAGAGACAAAGTGGTGTAGGAGTTCGTCACGATTCAACCCGGGTATACTTGGATACTGATATTAAGCATTAGAGGTAGTAGTGTCAAAAGAAAGAGTCCGCCTGACTCTAATGCCCCGCCCCAATCCCCTAAAATCGGGGTCCTGTCCGACAACTCCTCGCATGCAATATTTATACAGTCAGGAACATGTACATATATATACCCCGTCCCGAAAATGATCGCTACTTCCGCCTTGTAATCACCTTGGTGATGGCGTGTCGGATCACGATCCCAGCCTTTTCCGTCTCCTTCTTCGTCAGCCCTGTCGTGACGCAGACTTTGAGGGCTGGCTGAGGCTGCCAACCTTGGTCTCGTGGATTGGTACCGATGGCAAGGGGCATCGACTTCAGGCGGGTAATGAGAACGCTGTTGGTGACACACTGTTTCCTGTTAGGTCTGTCATTCGAGCCTGGAGGATTCGACTTACTTCGTCAACCACATCCTGGAGTAATTGATTCTGGTCCTCGATGTTGAGATTCTTCGAGGCCACAACTTCCGGCTTGAGAACGAGAATCATCATCGGGTTGTCGACGGCGCTGGTGCATCGGACCCAGTCGCTCCGAGGGTCCAGTTGAGCGCGCATCGATTTGATATTTTCTCGAAGTCCAGCGAGAATTTCCGGCTGTTCCTGTAGCATCGAAATCGTCTCACTTGCTGTTGTTGCCAATAGCGCAGGAAGCGCAGCGGAATAGGTATACGAGGCGGAAGAGATGCGCTGATGCTCGACAACCTCCTCGGTTCCAGCACAGAAACCTCCAGCAGCACAGAGAGGTCCACAGAGAGAGCCAATGAGCATGTCAACCTCTCTGGCGTCCACGTTCTGAGACTCGGTCACCCCGCGTCCAGTTCTACCCAGGACGCCGTATGACCATGTCTCGTCAAGGATCAATCGGAACTTGTAGCGGAGCTTGAGCTCAATCTAGATTCATCAGAACTCAGAGCTCGCTCGGCAAAGCATGCTAAATTTACTTACGATTTTCGGCAGATTGACTACATCTCCGCTATTCTCGAACAACCCTTCGGTAATGATGAAGCGCCTGGTCAATGGTTTCTTTGCCTGCTCTTTGGTGACCCGCTGGAGCACCCTTTCCAGATCCTCCATATCATTGTGATTGTACCATCGCACTGTGCTGCGCGAAATCTGGATTCCTTTCCGTATAGCGAAATTCACCGAGCTATCCGCTACGATGATGTCGCCACGCTTGCAGAATGACGGGATAACGCTGGAGATGGTTGAGAACGACTGTGCGTATATGATGCAGGCTGGTGTCCCGAGATGGGCTGCCACGTCTCCTTCCGTTTTTATGTGCACATCCTGAGTTCCGTAGAAGCCAGGAGGTCCGCAGGGTCCGACACCATATGTTCGGAGCGTCGCGATTGCTTTATCTTTCAGTGTTTCGTTCGCCAAAAAGTTGTAGAAGTTGTAAGACGCGAGATTCGTCACGGTTCGACCGTTGGATAGCTTCACTTTGGGGCCTGTAGGACTGACGTTTCGATTAGCGGCGTGGCAAGAAAGCGCAAAAACCTCCAACATACCCGACAATAACAGGGCGCTTTTCGTTTTCCAACTCATCCAGCTTCGTAGGCGCAGCGACCAAGGGCTCTGGAGTCCAGTCCTCGACCAGCTCATCAATCTCCTGTTTACCCCTTTAGCAGGCGCATCCCACGTTGAACCAGGTTTCCTACCTCTTCGGTCAGAGCTACATGTTTGGTCTTTTGCGTAGAGTACTTTGGAGCCAACAAGTATCGGATGGCGAAAAGGAAAAGCAACAGTTCGATTGCGGAGCGGAAAGGGTCGTTCTGGTAGCTCGACTTGATGTATCGCAGGATGATGGCAGATCCAGGCATTTTGTGGAATTGCGCATTTGCGTCATTCATTAGGCGCATGACGGTGCTAGGCAATTCGTGAAGGTCCATTGTGAAATTTGGTATCGGTGGCGGTAAAGAATTAAGTAGGCGTTGGCTCATTTGGAGTTTGGGTCGCGCTGCGGAGGTGCCGGAGTTTAATTTCAAAGGAGTCACGTGACCAGCCAGGAAGTGAGCTGCACCTCAAATAGCATAGACTGTTGCAGATACCGCGGCCGAGCACTCATGAACAAGGTCATTGGGAAGAAAGTGAGGGTTCGGTCAAAAGATGCTTTTGCATTATTGTGATGGACCTTGTATTTAATATGCAGTCACTATCTAACATATCGCCGCCTTAAACCACCCCCGAACCAGTCATAGTAGTATATGTGCAGGCCGCACTTCGGCGGAGAAGCCAAACAAAAAGAGAGGAAACCGAAGGCATCTATCCCGACCAAACACCGAAAAGAGACGCAGAAGTCAATGACTCCAATATTACAATCATTATGGGACAGTAGTCGCCAGGCGTCATGATTCTGCCATGTTGTACAATGCACGTTCCCAAGACGCCTGTCCTTAGCGGACAGTTTTGTTTCCATTCTCACTCTAGAAAGCCCTGAAGCGGGCGTTCGACCCTGTCGTTTCAGCAGCTCCTCCGGTTGGCTGGGATCCATCTCCACCTGGACACACACCGAGCACGCAAGCGCCCGTCACCGCGGCAGAGGTGTCGTTATTGTTGAGGCCAGTAGGCTGGAGCAGGTCCATCGGGATCGCGGGTAAGGAAGTGAGGAACTTGCCAGCAACGATTGGACCAGCGATCATTGCAGCGAACACGATGAGGATGATGAAGTAGAGAATGGCGTAGCGAATGACTCTGCGCTTCCGGAGTTTTGTCTGCTTCAGCGAGTAGATTGGCGGTCGGATTTGTCGACTATGCAGAGTTAGAGAAGTTCATGTAGAATCGAAAGAGTAACACATACCTTGGACGAAGCCAGAACAACATGACGGAGTGGAACTTGTCGACGTAGGGAACGAGAAGGGCAGGCAACATGATGAAGAGTATCACATGTCCCAAGATGAAATCAGCCGCAAACATTCCAAGCTCGGTGATCTTGCAAAGGAATTCGCGACCGGGTTGAGAAATAGTATGCCAACCCATAGCATACCACTTGCCTGTCCACCAGGCAATGTTGGCAGAATCTGCCTTGAACTCACGGGTGAGAGCAAGGCAAATGATGAGCTTGAAGAAGAAGCGCTGGATAGCGACGACTGCGATCATGCCAGACAACGCCTTGGTGAAGCTCCAGCCTTCCAAGAAGAACATGACTTCAAAGAAGGCAAGAAGCATGACAACAGCGATTCCGTGAGCAATAGCGGCGAGGACAGCACCGAACTTCTTGCAGCACATGCTGAGGACTGGTCCCATACAACAGGCCATGGCGAAGAAACCGCCAAGAACACCGGCGTTCACAGCGATTGGGCCGAAGGCGACGAGAGCCACACGGATCAGGGAATTTGTCGCCTTGATCTCAGGTGCGTCGGCTTTCTGCTGGGCATTTTTCACTCCAGTCTGAGCGTTGATGAATAGGTACGGGATCAGAGTAATTACGACCAACATCAGGGGACCAACAATCTCGCTCATGAAAATGTTGGTAAAGTGGGCGCGAGGCACGTCGCCAGACAGTTTCGATGACGGGTCGCCAAGAGCCTTGCGTTTGAATCCGGTGATACGGGTGCGGGAAAGACGGCAGTATCCAATCCAAGAAGCACTGTGAGAGCGGGTGTTTCCTCGTGAGAGCCAGCGGAGGTATTCCCTGTAGTCAATGAAGAAGTCATCCCAGGAAAATTGATGTGGGTTGAAGACAAAGGGAGAGATGCAGAGAGCCAACAGGGATGCCCAGAAATAGACGAGCCACGGACCCCAGACGGTCATTGTGCCGAAGAGAAGCATCATCAGAGATCGAGCGCCAATATAGATGGAAGGACCAGCAAATCGGGAATAAAGAATACCAAAGGGGATGCGGGCAGTAGCAAAACCACGACCCGTACCGATATATCGCGCTCCGCCGTAGGCCAGATCAGTGTGAAGGGCATTGGCATAAATCTGGCAGACAAACACCTCGAACAGAGGAGAGAGCGAGGAGAAGTGCTTGGCCATACGGGTAGCAGCGCGCCAGAAACCACGCTCCGTCAACTCCTGAACCACGAGAGGTACGAAAGAGATGAAGAACACGATGAAGATGGAGAGAATGCAACGGGCGACCCAATCGAAGACCGGAACCAGGTTGGCGCAGCCGTTGGGGAAGAGCGGGTCGGTGATCGGAATATCCTTGTTGTAGCGGCAAACAATCATCTCATGCTTCAGAGCTCCAAGATTGAGTAGGACGAACATGAAGCACTGGACGGACAACATGATAAACAAGTTGTTGATGTGGAAACCAGGATGTGCGTAGAAGAAAGACAAGAACCGATCCAATGGTAGCTGGGTGCCGAGATAGTAGTACTCTCGAGACAACATCTGTTCTCCCATGCCAGTACCGATCTTGGTTGTGAAGTTGAGGATGGAGCCGAAACCGAGATCACGACCCTTACCGCACTGGTAGTACTCGCAGTGCTTTATCCGACCACCACGAAGCAAAGCGTTCATACCAGCGTAAATGTCCTCGTTGAGATGGAGACCTTTCTGGGCCTTGGAAACGCCACCACGTGTTGTCATGAAGATGCCGTTGAGGAAATCGGGATGACCATAATGCAGTTTGCCGCCAATTTGAGCCAATGTACGAGCAAACATGGTACCGAACGTTTGTTCCTTTCCGGCAGCCACGTCACCCAGAATACCAATGTTCTCCGAGAAAATGTATTCACGGGCACCAAGAATGGCAACAGGGTTGAAGTTGGGGTTCGGGATTCCTGGAGTGTAAGGCGAGACATTGTCCGTGGTCATCTCCTCAAATTCCGCAAGGACGCTTCGAATCTTGAGGCACTCTTCCAAGTAGTTGTCTTGGTTGGCATCGATGAGCTGAATGTATTCACCACGGTAGAAAATGATGCAGTGGTTCTGGTTGTCAGATTTGCCGTCGCCAAGGATAGGGTTGCCGGAAAGCTGAACGCGGAATTTGGGTCGTCGCATACCGTTGTCCATAATTTCGGAATGTCCATCAATCAGAGCGGAGTAGAGACGGGGCTCATCGCCCTCGTTGATAGGAGGCTCTTCGTCCAGGTAGGCGATCTGCAAATCGGGATAGGCACGGAGAAGGAACTCGGTGTTCTCGCGTTCTTCCTTCGAGAATTTGGCATAGCGCTGCATGGAGACGCAAATCTTGTACTTGCGGCGAGCCATGCGCTCGAGTTCGCGCTCAAGCTTGTCAGAGTTTCCGCCAAACATCTGAACGACTTCGGGATTCTCGACACGGTACAGAAGCTTGATAGCACGGCTGTAGTTCATGAAACCAGAGATGGTACGGTACAGTGTCTGGGATCGGAGCGAAGCCCAGATACGAGTGCGGAGAGTGTACTCAGGAGCAGCAGATTTGAAACCAATGCAATAAAAGGGAAGATCATCGATCTTGCTCTTGGCAGTATCCTTTTCATTCTTCTCATAGTCGCCGTTGAATTGAGAGGTTTCGTCCGCGAGAATCTTGGTGTCCTTGACGAAACAATCCCACTCGTGAGGGTGAAGCTGCTTCAGGTATTCGAGGAGAGTGACACGCGAGTACGGCTCGTCTTCGCGAATAATCTCACGTAAAGACAACAGAATCTTTTCGCTGTAGTGCGGAATGAGAACAGTAAAAGTTGGCATGTTGTCCACTGGTAGAGGCTCCGGAATGGGCGTAGAAAGGGACTGGGCGAAGAAAGAAATTCGGCGCTCGGCCTCGCTCTGAGCGGGGAAGAACTCCGTCTTGAAGGAATGGTCTTCCTGGGAAACGAAGAACGTTGGGGCTCGAAGAGTACGCTTGCCCTCCTGTTCTGAAGGAACTTGGTGGTATAGCAGCTTCTGCACGTGGTCGATTGCGAGGAGATGTTCACGGTACATGGAGATGACAACGGCATTCCAGATCTGCGAGATAAGAACCTTGGGCTTGTACTTGATCTCCATGTCGGTTGTTGCAAGAATCTTCGAGTAGATTCGCTTAGGCAGCCTGGAGAATATATTCCTCCAAGGCGTCCAGATTGACACACCGAGGTAGAACGACCGGGAAACCGAGAACAGCATGTTGAGAATGATGTACCAGAGATATGTGTCCAAGAAGAAGAGGATCAAATCCGTGAAAAACATGAGACCAAGGAGGATCTTGGGTTGATACTGGCAAAGATAAGTCTTCAGGATCGCGTCTCCAACGCAATCTGGCTTCTTCATGTGCGAGAGAATTCTGATCGGGTCCTTCAAGGAGAGAGTAAGGAAGAAATACGACTCCGACAACTTGGCGGCGAAGACCATGACCCAAAGCCCGTAAGACATCCACATGTCGTTACCCTTGAGGCGAGGATAGCTGGCAGTAAATGTCTGGCTGGCAACGTACTGCCGAGAGTTCCTTGTCAGGTAACTGCCGAAGAGTCCACCCAAGGGCATGACCGAGAAGAAGAAGTAGGTAATCAGAGCGATGATGAATTGGACCACACCGAGAATCAGACAGATCTTGCCCTTTTGATCTTTGCTGACGATGAAAATGTAGACGCTAGGGCCGACATTTACAGCGAATACCGCAAGGAGGAAGAATAGACGTTTGGTGAGATGCTGAGCACCTGCCCATTTGCGTGGTACGTAAGCCCACTCGGCGAGGGTTGCAAAAATCATGATCAGGGAGGCTAGGGTTCCACCCAATGCAACAGCGGATAATGTAGCGGCTCTCGGGGGCGAATTATCGAGTTGCTGTTGGTAATTCTTGGTATAGATCGGAGTCGAGTTATATGATGTATAAAACCAGAAGGAGGTTACGTGGATGACCCAGATTCGGTTGAAGTTCACAAGCATGTGGAACCACGACCGGCGCTCGTAATAAGTCTTGAAGAATACCTTCTTCCAGACGACATCCTTGAGTTTCGCATATCGCTCAGCTGGAGGAAGATCGACGATTCGGGATTTGTCTTCCATCACAATACGCTCGATTCCCTCGGGGTACCAGAAAAGTTGATTGATGTCATCGTAACCAATGATCTGGGCGTGGTCACGCTCGCGGCGAACGTATTTGCCGTCCTGGATCTCGTAGCCTTGGTCGCGACAGAACTGGTAAAGAGGTGTAATTACGTTGTTGAGGTATGTGAACTCTTCAATGGGTTCCGAAGCAGCTTGACCAGCTGGTGAGTTGAGGTAATCATCTGCGCACTTGAAGATGAAACAGAGGCACTCGGGCATGAAGCGGACTTGGTTGGCTTCTCCCCAGCACAGTAGGTAAAGGGCAATTTGTCGAACACGGTCGTGCTGTGACATCCTGTTCATCCGCGTTTTCCAGCGATACTCTGCAGCTTCTAGACTGTTGTCGCCTTCGTATGCGTCGAGAGTCTGGTCCTCGTTTCCAGGGTTCTCGGATGCCTTCTTCTTCGCTGCTCTCCGAGCCTTTCGTGTGCGCCTGTTGGTCTTCCCGAGCTTCATATTGGCAAATCCAACAGCGTCGTCAAGGTCGAGATGGGCAGCGAAATACCATCGGCGATAGTTGGCGTTTTCACCACCGATATAATCCGCGTGCAAGGACAGAAGGGCCTGGTTGGGAGACATGCGCGACGCTCGCGAGTCGAGAAGTGTCATCAGGTGGTCATACATGTTCCTCATGCTATCACGCTGGAAACCAAACTTTGCTGTGAGCTCAAGGAAGATGTCTTCGATCTCTTCCTTTGTGCAAGGAATTTGGGCTTCAGTTGTCCAGGCAGGATACGGTTCCCGAGATCGTTGGCCAGCCGGAAGTGCGTTCGTATAGTCCATTCCGTAGATTGGCGTTGACGCGCCAGAGGAGCGGTTGCCACCGTATGACACCTGCGAAGAGGGAGGTCGATAGCCTCGGTTGCCCTCACCGTAGCTGTTATACCGTTCGTCGCCGCGCCCATAGTAATCCATGTCGGCGGCACGAGCCATGTCAGACCTCATTGTGAAATCGCTGAAGGTCTCCGAATCTTCTTCAGAGTCGTGTCCAGGGCGCCGGGGTTTCGCACTACAAACATGTTAGTATGGCCCGGCGAGCAATGTAGATGAGACGATGACATACCCATTCTGCGCATAGCCGGGCTGGGCGGCAGCGCCGCCTTGGTCGTAATATTGATCGTTGTAATAGTCGTCTTGGTAACCCTGCTGGCCACCCTCGTAATACCCGTCTTGTTGATATTGACCATGACCGGCTTGCTGGCCATCGTAATAGGCGCTGTATCATGGTTAGTCTCGATACGCAATGCTTGCAGCGTCTCGGGTATACATACGATTCATCGTAATAAGCATCGCCCTGCTGGGGATGGTGGTCTCCAGCATAGGCTTGGCCACCCTGCTGATCGTACTGGGCGTACTGATCATCGTGGTAATACGAGTCCTGGCCTTGGTGGGCGTAGCCATCGTCGTAATGGCCCGCCTGGCCTCCTTGTGGATGTCCGGACATCTTGGGGAGAGATTAGAGCGCAATGTAGAGACTGTGGGTGAAGCTGTCAACAAACTGGGTCGGGTGGAGCGGGGGATTGGCGGCTGAAACAGCAGCGGTCGGAGGCTGCGTACCTCAAACAATGGGCATGAGGGCCAATCAAAGTCGTATTATTAAGCTTGTTGTTGCTCGGTATGGGAAAATTGGTGGATAATTGCTGGGTGGAGGAACAGGTCGAGGAACGAACGTGTTGACGTGTTTAGAGGAGGCGAGCGAGTGGAAGTGCAGTGTCGTCAGGCCACCCAAAAAGGCGACGATCCAAGATTGATGCACAGCCGTGTCGGTTCGTGCTTGCTGTATTGCTACGAGGAGACTCGCAGGCGGTGGGTTGGGCTGGGCTGGAAAACGAGTGGAGGTGCTGCAAGCAGGATGGAGACTTGTTGCTGTGGGCGACAGACGCGCGGCGGTAGCGCTTTCCTGGATCGGCTCTCCAACTGGCTATGCGGCGATGCTGCAGTCGGTCACTTGCAGTCGCTGTGGACGAGACCGGCCCCAACAAAAAACGACAGGCAAGGTGAAGAAAAACACAACACGAGATGGGAAGAGGGGATCTCGGAGGGGTTGGGGAGACGAGGTAGAAGTAGGAGGGAACGAGCGTGGAATGAGAAACTGGCCGTCGGAGCAGCTTCGAAAAGGGGGACGCATTTTGAGCGCTGGCCCTTCGCGTTGCCAAGCCCAGGTGGAGTAACCAGGCCTGCGCCACCCATGATTGGCCGACAGCAGCACCAGCGCCGCTTCCCAGGGATCGCCCTGATCCGCTGGCTTGCCTCGCCACCCGTCCATCATTCGTGCGCGCCGCCCGCACACAGGCTGGCGACGCCCGCGATTGACATTGACGACAATGGACTCTTGCATGCTCGCCAGGTGCCCCTCTGCTGCGTGACCAGAGCAAGTCCTCGACGGCGGGAGTCTCTGCGCTCCAGGACGCGAGCGTCGTCGCGACGTGGCGAGCCCGAAGAGACGAGGCGCTTCTAAAAACAGCCCTGGTGGAGCGCATCAATGATCAAGCCCCCTGTCCAGGTACCGACTGTGCAGCACGATGCTGTCCGTCGATATCGCTCGCGCGGTTGTTTTTCACCACCAGGCACAATCAGGGCTCACCACCGCACGCTTTTGGTGACATGGATATTGGCTGACGCCGTGGAGAGAGCCTGCTGCTGGCAGCTGCCGGCTCTCGTGTTTCCCCGCGTGCCGCTGGCGCTGGTGCTGCGACTGCACGTCCTGCTGGTTTTGCTCCCATCAACTCAACAATCGCCTCCGGCCGGCATGTCAAACGTCACCATTATCGCGGACGACCTGGCACACACCGCTGACCGCCAGATTGCGTGCACGGCTGCCGCGTCTGGACGATCAAACCAAGGCAACATGCACCATCGTAAATCAGGAATTCGCCAGTCGGGAAACCTGTTGTCCGGCATGAGAAACGTCGTGTGGCTGGTCCCTGCAAATTCGCGGCGTGGTAGCCAGGGCTCGCCGCGGGCGCCTTTTCGATAGCGATAAGTGGTTTATCGCCCACGGCGGTGGCGCCGCCGTCTCCGGGCTGTCAGACCCATGGCGAACGGTCCTGCTGCAAAGGGGCTTGCAAAAGTCAAAGAGCCTCAACAATTCAGCTGCGGAGGCACCGGTCCAGGTCCAGGTCCAGCGCCAGCGATGGCTCCATCGCCTGTGTGCACCGCCATCCGCCAATGGCCCATGGCTGGTCGCGCGACACCCCTCGCGTCGTGGCCAGAGACAGACAAAGAGAGAACGTTTTCTCGTGGCACGGTCAGGTCCCAGACGGTAAGGCTGCTCGTTCCGCAAGGCAAGCAACCGATTGCTTCCCCTGAGCCTCGCATGGGGCCATAGATTAAACTGCATATAACGGTATCGCGGATGACGAAAGAGACAGGGCAGGCAAGGATCAAAGTAATATTAGCCTTCCTTGTTTTCACACATAATATCTACAGGATGCGCCGCGGTCACAGTCTGACAGACCGCTTTCTGATTGAATGGCAGCCATTTACGGTTATTGCGACTGCATGAAGATGATCTTGCTGCAGAGAGCATGGCAACCGACTCTTACATATGAGCGAGGAACATGTATAGATAATTATAGTCAAGGCAGCGAAACACCTACGGGCGGTTTCCGTAAACTTGCAGAGGCGTCGGTAGTTTTCTTGTTCCGTCAAAAGCAGCTTTGTCAGGTGAGTACGCGGCCTCGAAGTCCTCCTAGCGATTCCGGCGGAGATTTTGTAGTCTTCAGGCCAGCAGCCGGAAAGGTTCTTAGGGCTCACCTTCGTGTCCACCATCTCTCCCCATTGGCCCCTCCATATGGAATGGAAGGCTTCGCCACAGAGTCGACCGCGAATCGAGTTGGCAGAAGTACCTACTACTCCAGGTTTGGAGATATCGCGAGGTCTGCCTGAAGAACGGGAGCGCTCAACACGGTCGAGTGTGATAAAAGTCCGCGAGACCACGAGGTGAGGCTCGCCGGAAGGATCACACACCACGACCTCGGAAGTTCTGCCTCTCTTCGCCGCATCGAAAGTAGGTAAATTTAGATCAGTAGCGGAAACACTTGCCACACAGTCGCGGGGACGTCAAACAGTGGCACCAGAAACGCTTGACAGTTGTCGCCGGAATTGTCGAACAGTGGCACCCGCAACGTGAGTGGGTGTGCGTTCTGGTCCCGCGATCATGGCCGCCATGCCGACCCGGTGTTGGCGCCCTCACCAACACCACTTGCTGTTATCGCAGACGACGCAAACATGCAGCAGACACCATCGCAAAGCGTGCGGCCACAAATGCATCTCTTGCGTCCGGCCAGTCGGCGGAATCGTCTAGATCCTTTGTGCTGCGCCCTCTCTCCGGCTAACCCGCCTTGGCCGTGGGTGGATCTCCTGCCTCGTAAGTGTCTGGCAGTGATCTGCCCGTTTCGGGGCTGTGGGCCCCTGAATAATGTCGCCGCCCCCTCCGACCCTCTTGGAAAGCTTGCTCCTCTCACCACCAACTCGAGCTTCACAGCTGTTTCTTTTGCTGAATTCTTCTGTTTCTTTGCTCTCGCTCCAGTAGAATCTCTTAATAATTTAGGCCACTTCACACACTCTTTACGTCATCCCCAGCTCCTTCGTTTGCGAAGCCGCGACACGCCCGTGACCTCCTAAACACCGGCATCCACGACCCCAAGTGCCCAAGAGACACAAGAAGGCACCACCCAGCCTTGCACAGTCGCCAACCCTCGTCGGCATTTCTTCCAATCTCTTGATTCTCTCTGGCCAGAGATCATCGATATGAAGGGCATTGCTATTGCTGCGGCCGCGACCGCTCTCTTCGCGTCCAGCGCGTCGGCTGCCATTGACCCCATTGTCATCAAGGTGGGATTCCCGCCCTCGTGGCCCGGTGTATCCATGGCTAACGGCTTTGTAGGGCTCCAAGTTCTTCTACAAGACCAATGGCACTCAATTGTAAGCATCTTCTTTGCCAATGGCCCGCTCGTACGCATCAGCTAACCGCTTGCAGCTACATGAAGGGTGTCGCATACCAACGTACGCGCTCGCAAGACTCACCCACTCGGGTCATGGCTAACGCACATCAGAGGGTGTCAACACGAACTCGTCGCAGACGGAGACGCTCGACTACACTGATCCGCTCGCTGACACGGCGTCCTGCAAGCGAGACATCCCCATCCTCCAGCAGCTGAACACCAACACCATTCGAGTGTACGCCCTCGACCCCACAAAGAACCACGACACGTGCATGAACGCCCTCGCCGATGCTGGAATCTATGTTATCGCCGATCTCTCCCAGCCGGGCGAGTCGATCAACCGAGACGACTCGTCGTGGACCACAACTCTCTATTCCCGCTACACCAGCGTGGTCGATGTCATGGCTAAGTACGACAACACGCTTGGTTTCTTTGCCGGTAACGAGGTCTCCAACGCGCCCAACAACACCAATGCCAGCGCTTTCGTCAAGGCCGCTGTTCGTGACATGAAGGCGTACATCAAATCGAAGAACTACCGTACCATTGGTGTGGGTTATGCCACCAATGACGATGCTAGCATCCGCGAGAACCTGGCAGATTACTTCGACTGCGGTAACCGGGAGGACGCCATCGACTTCTGGGGCTACAACATCTACTCATGGTGTGGCGACTCCTCCTTTACCAAGTCTGGCTTCGACGTCCGAACCAAGGAGTTCGCGAACTTCGATGTCCCGGTCTTCTTCGCCGAGTATGGTTGCAACACTCCCCGTCCCCGCAAGTTCACCGAAGTCGGTGCTCTGTACGGCAGCCAGATGACTGGTGTCTGGTCCGGAGGTATCGTCTACATGTACTTTGAGGAAGCCAATGAGTTCGGTGAGTTGTTCCATCTTTGGCAATCCCAATTGTCCCCATTAATACATTGAAGGTCTCGTCAGCATTGGAAGCGATAGCAAGGTTACGAAGCTCCCCGACTTTACCGCTCTCTCTTCCCAGATTGCAAAGGTTACCCCAAGTGCTGTCAAAATGGCCGACTACAACCCGACCAACACCGCTGCTGCTTCCTGCCCAGCTATCAACTCCGAATGGGCTGCTAAGGGCACTCCCCTCCCACCTGTCGCCAATGCTCGAGCATGCGCATGTATGATGGACAGCCTGAGCTGCGTTGTCGCAAACAGCGTCGACGAGAAGAACTACGGCGACCTCTTCGGAACTGTCTGCGGCTACTCAAGCGGCAAATTCTGCGCCGGTATTCAGAAGAACGCCACTACCGGTGCGTACGGAGCCTACGGCATGTGCAACTCCACTGAGCAGTTGGCTTTCGCTCTTAACCAGTATGCTCTTGCCAATCCCAACGGTGGCTGCGACTTCAAGGGCTCGGCCGTCACCAAGCAAGCTGTCAAGACCGCTGCATCGGACTGCAAGGCTCTCATGTCTCAGGCTGGCTCTGCCGGAACTGGTACCGTCACCGCAGGCCCCACTGGCTCTGGTGGTGCCGCCGCCTCGGGCACCAAGTCCCCCGGTGCAGGTGCCGCCCTCACCGTCCCGACTTTCGAAACTGGTCTCCTGCAGCTTGGTGTCTACGTGTTCGGTGCGACTCTCTCGGGCATGGCCATGATTCTTTTGTAAAATGTTGATTGTCTGGGAGAGAGGATGAGTGGAATTTCATGCATGTATCGATGACTTCGTCCGTCTCTTTTCTTTGATGTGCAGCTTAACCCGGTAATTGGGGCAGGAAGTTCTCCTGTACATTGAAATGCGACTCTGTTTTTTATTCCCCCGATCCAGGTTTGCTTCGAGTGCGGAACATGGCAAATTGAAAAACGTGGTTTGGCTCGTGGAGGATCAAGGGACCTTGTATAAAATCGCTTTTACTCATCCCTTCCTGAGTCCAGTGTGTGTGGTGGGATTGTCTTGTAGAAAAAATACCTCACAATCACTTGCTTTTCTTTTGGAGGGTTGGCTGCATTGGCGCTCATGAATAGAATACCTACTGCTTCCCACTGTCTTGGTTCCCCTGTGCGTACCTCGTTCCCTATCAATGCTGTCTCTTTCAGAGCCATCAGTGATCCCAAAAAAACCATGCACGCGTTTCGAAACGGACTACGACGCCAATGGCGTTGGGGGCTTATTGCGGCGCGGACAAGAAAAGGCAAGGAAGAGGCGAGGCAGGTAAAACTTACGATCCAGCAACTCCGATTCAAGGGGCTTGCTGCAGGTACGGAGATCTAGAACAAGGCGCCGGCAGGGCTGTGCTGTGCTGTGGATATTGGGGCGTTGTGGTAAGGCGTGGAGTTGGGAATCAGTCCTACATAAGCAAGGTGTGCGGTTGATCAAAGGCAAAGCCATTCTTCGGGCGTGTGGTGGCAGGTGGCTGTGCTTAAGAAGGGGTAATGAATGAAATTTGGTTGATGACTGATCTGGAGTGGCTTAGATGGCGTGAAGTTAACTCATGGAACAGTCCAATAAAAGGATATGGTAAATGGTAATGGTTCTATGCTACATCCTCTTAGCTAGCTGAACCAGTTCCAAATAATGCAACAAGACACACGCGGTCCGTCCTCCATCCTCAGTCCCACCCACTTTCATGATGCATGAAGATAAACACTTTTCATTACCGAATCGTCATTAGCGTGTAGAAGGCTTATGAGCTCCAAACACCGAATTGGCCCGTTCTTCCAGCCCGAAGAAGTGAGTCCACTAAACCTGAACCCCTGGAACAACCAAATTCACCTTAGATCCCTCCGGATTTTCATCCAAGTAGCGTGAAGAGATCTACCACGGAAGCTGAAGTGGCGTCGGCAAAGTGTCCAGCGGACCGAGGACAACCTCTGCGGTCTTGATGTCGGCAGGTCCGCGGACAGCCCAGAATTCTCCCGTCTTGGACATATCAAAGGACTCCAGCCATTCTCGTAGTGCTGTAGCGGCTTCATCAGGTTTGACTAAGGGTGAATATTTTAGCAAGAGTTACCGATTTAGATGGGGATGTCGCTTACCATGACCGACTCCGCCGTGTTCAAAGAAACCCTCTTTGTTCTCTTTTCGGAGATACCCAGTATGCACAATTGCCACGGGGATTTCCTTCGGCTTCAGGTCAATGCTCAGCAGCTTTCCGACCATGTTGAGTGCTGCCTTGCTGCCGTGCCCACCATAGTTGCCTGCTCCACCACTCTCGTGGCGTAAACCAATGCTGCCATTTTCCGAGCCTACCAACACGATCCTGCTGTTCTTCTTCAGTAGTCCTGAGTGAACAAGATGTTGGATCAGGAAGACGGGTCCGATGGCAACGGTCTTGTACATAGCGACCTCCTTGTCCCAATGCAGGTCCTCAAAAGTCTCGCTGGCAAAGTAGGTGGCTGAAATAACGACAAGGTCGATCTTGGTTTCCTCCTCCCAGTGGGCAGCAATGCGGCGCCCGGCTCCTTCATGGGAGACATCCACGTTGGCGATCCAGTGAATTCCATGGGATGGTGTTTGCGGCGTCGAGTAACGAGCTGTTGCGTACACAACCATTCCCTTCTTGGCATATTGGAGCGCAAGTGAGTGGCCGAGGCCGCGGGTAGCGCCAATAATTAGAATGTTCCTCATATTGTTCGCGATATGGATCTTAAGGTTTTGATGGTTACTTTTACTCGGTTGGGTAGGACCGAAGGGTGATAGGCGAGAGATAAGTAAGGTCTTATAGTGGCTTCTCGAGAGGTGGGTGTGGTGAAGCTTTCACAGCAATGATATTGGAAGTTTGACTAAATCGATCTTGGTGGGAGATAAATAGAGCTAGAGGACTTGTGGTCTACTTATAAGTCCAGATTTGGTGTTTGCGCGGTTTCCAAATGTATCGTACGACATTTTATCTCGCCGTGATGACGGATGCTTGCTTTAGAACAGGTGATCATCATTCATCGCTTTACTGGCCGACACGTTCGAGACAGAGATCCGCCACATCTGCATGAGCTGAGCCTGCCGTGTGAGAGACTGAGCGAACCTCGTGACCTATCGCTCACACGATGGAATACTGTAAGCGGAACATAGCGAGGAATGCTGGAGGTGGAGTTTTAGATGCGGGGCGCTCCGTGATGTGAAGTGACAAAGCCACGTCGCTCTCCTTGGAAGCAGAGTTTTCATCTTCCAAACGAGTCCTCTCGGATGGCATATGTACACCGCCGGTCTCGGCAATTAGATTAGATCGCCAACAAGATGAGGTTCTTGGGTGAGAGAGCCAGAGCACGACCGGGCTGAAGGTGGAGGTGGTAAGGCTTAGCGCCGAAGCTTATCGATAAAGCATTGCGAACCCCTCCGATTGCACTCCAACGCAAAGCAGTACCATCGGAATCAGATCATTCGAGAAGAAGATATTGGGTCCGCCTTCTCGAGCTGCAGAAGAAGCCCATAACCTCAACTTGATCAAGGGCCTCCCCTAGCACTGCTTGTCCGCGCCTTCCGCGAGCTTTTACGTCATTTGACCTTAGGGAGAAACACCTGTCTTACTCAACATCGTATAATATCCAATGCCCGCCTCTCTCGAAAATCCAGGGCCTGTCTCTCTTTCCCCTCAACAGATGGCTACGCAGGATACCGTCGAGATGGCTTCACCGCCTCCTCCAGCAAAACCCACGCTAGAGCAGCTACGATATATTGTCAACAACTATCCCATCATCGACAACCACGCTCACAATCTGCTTCTTCCCACACACATAGATACAGTCCCTTTCGAGTCGATCACCTCTGAAGCGCAGGGACGGGCTTTGAGAGACACCTTCAAAAGCCTCTCTCACCTGCGAGCTGCCCGCCAACTTCGACAGTTGTACGAATGTCCAGAAGATGCCAACTGGGATGAAGTCCTCGAGCAGCGAACAGAATGGCTTCGAACGAATCCGGAAATGCTGCTCCAGAGATGTTTTCAAGGCGTTCATGCGCTCCTGATTGACGATGGTCTTGCTGGACCAGAAAGGGTCCACACATACGAGTGGCATGATCGGTATACAAAAGCACCAACCAAGCGCATTGTCCGGATTGAAACCGTAGCCGAGAGACTGATGGAGAGTATCCTTAGGGATGCATCAGAGCGCGATCTCGACGAATCCGGCTATCTGACTGATCTTTGGGTCACATTTACTGAAGAATTTGAGCGCGAGATCCAGGAAAACATTCAAGACTTTAATGTTGCTGGGTTCAAGTCTGTGATTTGCTACAGGACTGGTCTTGACATAGAGCCGGACTACGAGCAAGCAGCGCGCGACGTCGGTACCCCCTTTGAGCGATATGTCGAACGCGCTATCCGGAAGCGCAAGTTCAGGATAGAGCGCAAAGCGTTGAACGATTACTTGGTCTTGAGAACTCTCGAGATCCTCTCAGAACGACTTCCGCGCGATGCTTCCCTGTCCAAACCAATACAATTTCATACTGGACTCGGCGACAATGACATAAGCCTACTGCAATCAAATCCGGCCTACCTCCAACCGTTGGTGGAGAACTATTCGAGAGTGCCATTTGTGTTACTCCACTCGGCTTATCCTTATACCCGAGAGGCCGGCTACCTCGCTTCAGTGTACAAGCACGTATATCTAGACGTAGGCGAAGTCTTTCCAATGGTCAGCAGAGACGGGCAAATGACAATCTTGCGACATTGTCTGGAAATAGTACCAGGCAGCAAGCTTTTGTACTCATCAGATGGCCATTTCTTTGCTGAAACATATTGGCTTGCGAACAAGCAGTTTAGACAAGTATGGCTGGATGTGAGCTTCCTTAGAAATGCCTTGGAGCTTGTTCTTTCCACTGACCACAACTCTAGCTTCTCGTGGAATACGTTCAAAAAGAAGACATCACTCCCCACCAAGCGATTGCCCTTTCAAAGGATATTCTTTTCAATAACTCCAACACCCTCTACGGCTTGAACTACCAAACCAACTTCAAAGAACTTGAACTGAGTGAGATCGCCCCCCAAGCCCTGGCGTGGCATCCCCCCAAAGCTGAAACTTTGTCTCAGCCTCCTCTGTTTCCGCCGCCACCTACAACTCCCAAAGTGTATAATGACGAGCTTTTCGAATCATTCATTCAGGAGCATGCAGATATCAAGTTCGTCTATGTCCAGTGGATGGACTTCATGGCGACTATGCGAGTTAGAATGGTGCCTATCAAGGAGTTCAAGAGATTGATAAAGGAGGGCGGAAGACTTGGGATCTCCCAGGGAAATACTGGAACCCTCCAGAATGACGGAATCACACCCGTCGTTAACCCTGTCGGACAGATATACGTGGAGCCGGATTTGAGAACGCTGCGTCGTACACACAAAAAGGATCCACTTCCCTCTGCAACTGTCCTCTGCTTTTGGCGCGATGAAGATGGAAAGCCCATCCGGGAATGTCCACGAGGCAACCTCGAAACATTGATCAACGATATCCAGTACAACCACGGAATCTCTATGCATTGTGGGTTTGAGATTGAAGTAACATTTCTCTCCCGCACGGCCGACGACAAAGGAGAGTCTTATACTCCCTTGACCCAAACCCATGCCTGGGGTACTCTGACACCAGAGCAATGGCTCAAACTCCCACTCCTAGCGGAAATAGCAACCTGTCTCGAAGAGATCGGGATCGATGTCCAGCAGTTTCATGCCGAATCCGGGGCCGGCCAATTCGAATTTGTGCTGCCACCTCTCCCTCCTTTGGTCGCGGTGGACACGCTCATTCAAGCCAGACAGGTTATTGCCCAGGTAGCCGCAACTCACGGCCTGCGTGCTACACTCCATCCCCAGCCCTTCCCCGGAATCGGAACGGCAGCTCACGCCCACATCTCACTCAACCCTCCAAATAACGACCTTCAATTCTTCGTCGGTGGTGTATTGAAACATCTTCCAGCCATTTGCGCCTTCGCCATGCCCGAATACGAAAGCTATGGCCGCGTGGTCGATGACCACTGGACCGGCGGTACGTGGGTGGCATGGGGCACACAGAATCGCGAGACGCCGCTTCGGCGAGTGCAAGACGGACGCTGGGAGGTTCGATGCTTAGATGGCTTCGCAAACATGTATCTCGCGCTTGGAGCAGTGCTAGCTGTAGGCTTGCTTGGAATGAAGGAGAATGAACCCGAATTTGCGGAAAAGGACCTGCCAGTCAACCCCTCGACACTGTCGGATGAACAGAGGAAGTTGTACGGAGTCAGGGAAAAAATGCCGCTGGCGATTGATGAGGCGCTGCTGAGTTTGGAGAAGGATGATGTTTTGAGGGAAATGTTAGCAGATGGGTTGGTAGCGGACTTCTTAGCTATGAAGAGATCGGAGCAGAAGATGCTAGGGGAGATGAATGCGCGGGAAAGGAGAATTTGGTTGATTGAGAGATACTGAGGTACGCCCGCGGAGTTTTCCCTTTTGACCACATTGTCCTGCGGGCTGGCACACACCTTTAATCTGTGGTGAGTAGGACAAGACTTGCTTTATCATGCTGGTTCTTAAAGATCTGTCAATCATTTTCATCTACTCTGGTATCATGAATTTGAGCATCAGTCGACTCTGTCCAGAAGATGCCTAGTTACCTTTTACTTATTCAACCACGTCGTCAGCCTCTCTAATGCACTGCAGCAGTTCGTCATAGTAGAAGGCCCATATTCGTCTGTTGATACTTGATGTTAGAGACCTAAATCGAACCCTATTTAATACCCACCAGTCTGGTTTTTAATCCGGTAAACTCCAAGATTCCACTAATCGAAGGTGATTCCGCATAGGCCCAAATTATGGCAGTTTGAGAGTCGTTTACGTGCATGTTTGCAGCTCGGCCTTAGATGGCGGCGGTGTAATCCTTTTGAGTTTGCGGTATTTTCATGCCACACTCCTAACATGTAACATACCCTGCAAATTAAATACGAAAGAGCTAGTAATTTTTGAAGAATGCCCTTGGTCCTTAGCTACAAGCCATATAGCTACTCCCTGTGAAAATAGCTATACAAATAGAACAAGTGTAATTGAATTAGACGTTGGCTAAAATGATATAGGTAGAGACAAGATTATGCTCTCTGATTAGAATGGCCTATGATCTCGTTAATCTGATCGTGGTATTGGAGCCCCACAAACGCGGGTTCCTTCAACGTATATCATGGGACCGCCGCCCACTTCCGGTATCCGATTGGGCCGATGAATGGAACACGCGGCTCAACCTGCAAGCTGACAGCCAAGGCGGACAGATGAATCCTAACGGCATAGAGGTTGCACATACTACATTCAGCCCCTTGAGGTCGTTTCTTTGGGGGCCCTCAAGAACACTTGTACTCAAATATACTTGTCAAAAAGGATATCGATTGGGTATTCAGATGCTGGTCTGCCCACGGTCAAACGTATACTAGCGTGGTTGTGTTCTTTCTTCCCACTAGCTAGCCAAAACCGGGCAACGCGGGCATAATGGTGGTTTCATTTCCGCAAGGAAAGGAGCAGGAATGGCACCGGAAGGTGTCAAATATTTCCGTAGGTTCCCGCTCTTGGGTATCGGAGCTTGAACAAGCTTGGAACTAGGTTGAGCCTCTTATTGGGCCCGGATACACTGAAATCACCAGATGGCCAGAGGTTCTCCGTACTTGTGAATTTGGAGACCAGCGCACACAACTTCGCCCTTTCATTGCAAACATCTGGCGCACTTGTTGGTCTGATCAGGGAGCGAACATCCTCAACGATAGCTTTGCTACAGCTATCGCAATCTCATTCGAACAGGCAGCTGCAACTAACCTGACAGTGACAGGGACAAAGAAGCCGCAACCGCCCAAGAAGGACAACGGGGCTAAGAAGGACAAGGGGGCTGACAAAGACAAGCGTAAGGGGAAAGAGGCGATGAATTTTTCAACGAAGAAACTCTCTAGTATGTCTAGCGGGAGTAAAGAGAAGGATTTCTAAAATAAGTGACTTGGAGTTTGATGGTTTGTGGAAGTCTACGAAGATCACTGCCTACTGCTTAGATGAACTTTATTAGAGAAAAGAAATGCCTTAGATCTAGTCATTTTTAGAGTCTTTCTCCGCCATTACATTCCAACCCACAACAATTGCAAGCTCGAAATCAGGACCGAAGCCCTAGTATCAGTGGAAGCCTGTCCTACCTAGCTGGGTTGAATACATTTGGAGGGCGATCCAGCCGATCCTAGAATGCACTAGGACAGGTGAGCAGCGGACTGCTCCTGCTAACATATTTCGTGACACGGATTCGCTCAGTTGCGGATGTACACTAATCTGTGCGATTGCTACCATTAAGGCATCAGAGAGCTTTACCAGGTCTCTGCTCGCTGGGTCTAGTCCGAAACAGTCGATTTGCTATTTTAGTGTACCTAAGCAATTACACTTTAGCGTTATCTTCTTACTACGACTATCCCCATCACGGCTCTGACTTATACTCTGCGTCCACAGTTTACTACGACTCACTAGTTTTGATGGTCTATCAAGATTTTCTGAGTTAGCGAGCCGATTTGCAATGAAAACTAGTCTGTGGTCTGCTCCGGGGGAGTACTGGGTGACATTGTATATATAGGGGTCAATGTTCGTCACGGACTGTAAACGCGCATCGGTACATGTGTGTATACGGAGAGAAAGAGGGGGTATATCAAGCCCTTTAGGGGTCATTCAGCGCTTTAATGGGCTTGCGGTTATATTCTCGCTCTCTATATAGGCCGTTTGAAAAGTCTTTCGAGGTAGAGGCGTACCCGTCGGGGCGCCTTCTCTTTCATCCCTGGCAGAGACTCTTGCACGCTAGCGGACAATGTTTTGCTCTGCGGCAATTTCTCTACTTTTGCTGGAGGTATTTCGCTCTCTGTGCCGTTCGTCTCTTCATCGAAAATCGCTCTTACCACACTGTCTGACTCGGGCCGTTCAACCCAACACTCTTCAGCCTTAGCGCCCTTTTCCTTCAGGGTCTTTGACAGTTCTAATATCTCTACTTTCACGTTGCTCCGTTCGGCATTACCCGCAAATTTTCGGAGAACGAGTAAGACGCTTTTTCGACATGCCTGTTTCCCAATGTAAATCACCCCGGGGTGATGCCGTCTCGATGTATGTCTGTGTGTCTGCGCCGTGCTGTACGAGAAGATTGAGAATCCGAATCCAACGAGAAAAGTCATCTGTGGGATTATATAGAGCGTTCTGCCAAGGGCTGAACCCATTGAACTTTTCATTCGGATCCGCGCCGTGTTCGAGGAGGCATTTTACGATATCAGGGTTAATGGCTGCGTGCCAGTGTCTATCGCTAGGTACTGGTCGGCCTGCGTAGTCGAGCAAGGGTCTTCCTTTCTTGTTTGGCAAGGCTCCGCCATTGGCCTGGATCTTTGCCTGGACGTAGAATACTAGGCCATGTCGGATACTAAACGCCAGGAATGTGTCGTGCCAGGGCACTGGTCTTTGGTAGTCTTCCATGAGTGTATCACACCAACTCTCATGTTCTACCGGAAGCAGCATTTCTTCCTTCTGAGCAGAACTGAGATCCTTGAGAGCGTCTTCATGATAGATAGACATTACTCGATCCAGCTCGTCTAAGATAGCAACTTGTGCCTTTCCAGTTGTTGCTTCCGATTTCATGGCGAAGTGAATGACGGCGTTGACAATATCCCATTGGTGGTGTAGAAATTGTAAATACCCATTAGAGGGGATACCTGAGGCAGGCGGCGAGCACTTCAATCTCATGACGAGAGACTGCAGAATCGAAACATGAGGATTGAAGTTGGTAGTCCTCGTACCTTCCAATATCGTATCCCAAACATTCTTCTTCTGGAGCCAGTCTGCCACGCTTCTATGCAGATACTGCACCTCAGCATCCTGGCCCATGAAGGGGCTTTCGGACGGAAGCCCTGTTTCTTTGATCCCTGCGAGACCCACCGATTGTTTAAGCTTCCCGTCGTCTGCTGGATTATCTTCTACACTTTGAGAACAGCGCAACTCCACAAGTCCAGCGCAGCGGCTCCGCAGCCTACCCTCTATCTCCTTTACTCTTCTTCTTAGCTCAGAGTAGGGTATACGATTGATGGGTGCCTCTAAGATCTTCTCCACACTGAACTCGGTAAAGAACATTCCCATGGCGGTAAGCGGATACGCACGGCGCATAGAAGATGCGTTGCTCTCGTCACTTGCATTGTAAAGGAGGATCTGAAACATGCGTGATGACTGCATCTTGTACTCGGAAGGGATCTGATGTAGCATGCGCACGAACAGGTCCTCAAGATCTCGAGGGATAGCCTTGAGCCTTTGGCGTAAATCTGCAAGCTCGTCAAAGTTTCGGGACCCTTCGAGAAGCTAGTCAACTACAAGCTTGACCCAGAAGAAAACTCCGGATGCTGCTGAAACAATTTCTGATATCAGTGCTTCGACACCAGCAGCATCATCCTGTTACAACTCATTTATTCTTGGATGGCGACGTAACTGGTCCCCAACGAATGTTTCAATGTCATTCTTGGTCAACTCATGAAGGCGGAGTGTTGGGCTACCGGCGAATGATGCCTCAAAGGCGCAGAGTGGTCTGCTAGACAATACCGTCTTCACATTGGCAGAACGAGTGGCAGTCAGGAAAATGTCGGCGAGCTCTGTATAGGAGGCAGATGTAGGCTCGAACTCGTCCAGGCCATCGATGATAATGGTGATCTTCACTGGAATCTCCGATTGTGTTGTCAATGTCGTGAACGCGTAACGAAGCTGGTGGAAGGTAGGAAATTCTAACCAGCTTGCGCCCGGCTCATACCGCTCTGGGAAAAGTATCGGCCCACGATTCCAGTGCTTGCCTCAGCCGGAGATCTTGGATCAGGTATTTCATCAGCGTGAATTTTCCGGATCCGGCCTTCCCACTAATCCAACAAACTCTTGTCATCGTGCGCAACCATTCGTCAAGATTAGGCCAGGGTACGTGTGCCATCTCAGGGCGTTGGAAAACCCAATCGAATGTTTTCCGGTGAGCTGGTTTGATGATATCGTGTCGATCCATCTTCTTGGGAAAGTCCAGACAATTTCAGATATTGCGAAAGACTTCCCACGTGTCTACAGGCTTCGCAGCAGCAATATTTGTTCCGACCGCATATGGTAGGCGATCGATCCTAGCTATCACCTCATCATGCCTCCTGATTGCTGCCGCCTCTCTAGCATCTTCTCGTTTAATCGATTCGAACGTCTGTGCAGCAATAGTGGCGGATAGGTCGGTGTTGCCTTGGAGTATAGCCTGCACGATGGCTTGGGTGCCCTTATCGAGCGATGGTAAAGCAGTATCCATCCTCAGCTCATTCTCGTCCACCTTCTCCATCATGGAGACCAGGATCCGGAATTAAATCTCGTCTCGGATGGACTCAAGGCGCTGCACAGTCTCTTCGATTCTCGACTTGTTCCATAATGTCAATACCGCTTGCTTGAAACTCTTGAAAACGGTGGCATCGCCCTTGAGGCGAACCCGGAGTAATATGATGGTCAGCGCATCAGCAATTTTCGTGATTTCACTCGCGAGGTTTTCCAAAGAGAAGGCTGATGTTGTCTAATGTTTGGCTCTTATTCAGTGGAGGATCTTACTTGATTGTTTTTGCGAGCGGACTGGAAATGGATAGGCCAGCTCGTGCCCATGACTTAATCTTTGTCGTTCAACGAGCTGAGGTCATCGGCGATTAAAGTAAACTCTAAATTGCGAATTGCAGATCCGTCCTAGTACAGCTGATATCCAGTCGAGAGCAACTTCGAGGAGAAGTCAACCACCTGTAGAATAGCCGCGGCTAGCCCAAAGGCAGAAATGGGATCCATCCCGAAGAGACGTGGCCGCAAGGCTGAGAGACAGTGGTGTGGAGCCTAGGGGTGCGAGGTTTCGACTTTATAGACTTCAGCTTGCGGGCACAGCCTCCGTCATAGATGCACCTCAACCTTGGGCTTGGCATCGTAATATCTCACATTCCAGTCGCACATCAATACCTGATTCGATAGACGATTTATCTCCTACAATATATTATTGGTGTCTTTAGAAGCGCATTCTAGTATACAATCTTACTAAGACTATCCTTTTTACCCCACTATCCGCATTTTCACTCCCAAGTCTGGCATAACTGCAATCGATATAGATCGTGCGGCCGCATAAGAGGAGCTGCAGAGAGTACGATAGTGTGCTCCACGCTCAACAGCTTTTGTCAGCGTATGTCGTTGAAGAGCAGAAATCCATAGCTCGAAGATCTTCTTTAATCAAGGGATATTTCATGAATCGCCAACTACTCCAGCTGACTAAACAGTAAGTGTTCTTTTGCATAAAAATCGAAATCTGTGTTTGTCCGACACGGGCGTGGAACAAATCCGAAATACTATTTCGCTCACGCGACAGATATACACCGCGAAGACCCTTGACCTTGGGAAGGAGGAAGGAAAGGGCTATAAACCGGCCGTTACAATGCTCATCCATGCCATACATACCCCATATCCATGCCCGTCGATGCTGATGCTCGCAATCTGGCGCCATCGAACCCGTAAGCCCAACCCGATATCTTCCAAGGAAAAGCCAACCGTTCAGACCGTCAAGAGGAAAAGGAAGTTCGAAGTTGAAGAACCCCATACACTCTCCAATGGAAATGACAGGCCAGTAGAATCTCACCTCAACCGCCTAGCCCTCAAAGACTCCTCAACCCATTATGGTACGTAGCCAACTCCTCCAACAAAACCCCCGCCACCACATACCGAAAGCTGCGCAGTCTCTTCCGCTCATATTCCTCCCACCCCTTCGTCTCAAAGCTAACCTTGAAGCACGCAATCGCCCTCGGAAGTGCCTCATCCTTCTCATCGCCCAGACCCTCACCCTTCACGATTCGAGACATAACGGCGGCGACATCTCGATTGAAGCGTTCGCGGATTTCTTGGTTCGCTTCGCGGACCGAACGAGACGAGTCGCGGTTCTTCTTGCCGAGGATGTTGCCGCTGAAGACTTCGAGTTCGGTGAGGGGAGTTCCGCGGTGTGGGCCGAGGGAGTACATGATTTCGAGGATATTGTCCGAGTAGCTGGAATGAGTATTAGCTGAAGGAAGTTGCGAAAGAGAGGTAAGTGAGAGGCGTACAATTCCCGGATATGTCCAGCGAATTCGTGCCAATGATCCCAAATGACTCCCCGGGTCTCCCTATCGATATATCGATGGAGTATCTGCATGAGGCTCTCAGATCCGAGATCTTGGCGAGATAGGGAAGACACCTTTTTCATGTAGTTGAAGAAGTACTTCTCGTCGATGTTGCGGTAGAGTATCCCGAGGACTTTACCACTCTCGTAATACCGAATTCTAAACAGTTTATTAGATGGTGTGCTTAAGCAAATAATTTGGGGATGATGGCAGTTTACCTAGACTGATCAGGATCAAGCAAGCTGACACTATCCGGGTCATCGATATCATCCGTTTCATCCTCCGCAAATGCGATACCCTTGCCTTCGAGTTTTAGATCAGGGCCTGTTGCCATGAAGTCAGGTCTGATGTGGTAATTGGCCTTCGGCGCATTTTGCATAGCGACCTGATCATATGTAAACCCATATCCATATCGTAACATGCTTGGGATAACTCACTGGACGTCCAGACTTGCTGAAGTCCACAGCATGTGAAGCCAGCTCGGCCAGCGCAATGCAATCCGAATCTCTTGTTCCCGCAGGCTTTTGGTCGGCTAGCACTTTGTGCATGTTTGAGATTCGGCCAAGTTGATCAGAGTGCATGTACTCAATGAAGAAGTCAATGATGTCATCCGTCTTTGCAGGCCTGCCCAAGTCGTTCGTGGGAGCTGGAGCATACCCTGAAGCTATTGCGGTCCTCGGCGGTATAAGCCGCTCGTCATCTATGATATGGAAGAGGTCGCCATCAAGATCACCGCCTCCCAATTGGCTGGGGAGATCTCGATAGCCTTGTTGACTGAAGACGACGCAATTGTATAGTGACCCCAGGTAGAGATTATTGGCGCAGGATACCGCTCTGGCAACTTGAACGTCACCTGGGTGCAGAGCAGGTGCCCTGGTCACAACGATTCGATCGTTTACCAGATTCAGGATCTCTACTTTGCCGTCTTCTGTGACGGTGCGCGTTGAGATGTAGACCTTTGCAAAAGTATGTTAGAAGTTGCTCCCAAGCTCTGAAGATGTACACATACCTCTCCCTCTTTGAGAGTATTACTCTCATCCATTATACCATAAAGAAGCATACCCTGCTTGAGCGGGATGCGGGCGCGGTATTTCATATCGCGAATGCTCGTCATAGCCGCTATCTCAAGCATCTCGGTCAAGAACGGGTCGGCATAGAAAGACACACTGATGTAGTAAAGGTTCTCGAGCAAGGAAGGGATTTTGGCGGATTTACCAGTTTGAGTGATTTCGAGGAAAGCGGCCGCGTTAAGAGGATTCTCAAGCATCATCTTGAGATCACGAATAGCTTCCATCTGGACTTGCAAGAAGTTGTCAGCTGGAACCTGGAGATCCTCCAAGATCTTGATGAACTGGTGATTCAGATAGCATGTCAGGGGCCTATATGCGGCACCGCAGATTTCTAGATCATTCCAGATATCTCTTGCCGGATACTTCGTCATACTGTTTCGCACGATGAGCTTTTCGCCTGTCAGGCGTCGGTCTAGTGACACGACCCCCTTTGCGCCTGGAAATATTAGCAGCAATATCAGACGGGCTTAAGACAGGAAAGGCTACTGAAGTATGAGTATCCCCTGCAGTATCGGCTAATGCCTTTTCCATGTTCTCGTCAATGAGTTCGAGGAAAGCGTCAAGCTCGGAATACAGCCATACATGGATTTGCCATAGACATTGGCCGATACTGAATAGATGCACAAAGTACAGCCGCCAATTCCTGTCCGTTTGATGTGGACTTACCCTTGTATCGAATTTGTAATACCGTTGGCTGGGATTCCCGGCGTCCAGGAGGTAGGACCTTCCATATCTTCTCGAGTAGATCCGACGATATAGTCCCGCAGCCATCGGAGAAAGTATATCCATTCTTCACTACATCGGGACTGGTTTCGGTAGCATAAGCGTTCGATGGAAGCGAAAAGGAGAACATCGTATCGGAGAAAGCTTGTCCAATCCGCGCAGCACATTTCGCACTGATATGTAAATGGGAGAAGTCCCCAAGCTGCTCTATGATGTCGGCCGCGCGAATGAACTTGTGGTCGAAGTGGAAAGGTGCCATGAACCAAGCGGTATGATTATGCAACGATGAGTGGGAGAATCCAAGAAATTCGTATCGACGTCCTGCAACCTCGATTCCCTCCTGGAGTATGCTTCTGAAACGGGTATACACATCGTCCTGCGAAGCACGAGCGTCATGGAGAACTGACACCCCATCTTCATCGGCAAAGAAAACACGCATGAAATAGTCGCTGTGGTGTTCGTATCGTCGAAGGACTCTATTCGATATTGCCGGGTCCGGTCCGCGAAGTAGCAGTCCAGTTGGCGTGACCGTTGCTTTGTATGTGTTTACAAGGTGACCTTGTTGCCTACGTCCGTGAAGCAAGTTCTGCGAAGTTTCTTCGACCTCCTCCAAACTTGCTATGTTGTCTTCAAGAATTCCGAAGATATTGTTCATATGCAGTTGGCTGGCATGGACCCCGAAGCCTGGGGTCTCAAGCTCATAAGCCAATTGCCGGATACTCTCCGCTACCTTTATTGGATCCCTTCCAGAACAGAGTCTGGAGACTTCAGGAAGAAGGGAAGTTCGGACCATGCTGGGACTCAATGTACCTTCAAGAACGAGAGCTAGGAGCTGAAAGCGGCACCCAAATGGAACATATTGATCTGCCTTAGAGTCCCTGAGGTACTTCTCTAGCAGCTTGTACTCCGTCTCAATCGCGCCGACCGTAATTGCTGGTACCGCAGTCCTGAACGCATCGGACCTGTGCTTGATTGCCGAGTACTGCTTCAGGTATTGCCAGGTCCGAAAAGCCAGGTCCATGCTAGGGAGAACGACACGATACACCATGCAGAGGCCGACAACTTTTTCGAATTTGGGATGGATCTGACAGAGCCTCCGCATGCGTTTCTGGGCGGGGTTCGAGATGCTAACTTGTTGCATTGCGTGTGACACAGAGTCAATCGATACTCCACCGAACTCCTGGGTGGCGTCGTCTTCGCTCCTGTACAGATGCAAGTCGTCCGTCTTGACGAGCTCAAAGACCTTCGGAGGCGTTCTCAGTGTGAACGAGATTGTAGGGTCTCTGCCATTGTCGCGTGATGTAATGACATGCTCGAGAATGGAGTAGGGAATATCGATCCTGCAGTGAAAGTTGATGTCTGAATGTACGCCCTTTCGAAGATACAGTACGAGCACCCGTTTGCCAAAGATCACCGAACCTGACCTGTCGTCATGATATGTCTTATTGAAGGTCAAATTTTCGAGATGGTTGTAAGTCCAAGTACCGAGGCTGAGAGTGTTGAAGGGAAACACAGCCTTCGTTGACTTCGGCAGTGGTAAATCCTTAGGCAAGTTTTGCCGCTCTGCTCGCAACTTCTGTTCCTTCTCCACTAGCGCCCGAACTTTCAGCTTATCCGGCTGGCCTCGCTTGTTGCTTCGTTGACATTGGAGTCGACTTCCCCGGAAGACCAGCTGCGACAGAGGGTATGTGCCCCTGGTGCTTCCATGGCGGAGGATGAAGTACTCAGCCTTACGTGGGTCGGGCGTGGTGACATTAGCCCAATTATTACCCACCTTTTTGAAAATATCGAAGCACAGGATGTCGAATTTCAAGAAAACGTCCCTCAAGTATATCCGAATCTCGTTCTGATTACTCTGGGGCGGGAGATTCGTGATGAAGATATCCATCGCGATAGGGAAGTTCCGAGAGGCGACCAGGTCTTGCCGCCTGAGACATTCGCAGTCACTGTGCCGGCCCGAAGAGGGTTGAGGGAAAGTGGTATGCTAATAAATGAAAGGTGGTTGAGATTGAGATGAAGGTAAGAAGGTGTGCCTACTCACGTTGTACAGTGCAGTATGAGAGACGGGTAGATGAAGGGAAGAAGTGGGGCGACCGTCCTATCGATTGGATGCCGGTTGGGAAGCTGCAGGCCTGATTGGCCGAAATGGGAACAAAAAGTGACCTGTCGCAGACATTCACCTTCAAGGCTGCCTATATGTGATGGTACGTTCACCCATAGCGGACATGGAAGTGAAAGTACTTCCCAACTTCGCCGCCTGCGCCGCATCGGTCTGGATAATTCGAACTAAGAACTAAGGCCCAAGAGAAGCTAGATATGCTTGTAGTTGCATGAGGTGCACCTGTAAACGGAGGCTTTGATAACCACTCTTCAAGACTACGCATTTCTCGCCCTCAAATCGTGTTCCCTCCAGCAGCTCTTTCACCTTTTCCGGCCCCAGCATGTCATGGAGACCGTAGACGGCAACGCGCCTGCCTCGCCATATACTCGTTTTGAATTCTAGTGGGGGAAACCTATGTCTAGGCCGAAGGCGCGGGACCAGCGGCCCTTTCCACCATATGGGAGGCAGATGCGTTGCCTTTATTGCGCGGTGCGGGTCTAGGACATCCCTGAGACCCTCAGCGTAGTAGCCAGCCCAATGCTCGACATGTTCCACTATTTCGTTTACGCGCGGCTGGATCTCGTCGGCACGAGTCTTCAAAGTGTCGAAGTATAAGACGCATGCTACGTCGTCAATGGGATCGAGTTCAGACGAGCAAGGGTCATGACAAGCCACCATGCGACTTCCCGATTGCTTGATATGCCATTGAAGCTTGGGCATGAGGTTCCGTCGTAGCAATGAGAGGATCAGATCAGGCATGTCCTCCCGCCATACCAACTTGGATGCTGTCTTGCCAAGCTCGTCTGAGATTCTCGGATATATGCCACCTTTCCAGTTCGTCCTCCGACTTAGATGCTCGGCAACCATATGGCGGAGGGTAAATCTATAAGGCGGCCCGAGGTGCTTCGGGGAGTCCGTCGTGAGGCTCAATGGGATGAGCCACGGCTCCGAGGTCTCGGGATGCGGGCTCGCATGAAGCGAAACGAGCAGGTCCGACGGGAGGAAATGCTGGACAGCCCGGCACTGACGGACGGGCGAGGCGAGGGCATAGGCTGTGTAAAGTATCAGCAGGTGGTGTTGAGGATAGAAATGGGAGTTGAAGCCCACCATACGGGCTTTCCCTGAGCTTTTTCTGGAAAGGCGTGATCTGGCCGGCTCTTGGTTTCGGCTTAGATTGCTCCCAGCGTCCCCGCTCTGACAACACTTTGGGGTCGAGGAGTGGAGGCAGGGGCAGAGGCTTGCCGTGCTTGCGCTTTCTCAACGTTCGGTGTTCATCGTCGAGTACCAGGCCCAATTCCTCCCCGATCGGAGCTGTCACAAAGGCATAGGAACGGCATTGCGTTGGGATGAACCTTCTGCAGAGGGCTGATAGTGTCCTCCACTGTCGGATTGAGCTCCTGGGCATCAGAAGTGACCGTCTGAAGGGTGAGTTGCGCATGCCGCCTACAAAAGATGCGAAGAAAGCAATGTGAAGGCTAGCGTCTTGGCATCTTATAGCTCTCATTGCGGGCACACCCCCGCAGTCCCCGACCGATTCAATTTCGACACAACGACAATGGCAACCTTGCTAAGAGGGCTCGCAAGGCCGTCTATTCTCACCAGACTCCCTCGGAATTGCTCAAGGCAAATATCTTCCGTATCTCCCTTCTCAATACCCCCGCATTCATCGCAACTCGCCGCGCCGCAGTCTTGGTCGCCAACACCCTATGTGACTGAGACAATTGTATGTTCACAGCCTTCGCAGCCATGTGTCCCTTGCCCGTGCTGCGCGCTGACCGAGTAGGGAGGAGGCTGGCACACGTACGACATCTACTCGCGCCTCCTCAAAGAGCGCATAGTCTGCCTCAATGGCTCCGTCGACCAGCAGACGTCGGCCAACATCGTCGCTCAGCTGCTCTTCCTCGAGGCCGACAATCCCGAGAAGCCTATCTCCCTCTACATAAACTCGCCCGGCGGGTCCGTCACCGCCGGCCTCGCCATCTACGATACAATGACCTACATCCGCTGTCCGGTCACCACAATCTGCATGGGGCAGGCCGCCTCCATGGGCTCGCTATTACTGTGTGGAGGTGCCGCCGGGAATCGCTTCTGTCTGCCGCATTCCAGCATTATGATTCATCAGCCGAGTGGAGGGTATAGTGGGCAAGCGAGCGACATTGCGATTCACGCCAAAGAGATACTGCGGGTGAGACACAAGCTCAACGTTATTTATCAGAAGCACTTGACCAAAGAAAGAACCTTGGACGATATTGAGAAATTGATGGAGCGGGATTATTTCATGGACGCGCAGGAGGCATTGGAGTTTGGTCTTGTAGATCGCATATTGGAGAGGCGGGAGGTGGAAGAAGACAAGAAAGAATAACAGGTCTAAGCTTCTGTACGATATCGGGACCGGGACATCTTGATGGTATGACTATATGGTCTTTGTGTTCGACCGAGGCGAGTCGACTTTGTAATTGTATGCTCAACATATGAATATGTAGACATGTATGGTGGTGTACCCACACGGAAGCCCAAATGCATAACGCCGACACTGCTTCCTCCGAAATAGAGTGTGGTTCATTGAACGCCCAAATGAGCCCAATTGATACTACTTACTCACGAGGCTCCGGGCCCGCTATCGCCGCCTGTTTAAGACAAGGGATAGTTAGTCAATCGCACCAGGCGTCGCGTGTCCCCCTTCAACTTGCCTTACTGTACCTTTTCCTTAACTCGTCAATCTCTCGCTGGAATTTATCCAGGTCCTCAAGGATATTTGACGAGTTACTCTTGGGTATCTCCAGGGTCTCTAGCATCTGCGGCTCCTCGGTAATGTCATCCTGTGGCGAGTATAGCGGCTGGTCGAACTCGGAAGCTGGAGCATATTCATGTCGGAGTGAGCTTTCACTCGCAACACTAGTCCTTCTCTTCCCGTCAAAGCTACTACGCTTGTTCTCCGAACTCGTCCGACGACTTTCTGTAGGCGACGAGCTCGGCGGGAGCAGAGGTCTTTCCTTGTCCATGCTAGTTCTCCCAGACTGCCGTCGACGCGGCGGCGGAGGCGGTGGTGGCATGGATGCACTTTCGTTTGATACGCTACGATTATTGCGATTGGAGCTCACTGATGGCGTGCGAGCAAGCCCCGGTGACGGAGAAGGAGGCGCGGAGGAGACCGTGGCTCTACGGGACTGGGGTGGGGTTGGTGATGTTAGAGTGGTGCGGCGGGGGTTGTACTTGAAGGTAGTTCGGTAGTAGAGGAGTTGGCGGAGGATGTCGTGATGCTCGCTGCAGGAGTGCCATGACGTCGAGCAGGGGGTGGCGGTGGGGGTGCTTTGGAGGACTGGGGATGTGAAGTGACTTCGTGAGACAGATGCGAGTGGCTGGGACTCAGAAGCGGGAAATCGGTCGAATGTTGAGAGGATATGGTGAGCGAGGAATTGCTTCGGGAGCGACTACCACCTGTCGACGACCGAAGCTGACTTTGTCTGCGGGCAAGCGGAACCGGGGGAGGGATTTTCTTCTGGGGTTGAGGAGTATCAGATTGTCCGGACGACGTACTTGTGCTTGTCTCTATGGATGGACGCTCATATTGTGACATGTCCTGAGAAACAATGTGCGGTAGTGGTGACAACAGGGGAGGCGGAGGGAGCGGTTTGTTCAGATCCGAGTCCGTCCTCTGCCCGGAGACAGAAGAGGAAGTAGGCTCGGCCGCTTCCGCCATAAAAGACGACGAGAAGTCTGAGAAAGGGACTACCTGCGGCGTCCTCGCCGTAACCAGCTTGCCATGTCGGTGTTTCGGGGGCGGCGGTTTCTTCTTTGGGGGCCTCTTCGAATTCCCAATCAGACCCGCCCGCTCTTCATCATCCGAACCCGCCATCTCGTAAGAAGTGCGAGGTGTCTCCAGGTGCGGCTCTGGGACAGGCTCGAATATGGATTGGCGGGACACGGAAGATGTGTCGGTGCTGCTGCTGCTCTCGAAGACGGAAGCACTGATGGGATTTGGGGCAGTGGCCGTGGGGTGCGGCTGCGACGTCCCGGATGCCAACGGATTGGATATACCAGTCATGAGAAGCCTCTTGAAGCCCTCCACATCCAGCGATGCTTTTGTAGTTCCTGGTCCCGCCTTTCCCGCGGCCGGCCGATCTGACAGTTGCTCGTGGCGCACCGTAGGTCCCTGCTCTTGCGGCTCGATTGTCGCCAACGTCCTGGAGAAGGGATTCGCAGGAACCCCAGGGGAAGAGTGCGACGGGGCGGGCGGTCCCGTGCCTGCACTGCTGGCTGTGTTCCCTATCAGCCCCCGCTCCCCGTGCCCATCCTCGCCGCTGGCTCTGTGTTTGTCGAATTGGGCCTGCGCCACTTGTTGGTCTTCGAAGTTGTCTGAGAAGCCCGCTGGTGATACGGGCAGCGGCGAGCTGGTGGGCGTGGCCTGGTCTACCGAGCGTGCAAAAGCCACGCCTGCATCGTGGAAGGCCGGATACAGCGTAGAGGACGTGGGGGACTCTATGCGGACCGACTTCTTTGTCTTCGCGGGCAGCGGCGATGCGTGCACTGTCATCTCATTATTCCCGATGCTTTTATACGAAGAGCCTCATGCCGAGCAGGCAGGATATACCGGAATCAAGTCGCAGCTGCGGTGCCTCAGCCCTCCCGCTATCTCCATGGAGCAAACTGCTGATAGTCGGGCCTGGGGGTTCGGCGACGTGGTTTGGCTGCGGGGAAGTGCGGAAGGGGTTCCCGGACATGATGAGCTTAGAAACAATGCATTGTTCTACTGTATGTACACGAAGCGGTCCCGTGGTCGGCGCAGAGAGCGGGCAGGCTGCAGCTGGCTGTGGTTGCTGATGGCGGCAGTGCGATCGTCGCCAAATGCTGGGGCAGATCTGAAAGCCAGCGAAGACCTCTCACCCCCACCATTTGGCTGTCACAAAGGCTTGGCTCCCCATCACTCCTCCACACCCCGAATCGAGACGCTGGGTCAACAATTCAGGAACCAGTGTCTACGATCCCCTGCCTATCCCAGGTCCCGTCACCATCACACGCCGATGGCGCGAGCCGGATGCGCGTCCTCGTGCTGCGCCTCCAAAGCCTCAGCGAAAGCAACAGCTAATGGCTTCCCGCCAACATGACATCAATCCATATAAACATGCCATCCAGCTCGTCTGCCGAACCACTTCCTGGCCAATCGGCCTCCGCTTTCAGTTGGTTGGCTGAATGCTACCTGCTCTTTTCCGATGGTCATACCATAGAGAAAGTTCGACCTTGCCGAGTCCAAGAGCCTTGTGGCTATGCCATGTTTCCGATGCAAGCTCGAAGTCCATATTCGCGAAACGCCGAGTAAGACGGCGTCGGTCTCTGTGCTGACAGAAATTGAAGAGCTCTGGGACTCCACCGCGTCTTGACCTTGACCGGGACAGTCGGACGCGTCATCCTGGTCCAATACAGAATAAGCCTCATGGACCCTCTCTGCCAGACACATGCCAATGCACTTCTGGCCGCGAATGTATAGATACACCTTGAACCTGTCACTAGCGGAACCTACCCCCTTTCCCGCTACGGCTGACTCCCCATTGTCCCGCTTTGGCTGCGCGTTCGTCAATAGTGGATCCAATACTTGGTTCCATAGGTCTTCGTCCGGGATGCTGACAGCTGCAAGCTCCGTATTCACGACTCTCAGAATCTCAGTAGCTTTGTTTCGAAACGCGGTCGTATCTTTCCGTCCTATGACCGCGATGAAGCTTCCATCCCCTCCGACCCATGCCTGGTTCTTCCTCAATCTCTCCACAAAACCCTTCGTGAAACCCACTCCTCCCACATTCATAGAATGGAATTTCCGGTGAATCGTCGCATCCTCGGAATTAGAGGGGATATATTCCATTCCGCAAGTTTTGCATGTCTTTCGGACCTCGCTGACGAGATCAAGCTGCATCTGTACTAAGCGCTTCTTCTTTATTGGGGGCTGTGCGGGTGCTTGTATATTGTCGCTCCTTTCAGACAAAGGCTCCTTGAATACATTTGAAGGTTCCGAATTCCGCTTGAAAATGGAGAAAACAGGCCGTCGTCGCTGCGGGAGTGGTGACTGCTGTTCGCGCAATGGGGAGGATGGAGGACTGGAATGCGTTGGCACATCCGAAGAGAATATTGGGTTTTTCGGGCTCGATGTGACAGGTGCGGAGCTGTCGCGTAATGCATAAGAACCATCGTCGGCTGTAGGCAATGTTGTGCTTTGAAGTTCCGCCGTGTCTTTCTCCTCTGGTGTGGCATTGACGCGCCTTCGTTTGGCAGGAGGCTCTTCATCATCGAGGGAATGTTTTCGCTGTCGTGAATATGTCTTGATAGTCTTCCTGGAAAACAATTAGCTGAGCGCACCATTTCCAATCGAACATGCATACCTGATTGTCAAGGAGGACATGTTGTGTTGGCCACGAACAAAGAATGGTCGCTATGAAAGTGAAGGTGAACGCGAAGCGCGTCGCGAGTCTCCTCGGCTATCGTTGGCTCGATCCCTTATCGATAGCATCAGGCGCACGGATGCCATACCACATGTCATGTGACTAGGCCATCCACCACGTGCAGACCGCGACCTCCACCATCTGAACCCTTAAGCGGCAAACGCTGCCGGAATATCCCTCGATGAACCTGTGCATAACCTTCTGAGTTTTTGATTGATCCATATACTCAGAGATAGAAGATAGAAGATAGCAAGAATGGGGCGCAGCTTGATCTAATTTGGAAGGTGTCAAGCTCTTGAAGGTAAAAATGAACGACAATACGAGTAACACCAGGCTCCATATGACTCCTTTAACGCAACACAGTTCGTTATTCGCATCCACCGCCATGAATTGATGCGGTGTAACAATTGTAAGACTATTTGTCTTTGAGTCAAACTCTGAACTCCTCCGCCAATGACTCAAACGAATTCGCAACAACATAAAAGATCGCGATAGACCAACAATCTCCATCACTTCAATAATCTTGGAGAAATCAGTCATACTGGTTACCTGGCTTCTTCAATCCAAATCTCACGACCATGGCCCTCAAACAAGAACCAACTCCTCAAACCGCCATCCTCTGTCCAATCCTCACATCACAAATCCCTACAACTACATCAATCAACTCTACAATCGCAACCACAGCCACGATGCACACCACCCAAGCATCCCTCCTAGAAACGCCGCTGAGCGCCTCCTCACCCTTCCCACCACAGACAATAACCACTACAACCCGACTACTCATCCGGCTCATGCACCCCGCCGACGCGCCTGCAATGTACAAGCACGCCTCACCGCCCATAATCGGCAAGCACATGAGCCTAGCCTTCCCATCCCCTTACACTCTCCAGTCCGCAGAGACCTGGATCTCTCAAAACCTCACACCCCCCTTCAACCACTTCGCCGTCTGTCTTATCTCCTCGCCCTCCGCCCTCATCGGCGGGATCGGGATTAAACCGGGTTCGGACGTGCACACGCACACCGCCGAGATCGGGTATTGGCTCGGCCAGGAGTATTGGGGGAAGGGGATTGTGGCCGAGGCGTTGCAGGCTTTGACAGATTGGGTTTTCGAGGTGAGGGGCTATCAATATCGCAGGTTGCAGGCATGTGTGTACGACCAAAATACGGCGAGTATAAGATGTCTTGAGAAGTGTGGGTATCAGTTTGAGGGGAGGTTGAGGGGGCATGTGGAGAAGGATGGGCAGGTGATGGATTTGATGATTTATGGCATGACTAAGGGAGACTGGGAGGATTTGAGGAGAGAGAAGGAGAACAAGGCTGGAGGGGGTCGTGAGTAAGGCTTGGGAGGAGACTTGTTTGTAATTTTTCTTCTTTTTCTGATTATATTGAAGGTTATCTTGTGAAAATCTCTTTCAGGCAAGCCTCAATTGCTTCATCGTGCTGACTTTTGCTGGACCACGGCCACCAAGTTCGATATTCCTCCGCATAGCATGCTGTATGAGCTCTCCTCTCCAATCCCAAAATACCTCCTGCAACTTCCTTGCCACGTGTTCCCCCTCTACCCGGCGAACCATTCCACATACCCATGCAAACCGCCGTGAATCGACAAAATGCTTCTCCATCAACGGCCGCATCACAAAAACCCGGGTTACGGATTGCGTAAACAGCGGCCCTATCGGAAGCTGGTTACGAGTGAGGTATTTGTAGAGGTACAGTATGGATCTAGCGGATTGGCGCCAAGTCCGAGTATTATCAATGGAACATTGATAGGCAATTTGATGGATCAATTTTGCATTCATCAGGGGGCGCGAGTTGCGCGTAAAAGTGCTCCCGAGGGGAAGAAGATGAGCCTTATGTGCCAGGTACAGGATGTTTTCGAGCTGGTGGACATTCCTGGCGGTGTCAAGGTACCTGAGAATTGGATCGAATGCGGCGTTCTTTTCACCTTGTATGACGAGAGTACGGATTGAGTGCAGGAGTTGAGCCACAAAGCGTTTGTCCTCGCTCACCCTAGGCTCATCGAGTGCGTGGTGCATGTACTTCAGCAGGAAGGCAGGATTGGAGAAGCTACCACCTTTGACGGTAAAGTGGTCCAAGATGGAGGTGATATCCGAAAGGTTCTTGCGCGCGAGAAAAAATTCCAAGACCAGCTCTGCTATCCCGTGATTTGGTATGGAAAGACGTTGTAGCAGGAAAAATAACTCGGCTAGGGATTTGTTCATGCAGAGTTTTTTCAGGTTGGCAGCGGATCGGTCCTTGGGAACGAAATATGATTCGACACAACCGACGATATCATTCGTCGGTACTGTACACGTGGATTCGTGATAAGGCAGCCAGCACAACAACGCTTTCATCAGAGCAATAGGTCTTAGCCTGGTGAGGTGGTTGCCAACATCTGAGGGTCGGACTCCGCGGGCCGCAATGCTAGCATACGCCAGCCTTGAGTAGTTCGACTCTTGCCCGCTTATGCCCGCTGCAATATCCAGGTAATGCAGAATTGACAGCCATATCTCGACCTTCATCTTGGCTGTTTCGGTGACTGCCTGCCCATCTTCAAGCAATTCGGAAGGCATAGCTCGAATGTATTTGCACATTAGGGATGGTGGAATGCGATTGAATACAGGTCCCATATGTTCCAGCACCTTCTGATTTCTACGGGCCTTTGAGATCAATGAAGCGAGATGCTTGAAGCCCTCTCTTGGACGGGTCAGGATGAAGCCGATGTGTTCTTCGAGATCCTGAATAGCGAAGTTCTTCGCGATTGTATCTGAGAGATGAATCTTAATGATATTCTGATTACGCATTTTGATGTGGACAAGGGGAGTAAGACCAGAATCCGGCGAACGAAGCTCCCAAAAGATGGGAAGTGTGGTGTCGAGAGTGGGCTTGTCTGGAAAAGCGTCCATGATATAGCTGTCGGAAAGAGCTGTAGCCAGTTTCCGGCATAGGCCTGGCCAACCTTTCGTCGCAACGAAATTGCCCTTCGACATCTGCCTTACTAACTTTGCGATCTTGAGAGACTCCGGGCTGGGAAAATCCGGGAGGTCGACGGTCGGTGTCCTTAGAAGGTCCATAACCATCCTCTGGTGAGGATAGCTCACCCTTGATTGCCACTTCTCTTTTATAAGGTACTCTACAACTGAAAGTGTGAAGATCCCTGTTCGATCATTGGGAGGACAGGCATATGCATAGGCAGACTCCAGCTTCTTTAACTGAGCCGGGTACTCGAGCCCGGTAAATTCGAAATCCAGTAGGGCTTTGAATTTTTCAAGACAGATTTCCATATCAGGTTCCTGAATATCGGGTAACGTCGGAGCAGATTCGTGTACATACGGTGCGAGAGGTGGGGGTTGTGATAAGATCGGGGATATGGCAGTGGAAAAGAAGCTGTCAAGGTCGATGGCCCGTGATGGAGGCATTGGGGCTATGAGCAGGTCAGATAATCACATAGACTCAAGATATAAATTACTTGTGAACGTACGAGGGTCCAACGGCTGCCGATGGAGGACCTTGGAAGGAGGTTCATATCTCCAGGTTGGGGATGGGCTGGACCGGAGACCAAACAAGGCACCGAGACTGAAAGGTAGAGGAGACACCCCGCCGCTTGCAGAGGCCATTGCAGTCATTCGACGCTTCGCTGACCTTCGCCTGGCCTCCAATGGCCCCGGAACATGGCTGCCATTCCTCGTCTGGTGTTGACATGTCAGGCGAAAGAACCGCTCGAAAGTGGATGCAAGCAGGCTATCCGAGATCCAGATAGAGTCGGACGATGCGGGCGAAAGAGAACGCACTGCTCGGCGGCAGGCAACGGGCGGGCGTTGCATCAAGCGTGGTGGACATGAATTCGCACCGCCATGCTGGTGAGGTTGACGCTGTCCCACCAACGGCCCGCGATACTTTACAAAACACAGCGTAGTAAGCCGAAATGCTTCGGCGTGCACGTGACTGTCTAGTGCGTGGCAGTCCTCACCACTCCAGCTCAGAAAGGAAAGCGTCCGTTGATCAGCTCACAAACGTGACCGAACTTGGAAGAAGGATCAACAAGCTGCCGCCGCTGTGGAAGGGCACTCGACTCGATCTCATGCTGACGGGCCTCGCTCACACACTGCTTTTGTTCGCTTTCGGTCGCTGTCCAGGTCGCCGGTTTGACAACTAATCCTGGATTCCTGGTGCATCCGCAAAAGTAAAATAAGCAGGCAAGCAACGAGCAGAGAAAGTCTCGAGCGACGGCCGACAGCGGATGCTTGAATTCTGACGACCGAGGCCTAAAATTTGCCCTCAGATCTCCCCCTGCCCTGATGCGGTAGACTGAGCGATTAGAACAGCCTTCTGCTTCTGCTATACAAATACTACTCCGCACAAACGTCGAGAAAGGAAACACGATTGCCGCAGCTGTCTCAATTTAGGCGTTGCGCGGTCGTCAGAATGCAACCACCCTTGACAGGTCCCGAGGCCGGCGCTCTGCAGACTCTGCTGTTCGACGCTGTTCAACAACAGCGCGTGGCGGTCCCCGCTCCCACTCGCACTCCGGTTCTGGTTGCGGCCCTGAAACATGGGGTCCTTGTTGGGCGCCCGCCAGGCACCGCGCGGTGGTGATTGGCTTGCGCTTCGCCGTTCCTGGGCCACGTATGCAACCCTCGCGACCACCTCCTGCCCTCGAGTGGGCTTCATTGCCGTCGCAGGTCTCTTGGTCCCTCGAGTGCCTCTCTTTGTGCGTGTCTTTGCGCAGAGCAATATAGACAAATGCAAGGGCGTAATTATAGAACGGGCACACGACGCAATAATCAGCTGGCGGTAGCCTGTCGCCCGTGTCAGTAACGGCCTGTCGGGCTTCGCGTTTGCAGGTCACAGTCCGCAGGGGGCCCGTGCAGCGGTCCAATTTCCCTCTGAAGCCTCTCCCCCATCTCCTTTTGCGGCGGCCCACTCGTCCCACTCGTCTCTCACCACCCAGCGAGCCTGCGTCCATTCATCATTGTCTTGTCCTGTCCTGTCCATCCTTTGTCGTTACGACACCCACGCTCGCTGCTGCCGTTTATCACCGTCCATCGCCAAACACTCGTTGCCGATACATTCTCCCTTCGTCCTTCAGCCGTCTCCTTACGCCAGGGACAGACGCGAAACACAGCATTCCAGGGCACTTCGTGTTTCAAATCCGGCAGTCGCGGACATCGTTGAGCGAGTCCTCAGCTACTAGCCAGCATCAAACAACAGTATTCACCAGGGCCTGTAATAGCTTCCAGAACCCATCGACGTCTGCCCATCTCGACAGCCCACTCCGTCGCCGCTACCCTATCGACTCCACGCCCACCGACCGTTCCTTCCGCAGCCGCCGAACGCCTGCCACCGCACTCCCTCGCCCCTACCGTCTGAGCTAGTCCAGCACACCAGCGCGACGACAGTCTATGCGAGTGTCTGCCGCTGTATAGGTAGACCAAAGGTATGACACTTGGTTTGGCGTCGACCGCGGCACAGCGTCACTGACCCTAAACACAGTTTCCTCCCTTGGTGGTCCGGCCGCGGCCTCTTCGTTGAACTCACATTCTACCCCCTCATCACATCGCCCATCATGGTATCAACCAGGACAGTAGCTGCCTTCGCAGCGGCCTCGCTATTCTCAATGGCAGCCGCGCAAGACACGACGCCGTCCTCCATCGTTTCCATTCCCACACCCACCGCCAGTGCTACCCTCAACGCCATGACAGAAATTGGATGCTTTTCAACAGGAACACCCCTTGAGGACCACGGCTCATGGACGTTCCAGACGTCTGGCAACTGCCAGCCGATCTGTGTGCTTTTGCAAAAACCAGTCATGGGTCTAGTGGACGGGAGCAATTGCTGGTGCGGCGATTTGATTCCGCCAAAGGCTGCCAAAGTCGCCAACTCATCATGCAACACCCCGTGCAATGGGTTCGACAAGCAGATGTGTAAGTTGCACTGTCCGGATTAAGCCTCGCACACAGCTGACTTGGCATCACAGGTGGTGGTCCCTCCATGTGGTGGATCTCCCTCACTGGGTTGACGAAAAATCACATCAACAACTACGATCCGGCATCGGCCTCATCCTCCTCGTCAAAGGGCTCTGCTCCTACCTCCGCCGCCGCCGGCCAAACGGTTGTTGTCACAGCCTCAGAAACCCCTACCCAAGGCTCCGGCAAGCAAGATAGCGGCCCCAACAAAGCCGGTATTGCTGCTGGTGTTGTAGTCGGTGTCGTTGCGCTTTGTGCAATTATCGGAGGTGTCATGCTGTTCTTGCGACAGAAGCGAAGACGCGCAGTCGAGGAGGAGTACCGCCGCCAGGCCGCTGTCAATCAGTTTGTGTCAGGTGGCAAGCTCCACACTAGCAACTCATCCATGACCGACTCTCGACTAGACCCTGAGTTCATGATGCGAAGAGCAAGCAATGGCAGCATTGCCGACAATGAGGACTACTCGAGGCGGATATTGAAGGTTGGTACAGTGCATCCGTTGGGCATGACAAGTTTCTAACTGTTTTCAGGTCACCAATCCCGACGGACACTAGTGATGGCAACCCGACAAGTCACGACTTTCCATCTCTACCATTATCTTCATTACGTTGGATACTGTTCGACGATTCAATACCCTAAACCCTTCAAATCCGATTAGCCTTGCATTGCTCCTAATACCGCCTCCCCCCTATCATGTCCTGGGCATCGCAGCGTCGATGTTCCATCCTGCGCTGTTATGTCTGATGAGAGTAAGAATGTGTCTTGGGATCGCGTACCCGATTGGCGTTGCCACCCACTTCTTGGATACGCACCACATTTGTCTGGATCTAGCGTGTGGGATCTAGGGGGATGCTGTCTCCATGATCTCGCCTGTACTATCTTCACCTGTGTTATATAGGTTCTTTTTTTGATAAGTGGGCGTCTGTGGTGTTAATTAGGGAATAAATGGGTAACTATCTACACGGGGCGGGCAACACGGGGCTCTGATCACTCTTTTACATTGTCATTCCTTTTTATATCAGATGGCATAGCCTACCCACCTTGTACCTACACCGAGGTGAGGCTGTCCTGTCTATCCGATCCCTATTGTGCTCCGTGTCTTATACCGCCCTACATCAACCTCTCTCAATTTCTTAGTCTCATCCTCCTCACCTCCTCGAACTCCTCCGCATCCCTCTTCCTATCACGTAACAATCACGGTTGTTGCTTGGTTTGGTCCAGTGCAAAATGGGTTTCCTTTCACTCCGACTGTAATGTAGCTTCTATAGTTGGTATGACGAACATCGGTTATCATTTTTATTCTAGGCAGGTCTGCTCGTTCATGCTAGAGCAGTTTAAAACCACCCATGGCAGCTACGCTGGAGGACCACTGACCACAGAACCAGAATCGAATGCGACCCTAACATACGCCGGTAGCAACTCGACCACATGGGCAATTCGGCAACGATCTTCGGAGCTGCATCTGGTGATCTTAGCCTGGTTTACATTCTTCAAGATGGGGTTAGCGCATGAATGCTAAGCCCATGGTCTACTTGGGGCGAAGGAAAGCAACGGGCTATCAAACGCTATCCCTGGGCGTTTCATGAAGTTGCTTGTGTCTTTGGAAGGGTATATATCGGTGGGAGACTTTTGTGGGGTGTCTCCATCGACTAATGGATCGTATCTGGGTCTTTTGCTCTCATTTGACTTCAGAGGTGGTGAATTCAAGATTGCGTCGCAACCAGATCTTACACCGCATACTATCCACAATCTGATCGTGTAGCATCAGCAGGCAGGAGCCCCATACGGGCTCAGATCAATCGCTTTGCCCACCCACGGAGGTGGCAGTGGTGGATGATGTTCAGGGTCTCTCGGTCGTCTTGCACATCGCAATTTGATGCTCCGGGATGCCATGACGTCTGTTGCTCCGATCTGCATCCACCCAACCCCTGATCTCGCATCTCCAGACTTTGCTATCAGTAGATCAATATCTCCTAGGGTTAAAGGTTCAAAGGCGCAAAAGTCGTCGATGAAACTTGAACGTTCCTGGAAACAATGCAACTCCTAGATCCCGGCCTTTGGGGACCGTGAGTTTGTGGTTGCGAGGCGAGGCTGTGTTCCGGGGCCTAGGTTTCTGTTATGCCGAGGTGGGCGCAGCAACAGCAGCATCAAACGGCCCGATGTGGTGGGTTTGGATAAAGTGGATGGGTAATTTGTGGATGGGCTTTTGTGCACTGTCGGTATATTGTGAGTGGTGGATGAAAAGGTTGTTTGAGAACGTCCTGATAGCGGGTTTCAGGTAAGATGTTGAGATACGGGGGTGTGGTTGGTTGGGGAGATTGGGGAGATTTTGTGCAGGGCTGAGGAGAGGAGGTGTGATTGGTTGGGAAACGGTGGCGGTTGGGTAATTTGGGTGATTGGTTGGGTTTGGGTAACTACTGGGCTAACATGAATTCTGGGGAAGACAGTCTTTATTTGCTGAAGTACTTCCGACTGGTGAGAGGATTTGTCGTTCATTTTGTTTTGTTTCCTGACGAGATGGGGCCGGTTGGAAGCAATATGCGGCCCCAATCCTTTAAATTAATGTCGTGATTCGAAGGGTAACACGACAGCACGATACCTCTGAGGTGATTTAACAGCTAGTAATGACTTGTCTTAGATCGTTTTACTTATCCAATAATAGACGGGCATTGATCGGGCTAAGATTCTACATAACTACAGGAACCGTCAATGGAAGCACAATTACTATCCTTCAAACACGAATCCTGCCACAGCTACGCTAGCTCCAGCACATCATTTCGACGACGAGCTGCGTACCTGGTCCGGCCCCAGTTGCTTGCAGGTCTTTCCAACTATCATTTGGACACCAGTTGAAGACGTACGTGAAGAAGTGATTTCTTCCCGCGTCAGAAAGCCATCGGGGGCATTTCAGTATCCACTGACCATATTGCACACCTCCGTAGAACAAATTAGCGACTATGTCTTGAAAAATCTGCACTGTCCACGGTATTCTTTCGCTAAATTGTAGGCGCCAAAGAATGGATATCCTCTTAGAAGTCTCATGTATGCCACACAACTACTCCAGTAATTGCTCATCCGCAATCCTAGGCAAAGGAATCAACTTCGAACCCGCAATAGCCCCTAGCGTCATGGTTCTAGGACCCGCACCTAGGAAATCGGTAGTGCTGGTGAATTTTACTCCCCGGGCTTCGAACGAAGGACCAACATCTTTTGTTGGCTGTATATCCTTATGGTCTTGTCTCTCAGTACCACTGGCAATGCCGATGACGACATGTTTCAAGCTGACAAAAGCCAGTCGGACACCGCATAGCCAGCTCACTGAGATCGTTTGGAATGCCGCGATACAGATACAGAATGCGTAGTCGCCGAATACAGGACGGGAGGAAGTTTATCATCCGCTTCGGCGTATCAGGGTATCTCTCTCGGTATATGGAACGGCAGTCAAGCGAGACATCTTGTAGGAATGCGAAGTCTGAAAGAGAATCGATCACATTGTAATTGACTTTCGGACCTCATACACATCGTCCACTTCGTATATAGACGGTAGGCATGCGAGGTAGAGCCGCGTAATCCTCTTCTTCATTGGCCATAGAATTTCATAGAGGAGGCTGAAATCCACAAGTGTATCTTCCCAGTAGAACTTGAAGTCTTCTAAGCCTTGGTCTTCATCCTCCAGATGTTAGCATAGAGATGAACTGAGTCCCCCAGTATTGACGGGGGTGGGCCCTGCAAGCCGGAGTTTGCGCATACTCTTTAAGGCTAAGTATCTCGAGATGCATATATCCTCCTTGGCTAGTGCCGTTGTTGTCACAATAGTAGGTCGAATAGTCGCCTGAGTCACACTGTCTTTAGATTGGGAGCAGCGCAGAAAAACTCATGTAGCTCGAGGAAGTGATAATCATTCGCACAACGCATCAAGCCTAATATTCGGAGTGAGGGAAAGCAGACGTCTGTTCGTTCTCTGACAACATCCGAGGGATGCATTCGAGATCGAAATCCGGCTGGATGAGATCGAGCGAGAAGGGGTGTATGAACACAGGGCAGACATTGGAGAGTATTGGTAAGCAGATCATCGTATTCCAGTATCTCCTCTGCTTTGTTTGCGTCACTTGATCTCCAGGGGAGTAAATTCTGTGCAGTGGCGTATTTCAGGAGGGCCTCCACCGCTCCAAGTTCTTTTCTATAACCCGTATTCTCCCTATCTTGGGGCCATGCATCTCGGTTGGGTATAATCTGTAGCGATTTTATTCGAGAGCCCAGATCCGGACGTTAGAGAGCGGTGTTGAAAAATTGGGGCAGATAGTCGTATACCCGTTGTGGACGATCAAGTTTATCGTCGCCTCGATAGAGCTTGGTAACTACGAGTTTTCCTATAGCGTAGTAATGATGGAGGATAGGCTGCGTGGCATCGCAAATTACCCTTGATGTGCGGCAAAGATAGGTCATTGTCTTCTTGTCGCTGCGCACTCGGGGCACTTCTGCGTTATCGAAATGATCGGGATTTTGGCAGTGGAAGCTGATATTTGTAAAGATGAGGATGAGAATATACTCTGGAAATCCCTCAAATCTCATCGTAAATGCTACGCAAGAGTCCGGAGTTTGAATCGAGTATCAATGGAGACAAAGCGGCATGGTGGTGGTCTTATAGTGAGGCACTAGTCTCAACAAGGACCCGAACCAGAGGTCTCACCCTACCCAGACAGCTCGCGGACTGTGCCACACCAATACATATTTCATACCAACCTTCCATATTGAAGCTCGTCGAGCCCACCATGGAGCGGGCCTCTTCAAACCCGGATCTAAGCATAAATTTAACATTAATAAAAAACACTCAATTAGAGTTTTGACACCGTTCAACAAGAAAATCCTTAACGCAAACTAGAAACCAAAAGCACAAACGGTTCAAATTAACCCAGAGATCAGAGATACTTATAAGAAGTTTGATACTGCACAGTTCATTGACGATATCAACAACCATCCGACACTGACTGAAACCGAGAAAAAGGACGTCCGGAAAAGGCTCGAGGGTTTCGCGGACAACCACACTAGCAACCTGGACCTGTCCCAGAAGCGTGGATGGAGCGGACTGACTCACTTTCGTGATATTACCGCCACACGGGATGTATATAGTATGCTTCAGAGGGGTCTGGAAGAGTACAGCACATGAATGGATAGCGCGTCGACACCGCAGGACCCTTCGAGAGATTCTGACACCGTTGTTTCCCCATTGGAATGTAGCTTCTCTGGCAAGAAGCTACTCCCATGGACGCAGATTTACAAAAAACGATCTGCTAGCTGATTTATAAGAGAAGACCCAGGGGGTTGACGGGGACATTTGTTTGCAATACGTGCCAGGTGATGCTTACTTCTGTACTTGACCTCGAAATCGAATTGTTCTACTATACAACGCGCTTGATTGTACAACTCCCGTCCGGGCCTCATCTGCAAAAGCTATTCTCCCTACCCCATCATTCTCTCCGCCACCAACATCGCCAAGCTTCACTCTGAGATTATTGAACAGCCTTGCTCCGTCCATGCCACCAAGTGTACTCCCACCTTTCGGTGTCGTCACGAAGGCACTGTTCCTCGTCAAACTCGAGCAGTGACCCAAGAGGTCCGGGCCGGATGTTCGGAAGTCAAAACCAGGCACCTACAAGTGCCGCAACCAGCAGGATAGTAGAGCGAAAGACGAAGATGACGACATAGACCCAGTGCAATTTGTACTGCTCTTCTAGTAGGTGGGCGGTGCTGGGGGACGTGAGACTGGTTTCCGGCGTGGGTACAAATGTACCGCTGATGCCGAATGGGTCGAGGGAGCCGTTCCTTGCGCGGTTGTACCGAACAGGAAAACAGTGAAAAACGCTGGAAGAAACGCGAGGAACTGAGTGCGGTGATGCTGGTGGGAGCATGAGGACGCAGGCTTTGGCGCATGTCGGTGACCTGACACAAGGTACCGGAACAGACGACAGCTGACTCTGTGTACTCTTGTGTGAGTGTACTAAAGGCGACAGTCGTACTGTTGGGGTAATCTCCGTATATTTCGGACTGGAAAAAGAAGGGCGTGCTTGAATGCGGAAATGTCGGTGTCGGCTGAGATGTTTTCGATGTTGCCGTTGCATGGGTCGTCAAAAAAGAAACCATCTAGGGTAATAGAGAAGGAATTCGGTCGGCTATGTGTCAAAAGGGTCTTGTTCCTCGGCCCTTGAACAAAAATGGGTACGGTCGAGCGACTGATGTTGTAATAGCCAAGATCAATGTGTGTCTGCTCAATCAAAGATGTGAGGTTTCCCGTTTCCGAGACATTGATGATAGGAATACCTATCAGAGATGAATATGGAACGTCACTTGGTGGAACACGTACCCATCCAGATGATCCTACGAAGGAGCTGTTTTGTTTTGAAGAATGTCTTTGACTACGGTTTTAACCTTACAGCTTGTTCTTGTGAATACAGCTGTACAAGTCGAGGGAGTATAAACTATTTGGGGGGTTGTTAAAATGATATGGGTGGGATTAGCGTTATACCCTCTGGTCGAAGTTACCTACGATGTTGACAATGACTGGTCATGCCATTCCTCAAAAAAAATACTAGCTCCTTCTTACTGACCGGCTCGCTCGGGTTGCTTGTAGGCCGGAATCTTTGAGTTTCCCCAAAGATCCATACTTGCGTTCTTTGATGACCCAGAGGACAAGAGTGAAGCCATATATCGACCTGATAATGGAGTCTGGAAGGCTTCAGGACTGTGGTACGTCGTAAAGCTTGACGCTATTCTGGTGTCATATATGAAAATTGGACATTCGAGGAGATGTTGACGAGAAGAGGCTCCCAAATGCGCAGTGCCGATTGACCGCCAAATGGAGCGAGGATCCATACAGCTATGAGAGCCAATCCTAACCAACAGGTGCTGAGCTGAAAATTGGGTGATCGAAGTGCCAAAGACAGTGACACTTCCCATCAGCTGTTCCAAAATACCCAGAGACATGACTTGATGAAGGCGCCAAGTTGGACCTAGTACAGTGGCTACTGCTGCGAAAGTGGCCATGAACCATTCCTTCGATAAACTCTACGGCCCCTCTGGCCACCCACGAATTGTGGGTCTTGGAGGAAGGTACTCATCATGCCGGGGTTCAACTGATAAAATGGCTGGCCTAAGCCCCCCGCCCATTCCGTCGGGCGTGGAAAGACGCAGGAGTGAGAATGCAAGGAGCGGAGCGAGAGCATGTGAAGGGTCATCCATGGATGGAGACCCTCCCTGCCAAGGAACCTTGGGTGCCCTGTTAAACACGTGGGCACGTGAGCTCGCTTCTGTATGTGCGCACTCCACGACGTCAGGATGGCGGTCACTAAAAGTCCACTTTTGCCTTCGTGCAGGGTTGAGTCTCCTTTCTCTCCCTTCTTGTAGGGGCGTATTATGTGTCTGTAGTAGTTGGCAAGACTGGGGTTGAGACGGAGGCGCAAGAGAAATCGCGGGCGGCGCTAGCGCGGCTTAACGTTAACTAGCGCAAACGCGTCTAAGACAGGCAGTGACCCCATCGCAGTTGCAACAGTCCCCCATCCACCCCTCCTCCTGGCAACCTTCTTAGACCTGTCTCTGCGCCCTATCTATTGTGTCGCATCATGGCTCCAGTCCTTCCATCCAAGCGTCGCCGTGCGCAAACGAACGATCTGGATTTTATGGACGGAGACGCGGGGCCGTCACAGCAAGGTCGCGTAAGTAGATTCCCCCTATGCACTGCAACTCGTATGGACATGCGCTGATATCTGGGAAGAGTAAACGAGCAAAGCCTCACGCCCCCCAGGGCTTCGACTCTCAGTCATCATCCGACGAAGAAGCTAGCGCGAGCTCCCAGGGCGGGGCTCTAGCCGTCCGGAACCGTAACGATGCAGACGACGATGCGGAAGCGTTTCGCCAACAGACTCAGGTTGTCGCCAAAAACTTCAGGGACGCCAAAGGGAGGAAGAATGCGGCGGCTGAACAAGGAATCGTAGAGGAGATACGATGCACAAACTTTATGTGCCATGAGCAGCTACACGTCAAGCTCGGCCCGCTTATCAACTTCATTATCGGTCACAACGGCAGTGGCAAGAGCGCTGTTCTTACAGCGTTGACCTTGTGTCTTGGAGGCAAAGCTACGGCCACAAACCGTGGTCAGAATCTTAAGAGCTTCATCAAGGAAGGCAGAGAGTAGGTAACCTCCGAATCCATGCAGCTAGGTCTTGACTGATACAATACCCCAGTTATTGTGTATTATCCGTCCGGATAAAAAACCAAGGAACCGCTGCATACAAACCCGAGCTGTACGGAAAATCCATCATTGTCGAGCGACATTTCAACAAAGCTGGAACATCTGGCTTTAAGGTGAAGGATGCCAACGGCAAGATAGTCTCCACAAAGAAATCGGAGCTCGAAGACATCATCGACGCCTTTGCATTGCAGATCGATAACCCCATGAATGTCCTCACACAAGACATGGCCCGACAATTTCTGAACGATTCGAGGCCGCAGGAAAAATACAAGTTCTTTTTGAAAGGGACCCAATTGGAAACGTTGAATGCTGAGTACATGTTGGTCGACGAGCAGCTCCAGGAGCTCATGGCGAAAGCCGAGGTCGTCAATAACGACATTCACACGTACAAGAAGCAACTGGAACAGGCCACGACGAAGGCTAGGCGGGCTGCAAATCTCGAAGCTGTGAGACAACGGGAGAAGACCTACATGAACCAGATCGTCTGGGCACATGTCGAGAGTAGGGAAAAGGTCAGTGGGCGCTTAATCGCCTACGCTATTCCTTTACTAACTCTAGTAGGAACTGGCGGAGGTTGAAGCCGAGATCGAGTCCGTGGACGGAGTCATCAATCAGAAGACTCGCGACGCGGATTCTGCGTCGGAGCAATACGAGCTTACGAACCAGGCTTGGTCCGACGCGAATCAGACTGTCCAGGATCGAGAAGCTGCCATGGTGCCTGTCAACGAGGAATGCACAAACTTGAAGGAGCAGTTTGAGGATACTAAAAACAGTCTAATGAAAGTGAAGGTAACTATGTGAGTCACTCGCGTCATTCTCCTTTCTGACAGGTATTAGGGTCAACAACGAAATATCGGTACTGCCATAAAGAATAAACAGAAGGCCATCGATAAATATGAGGCACAGATACAACAAGAACGACAACGACAAATTGAAGCCGATAACGGTCTCCATGCACAGAAAATGGAAGAGCTTGACAATGCTAAACACACGCATGCCACGGCCAAAGACCAACTGGAGAGCCATGGTGAAAGCTTGGCCGGATTGAACAGAAGTTTGAGCGTCGCGAACGGCAAGGCAGCACGAGCGAGACAGGAGGTTGAAGAGAAGCGAGAACAACTACGACGCTCTCAGAAAACCATCAGTGATATCGAGAGGGGCCAGAACAATTGGATGGATGGATACCTACCTAATCTTCCGAAGCTTTTGAGAGCGATCGCAGACGAACAGCGATTTCGCGAGACCCCAGTTGGCCCAATTGGACGACATATTAAACTGCTAAAACAGGAGTGGAGCTCTATTCTGGAGAAGTCATCCGGTGGGACGTTGAACGCCTTCGTGGTCACGAGCAAGACGGACCAGAATATCCTTTCTGGTCTTATGAGACGGACCAATTGGTAAGCAGATAGGACAAAGCGAGACCTTGTAGTCGCTGATCAATGCAGTCAATGCCCGATCCTCATTGGTACTGGCCAACCCATCGACACAAGCCGCCATGAACCACCCACTGACCTCGATACTTGGATGAGGGCCGTAAAGGTATTACTGAGCTGCCCGGGAGATAGATTGCACAAGCTGATGAGCATCTCAGATTGATAATGAACTTGTTCGGAATCAAATGATCATCAATCACGCCATCGAACAGATCGTACTCATCCCGAACCGGCAAGAAGGTCAAAAGTTCATGCACGAAGGAGGCAGCCGCAGAGAGAATGTGAAACTCTGCTTCACTTTTGCCGATAAAAACCCCAGGAAAGGTCACTCTATCACCTTCAACTCCAATAGTGGGGCGGTCAACATCAACCCTATCTCCGAATACACCGGTAACGCCCGAATGCAAGCAGATAAGGAGCCTCAGCTTAGGTAGGTGTTGTACATGCACACGGTCTGCTTAATTGTGTTGTTGACTCAGTATACAGAGCCGAGGCGGAGAACTTTGAACGCCTCAAGCAAGAGTTTCAGGGGTTGCGGACAACGGCCGAACAGCTCCAGCGCGAGGCCCAAGAATGTCAGAATCATATCAAGGAGCACGACAAACAGAAGAGGCGCCTCGAAATTCAATTCCAAGAGGCTCAAACTGCCGTTGAAGAGTTGGAGGCCGATTTGAACAGCGCAACACCAAACGCTACCTTGATTACGCAGCTAGAGGAAGAGCTTCGCGTTGCTAACGGTGAGAAGAAATTTCAGGAGGACCAATTTCAAGACCTCGTCAACGAAAATGACAAATTAGATGAGAAGCAGCGAGGACGCTGGGCGAGGCTTCAAGAGGCGCAGGGCCGTCTGGCGCAGCTCGAAACCGAATTAAGGAAGGCAAGCGCAAAGGCCTTGAAACTGGGGGAGAAGCGAGAGCAGGCGCTCCGGCAAAAGAACCAGGCCTTGCAGGAAGTTAACGAAGCCCAAGAAATCAAGAGCGAGTGGGAGGTAAGACGCAATGACGAAGAAAAGAATCTCGAAGAGGTCAAGGCACAGGCTCAATCAGTCTGCGAGCGTGTAGATGTTCCACGCGGAGAAACGGTTGAGTCACTCGAGAAGAGACTGGAGAGGATGCAAAAGGAACGACAGCAGAGCGAGAAGGAGTAAGTTTGCTCCCCCTTCCTGGACCCAGAGCTAATTTTTCAGGCTCGGCGCATCGCAAGAGGAGCTTCTGCGAGCTGCGAATATTGCGAAGAAAACGTGGAATGACGCCAAAAACCTGATTGCTGAAATGAACCAGGTTGAAAATGTAAGTCGAAGATTTCGAACCTACAAAGCTAAGCTAAACATTCTTTAGGTGCTGATGAAGTCGCTATCTAACCGAAAGGATCGCTGGGAACAATTTCGCACACATATCTCCGTACGAGCAAGAGTCGTGTTTCAGTACCTTCTCAGCGAACGGAGATTTCGAGGGACTCTTGATCTGGATCATGAACAAAAGCTTCTGGACATAAAGGTAATGTTATGTGCATACCATGTTGGTCGGCGTCGCGACTAATTGCCATGAACAGATTGAGCCAGACATCACTAAGCGCAATGACGCAGGAAGACAGACTAAAACCTTGTCGGGAGGCGAGAAATCTTTCTCAACGACCTGTCTCCTGCTTGCACTCTGGGACGCCATGGGCTCGCCTATACGATGCCTGGACGAGTTGTAAGTTGCTGTCCTCGCTTCTTCAATACCATTACTTACCCCCACCAGCGACGTGTTTATGGACAGTGTCAACCGAGAGATAAGTGTGAAGATGATTTGTGAAGCTGCTCGCCGGTCCGTTGGCCGTCAGTATATCTTGATCACGCCGCAGGCTATGAGCTCTGTGGTACATGATGACGACGTTACGGTCATCAGGTCAGTGACAGCCCCGTTTGCAAACTTTTGACGGCGGACTAATGGTGAATCAGGATGTCTGATCCGGAGCGCGGCCAAACTGCGCTACCTTTTGTACGCTGACTTCCTAGCAATACTATCTGAGAGGTTGGTGGAGAAGGGTCCTGTCACGTGCAGTTAAGGGTCTGCAGGTGGTTGCCGGGGCTTTCTGGGCCGGAGTACATGGGGACTGGGGGCAAGGCTTCTGCCCAGGGCGGATATTTTGCCGCAATATTTGACTATTTGGGGCCATTGATCTTGTAGTCGTCGACTCCGTTCGAATTCTAGATTCCGTCTCCATGGGCGACGAAGTCAACGGTTGATGATGCGATGCGTGCTTTGCAAGGCCGATCTGTGTACCTGGGTGATCTGCCCAGGCATCCCATTGGAGGGACGCCGTCCGTGCGTGTGTGCAGCGCAACACATCACGACCTCCGACCACTGACTTTCTCACCACTCTCTGCAAAACACGCCGCTCCGACCGTACTGTGCGCTGCAGCCCCCAACGCTCGCTTCCACGTCCCTCCCATGAGGGTTCATGCCTTCACCGCGCTCGTGAGACGTGCTCGTCTCTAGAAAACATGGATTCCTCCCCGCTCTCCGCGCCCGACTCTTTCAGGACTTCTGCGTCTTCCCCGTTTGACGACGAGCTCAACCCGCCAAAGTCGCCCCTGCCAGACGATGCACACGCAATGCTGACCTCCGAAGACTTCGATGGCGACGCCGAGTCGGTGGCTGATGTGCCTGATGTGCCAGACGAAAGCGCAAGAACCACGGCGGAGGCGGCGAGGGAGACGATGATCAAAGCCCTCAAAGGCAAGGAAAAGGCGAGGAAGGGCCCCTTGAAGCTGCTGGATCTCCCGGTCGACATTCTCAAAGAAATCATTCATCAGGTATGTCCCCGAGCTCGAGGCGCGCCTTGCTCATGGAGCCTCTAAACTGACGGGTCAACTCCGCAGCTCCCCCACACCAACGATCTCACGTCGCTCGCCCTCTGCCACTCGGCACTCCACCGCCTCACCATCCCATGCATCTACTCTCGCTTTGACATCGTGTGGCCGGATGAGAGCACTCACACAGAGCCAAGAACCGGCGTCGACGCGCTCACGTATGGACTCGCAACCCTGGTTATGGGCGAAGACAACTTTCCCCATCAGAGCCGCCTACGCCACCAAGGGGGGCTTTCCCCGATTCCCAATAACACCAACAGGGCCGCTTCAACGCCATACCCGATAGCCCGCCGCCGATTTGGAAACTACTATGCCCAGTTTACAAAGAAATTCTCCCTCGGCAACGGCCCCGCAGCATGGGTGCAAGAGTATATGATTAGCAAAGAAGGCGGGAAGATGCTAGGGACTCTGGTGGCCATCGCGATTGCTCGGATGATCAACCTCGAAACCTTTGTGTGGGATATGCCCACCGGGGTGCTTCGCGATGTCTGGTTAGCACTGTCGAGTTTGGCGGACCGAACCGATGGAGAGGAGTGCCGTCTGGAGCGTCTCTGGATCCGGTGGCACGACAACTCACAACTAGACTCCCCTACCCCGGCTCCCCCCCCACCCATGATTCTCAACAACATGGCCCCACCCACGAATAACACCCATCCGAGCGGGACGGGTGCCGTCCAAGCTCCTACCATCGTCCCGAACTTATATGCAGCTGCGACACCCCCTGCGATAGACCGCGTGGAGCATCCCACGTTTTCCGTCATTCCTCCTCTTAAGAGCCTGAGTGTCTTAGATATTGACGAACTGCCGTACCTCGACGAAATGAGCATTCTGATAGCTCGTTCTCAACGTAAGCTACGGGAACTGAGGGTCGGGATCGCTCCACATGCGCAGCAGCGGGATTGGGTCACGGCATGGGAAGGAGACGGCATCCAGCAGGTTGACTACAGCACCACCTGGACGGCTGCGAGCTCGATAGGGGAGAAGAGACTGGGGGGTGTTCTTGGTATACTGGTCGGCCGGGTTTATAACCTGCGTCAGAACGAAGATCCACAGAGTCGGCAGGCCGGTGAGGCGGCAGAACGACACAAGAATGCCTCGTCGCCGAAGGCGGGAGTTGTTGCAACAGCACCTTCAACCGGGCCGACACAACTTCATGACCGTGAGCCCGACCACGCCGGTGACCATCCTGAAAATGGCTTGGACGAGCCAACTATCCAGGAAGGCGTGAGCTTATTGAACGAAATACCCTTGCCAATCCCGGATCATGTAGTACCACAAACACCCAGCGTTCTTGGGGTCCCCCAGAGCCATAATTCCGGGGTACCTCTCTCCACTCCAGGACATAACGTCTCAACGGATGAGAATGCTGCTAGAGAGCAACACAGCGGTCTCGATGAACCGTTACTGAACGGACAACTACGACTTGATACCCTGGAATTGGAACGCGTTCCACTCTCGGTGACCGTCATGCTAAAAGCCTTCGACTGGACAGTCTTGACGACGCTGACGCTTCTGAACTGCAACAATCATGAGCAACTGTGGAAATCTCTTAGGCGAACCTACTCGCCCCGTCCTTCATACCCTGCAGGCTCACCATCGTCAGCAAACAAAGCTTATCGAGCATCCTATACACTTCGGTCTGAGTATAGCTTGAACCTGAAAAAGATTCATACCAACACTGTCTCACCATCTCTGATTTCTTTCTTGAAGGAGACCCTTGCCCCCAACAGCTTGGAAGTGCTCTTCCTCCAGGAAGGCCGGTCTTACTCTTCCACCGTGACGGTGGATGCGATCTACCGAGGCCCGTTACGGAGACATCGTTCGAGTCTGAAGAAGTTAATGATCGACAGCAGCGAGAAAGGACCCGATGGACATCCGACATCGAGCTCCAGATGGAGGAGATGGATGCTAAATAGAGAGATTATTACCTTCATCACGAGCGGTCGCATGACTGCTTTGCGAGAGTTTGCGTCTTCTATTGATTACAGAGACTGGGTAAGCACTGCCTTGGTTTTCTTCCAGAATATTGCTGACTTCTTTCAGCATTACTTCCTACAACGACTTCCATTGATACCCCACATCCGTTCACTGTATATTCCATACATCGCGGATCACGCCCATGGCAACAACATCGATTCCCGAGAGCTGGCCTTGCAAATTCTGGACATTGTGCATCTTCGTCCAGAGATCGAGCTATGTTACATGGGTATATCCTCGAAATGCTTCGAGATACTGGAGAATCGTGCCTCAAACTATGATTTACGACATGACGACGGAAATGGCGGAGATGGTGGGGCGGATGGCATAGGTGGCACCTTTGTCCCTAATGACCCTATGATGTCGGATGACGGCTCGGACACGACGGAGGACGAGGACGACGATGATCTTGACGGCGGGGTCGGGCCCGTGGGTGGTGCCGAAGATGCCGACTCCGAGAACTCGGACGATCCACGCGATGATTCGGACGAAGACGAGTCTTTCATGGATGATAGGAAGGGTCCGAAACTACGCATAAGAGAGATACTGTAAGTGACAATCACTTATCTCGAGGGTTCTCCGCTGACTTAGTCCTTCCCAGTTACTATGAGGAACGTATAAGCTGCTTCCGCGCCCGACACGGCAAGTTGTAGCGGCATATGTGGGTTTGAGATTCAGCACAGGCGTCATGTTCTCTTCGCAGCACGCGAGAGGAGAATTTCGGGATCCTATTAAGGAGCATTTGAGCACTTTCAGGAGCGAATCGGGATTGGCGTACATATATATCACTGTGGGCTTTCAGTGAGCTCTAATGGACATGGGATGGAGCTTGGCAGCGGGATTTAGCGTTTTTTTAAGGGATTAAAGCGAGCGGACGGCTTGTGAAGCCCTGTCGCCCTTGGTTAGGGGGAACCCTGCATCTGAGGAAAGGATTATGTAGTCTTATACTAGCAGAACGCGAGACGCCTTTGGCGCGGAATTCCCAGAGATGGGTCCTTGCTTGGTTGGGTTCTTTTGATGATTTGTGCGATGTGGTAGAAGTGAAGGAGTTAGTGGTCCTAATGTAAGTTGACTGCTTATTCGTCCTACTCTTCCATATCAGATCTTCTTTTGGAGAGCTTGGCGTTAATCCTCTTAACTTGGATTTTTTCATTATTTGCAATTATCTCTATTGAGTCTCTCATGCATCGTCTACGTTCCTTGTTTAAAACCATACTGTCACTCTCCAATAAGCTGGCTAGAGGTATGGCAACAGGTCGTGAGAGGTTCTGTCGGCTTACAGACGCAGTACCGTATGCCACGGGAGGACAATAGGATATCCAGAGCTGCAAGAAATTACAGTGTTGTGGGAAACACGATGCAGTAGTCGACGGGACCATGGAAAGTCACCCAAGGTGGACGAGAAGTAGGTTGGGGTTGGGGTTAGGCAAGAGCAGTGTTGTTAGAGAAGATACAAGGCGCCGCCCAGCAGACATTGCAGATTGACGGGTTAGTGAGGTGGCGTGCAATCGATTCGCCCCTCACCGTAGCCCAGCCACGAATCTGAAGGACACAAGTGAGAGCGAAATGTCCTCTCGAAAGGTGCAAAGGCAGCAACGCGTGTGTCAAAAACCTGGCGCGATACTGCCAAAAAGCCTTCCCACGTGGCTCTCTCACCACACCACCAAAAACCAACAACAACCCTCAAAACAAAAAAGTAAACACCTACCTATATAACTCTGACAATTTTCAAATCCATCACCAAATGAACAACGACTGATCTCTCCTTGGATAAGTTGAACCTGCTCACGCTAACCCAACCTCTATCCTAAGGTCACGAGTTCGATTCCCGCTGGGGAATTGTGGGCGCGGCTCCTGATAGTATTCACACCGTAAGACGTTTACGCGGGCTGTGGACGAGATGCAGGGCTTAATAATACGCCAACACGTTTGGGAGAAAGAGAAACCGGCGAACAGCTGGTGGCCTTCACCGCCCAAAAAGGCGGTTTCGTTTTGCAATTTTTTTTTTGCTTGGGGTGGTGATAGGAGAGGTTTCGTAGAAGAATGCGTGATGATACATGTTAGAGAAAAGTGGCATGTATCTATGTATAGGACTGGCTAAGATAAGAGAAAGAAAAGAATTTCTTTCAAAAACTGCAGTACACACGCAGACTACGAATCTATTTCAGTTCAGTACTCCCTCTACGTCAATATTAATAACCACCTGTGGTATCGTGTCGCCCCTGCCTGCACGTAACCTAGTAACAATGCTAGGGACAGAACACGATCGATCGTCTAAGAGCTCCTTAATGAGGTCTAGCAGTAATAACAACACTCTAAACATTTGTACCCGCGGGAGCTGCGACCAGAGCTCTGACCACAGTATTGATTGTCGCTCGTTCATGTTACAGGGGAAAGCACCATTAAGGGGCACTTCCTCAAGTAGATTCTAGTCACTTTCACTCGCAAGGCGCAGGGTTTGGAGGAGAAGGTCGGTAGTGAGCCAGGGGAGTGGGCACCTAGGCTTAGGCGTAACGTCGAAGGAGAGATGGCGCGAGACGGCAGCACTGAATCTCTTTCTGTACCCTTCCCAATAACGGTGGCACAGCAAGCACCATTCAAGTGAAACCGAGCATAATTGCCTTCAAACTTTTTCCCATAGCGGTGGAGCGTCTGGACGACTGGAACTGTCCACATCGAATAGCCGTCATCAAATTTCGAGACTAGGAAATTAATCAATGCGCACCCTACTATCGAGCAAATACCCGAGATGGGGTATGCCCGTATTCTCTATGGTATCCGGAAGAAGCGACCCATCTTGAATGACCGTGGGTGAACCAAAACCAACGAGCTTCATGAATCTGTGTTCAATCTTTTTTGTCATATCTTTTTGACTGAAGTGCGCCAGCAAGACTTTGGCTTGGTTCTCAGATATACCCACAATGTCGATACAATTGTCTACGAGCCGAGACATGAGAGAAAATCAGGCAAAGTTCATGGCTTGAGTAAGCGCGAAGTTGTTCGGAAGAATGCGGTCTGCGCTCTCATCGAGCATTCTGAGAAGGAGTATATGACTCGCTCTTCTGGATGCAAGAAAATGATCCGCGGCGCCTCAGAATACCATGAGGAACAGGGTCTCAGCTCCCCCTACTAAGTAACCATCTTGGATTTCATAATGCATAACAATTTCCTGTAGGATACCAATAGACTTACATCGACGAGCTTTCGAAACGATGAAGTCCTTCGGAAAGGAATCCTCTAGGCCAAGTCTAGCTATGAGACTATAGCTAGGATTCGAGTCGCTGTTGATATAATCACTGATTATGGGCTCAGTACTCTCACGTGTCATCGCGACTCCATGATTAAGGATCGTCTCAAACAATGCGGCAGATCAAGTAGCGACAATGGCCAATAATAAAATCTCTGCACTTTTTAGCTACTTAGGCAAGCTGATGCCAACTAGCAGCGACATATCGGTCGATTAGCTGCTGCTAATAGCTATAGCCAGGGCCTCAAATCTCTCCCGCTCTAGTCGTAGTCTTCCCACCGGGATCAGATTTAGCCAACAGCATGTAAGGAGATAGAAAAGGTATAGGCACAATATTTTTATAGTTGAACATAGAGAAAGAGAAAGCACATACACTAAGCATGAAGCCTCCGACTGCTAATCCAACCAAGTACCTCCTCAGCGACAATATCTATAGTCTTCTGCTGATGGTGTGGAATCGCGTCGCTCCTGCCTGTACGTCGCCTTGCAATGCGAGAAAACAATACTTTGTCTACGAGTTCTTCAACTACCTCTAACGGTAATAGCGACTTGCCAACCGAGTCTACTAGATGGAGCCGTATCTTGCTAAAACGTTGCACCAGCCTTTTGGCTTGCATGGCTATTAACAAGGCCTTAGCGCTCTCTAGGTCAATTTTTAAACGAATAATAAGCAACAGCTCTAACATCTTAGTTGAGTGTTTGCTGACAGCAGCCGTAAGCAAGGGCTTAGCGCTGTTTCGCGTGATTTGCAGACCAGATTCAACTAATGGCTCAAACATTCTAGTTGAGCCTTGACGAATAACGGCCATGAACAAAGACTCTGTGCTCTCTAGCCTAATCTGCGTAACCCTGGGAACGGATTTGACCTATAGCCCTCGGATTTGAGCCGCGTTGTTGTTGATGATAGCTATGAGCAAGGGCTCGGTGCTCTCCGGCTGCAGATTAAACTTCAACAGGAGCCCGAAGACTTCGAAGGAGCCTTTCTTGACGGCGGCTGTGAACATGGACTGAACGTTTGGTGATGATATCGGGATCCCAAGCTCGACAATCTTGCTAAATCGTTCCGGAGACCTGTTTTCGATGATAGGCTCAAACATTGCACTGCCAGCCTCTGGTGACAGTTCTAAACCGAAGGTACGCATCTTTGCAAAAGGTTAGAGAGATTCCATAGGTGCTGGCGACCATGAATAGGACTTCGGCCCTCTCAGGATGTATTTATACTTAAGCTCGACTATCAGGTTAAATGAATCGGTGGTTCTGCTGTTGATGATTGCTATGAACGGTTTGTCTGCACTCTCTGGTGTTATCTTGAGGCCAAGATCGATCATCTGCTCGAAGAGCTCATGTGAACACTCCTCGAAGACAGCGTTGAAAAAAGTATCAAACACTCTCCTGGCGTAGGTCACCCAGAAAGTCACGTCGATTGTGGAGCAGTTGCGAAGCAACCGAGAAATGATGAGAAGAGAGAGCCATTTGAAACTTTGCGACAAAGTCTGCGGGGAAGCCTGGAGATCGTAGATAGATTTGCAGTAGAAGATCGATGGTCTCGTCGTGTCTAATCTGTACTGCAAGGTCCGAAGGGTCCTCATCGGTATTCACGGGTTCATGTATTACCTCTCCTAGCTCTAGTAGTTTCCGAACTAATGCGACGCTACCAATACAGGATACTGCAACTTTTAAAGGTCTATAGATGGGATCTGTAGGGACGCTAATATGGGCGCCAGCTGTTATCAACTCACATGCGATTTCCTACTCCTGTCGTTTGATAGCATGTGTGAGAGGGCTTTCAATATCTGGATATGGAAAGGTGGGATCAGCACCAGCGAATAAATCGAGCCTGGGTGCCATCCTTTTGATAACAACTTAGACAGGAGACTCGTGTCTGTGAGTGATATCGCTTTTGATAGGAGAGGAGGGCTAGGTGCAATTACTGCAGATAGTCGGCCAGAAGATAAGACTCGGCGTTCAAGGTCCTGGTAGCCAGTGTGGTCATTCTGTTTTATCTCGTCAAGATTCGCCTCTAGCAGGGAGTGGAACACTTCCAGCATATCTGCCTCCTGGCAATCTCTGAGCGTAGATATAGGCCACGACCTGCCATCGTTTGCATCCTGATCCACGCCTGCCTTAAACAACATGCCTAAGCAGGTATGGTTTCCTGATTGCAACGTCACTTTGAACGGTGTCCAATCTGAATGAAATTTGACGTTCACGCTCAACCCAGCACTGAGCAAGAACTTGAAGACGGCTGTCGCGCTATGCATCACCACAGCAGAGACGGAAAACCCAATAGGTATATTGAGGTGAGCGTTCCCAAATATCCTACGTAGTGCGTTCTGGAGCCAATTTTTGGAGATCCCCGGATATTTCGTAGATATGAGCACTTTGATCAATTCGTAATTCAGGCCATTGTTCTCTTGAGCCGCGTGTGCTGGCCAGAACAGAGATGCGTATGCAAGGAACCGATTTAATGGAATGATATAACATACTTTCGGCCGAAGCTGTGATCTAGTGCTCTCCCTCTAAACTCTGTGGAGTAAAGACAGGTGAGGCAGGTGTTGGCGATGTCGCAATGAGTCGGAGGAAGGAGAGCAGTGTGGTGGTCACAAAGATACTCCTGTAGCGTATAATGGACGAAATGGAGGGTGTCTCTAGGCAGGAATGAGCCACCGGAATCCTGGGACTCTGCTGACGATGGCTGAATGTGAACAAGTCCAGCGCAAGCCTCTAGAATGATGTTAATGTCGATGAGATCACCAGGATTTTGAAATTGATCTCCATTTTCGATCGAAAGAGCTTACACGAACTCGGCAACAGTCAGAGGACGCTTCAGACACGCAATCCAACAAACAGAACGAATCCCAAGAGCAGCTTCAACTTGAGATTGCTGTTTGATCCTCTCTAATGCGTGATCATATATGTCAGTAAGTTTGCCAGATAGTTGTCTCAGCATCAACCGGGTCTGACGGATTGTAATGGCGGTAGCGATCTGCTCAATCTGAAGCCGAGCGCGAGCAAGAACATTCTGGAAGCTTTCCGAGTAATGGTTTGTACAATATCTTCTTTGAGACCCTTTCCTTTGTCGCAAATCCATTCAGCCTTTTCGAAAGTGCGATCCCTGCTTCAATGTAATGTTTCAGGTCAGAATTAGTGGCATCGATGGTGGCTTCATAGTAGCCATTGAGGTACGAGTCTGCTCTGAGGTGTGGTTGAGCGGTCCATAGTATCCTTGGCTCGGAATTAGGATCGTGAGAGCCTCGAGTAACTCAGAGCGGACATCATGGCCATGATTGTCAAACTCTGCTATTTCATCAACAGCATCGATGATGGTGAAGCGATTTGGAACTTTCATGCAGCTCTCTTTGAACAGCTCAAGATGATCCGAGAAACTTAAGCAAGGAACCTCGTTGGTCATCGATCTCAGTGCATGCTCCTTATCCCGTAATAGTGCTAGGTCCAGGACAAGGCGGCTCTGCGATGCGAACTGACGAGTTATGAATGACAGGAATCCGAGCGAGTTCTGTTGATGGCGGTCCTTGTAATCTGCGTAAATATACGTCACAACCTTAAGGTCGACTTCGCGTGAAGGGAGAGAGTCGATAACATAAGAGGCCATGAACGTCTTTCCAGCTGCAGGAATTCCAGAACACCACAGTGTGGAACAAGTACCTCCATCTTTCCATTCCAGGTAGGTTTCGTGCTCAATAAGCCATGTTTCGTCCCATCCTTGTGATCTTGTGATACCTGTCTATGTTTAGGTTCGAACGAAAGAGGAGATAGCCAGGCCAGAACATTTCGACGTTCTTCTTCGTCTTCGTGGTGAAGCTGGCGATCGGTATGGCCTCGAAAGCCATGTTAGCCCGAACCCTTGAACTTCGATGTGACTAATTACCATTCACAGCTTCCTTGAGATTGTCTAATCTTATGTGACAATTGCTAAATCCCCGGAGTAATCGGGTAGGGCTTCGACGGCCTGAAGAACGTCGCTTAATTGACGGAGTGACGAATCGACCTTGGTCGCAAAGTCAGGTATGGCCCCACAAACTTGTCGAGTTTCCTCGAGTTTCTTGGATTGTTCCTACAGGATATTCGCTACTTCAGTTGATGATTTCGATAATATGGAGCACCTCTCGATGGTCAGGGCAAGATGGAAGACTTGGATAAAGCGATGAACATTCTTGATGGTTTCCCGATGTTCCCTCTCGTTCAGTGGCCATAAAACTCCATCGACGGCACGCTTGAACCTGCTCGATTCAACCGCCGTACGCTGCAGCTTTCTTAGCAGCTCGTTAAGTTTACCTTTGCATCTCGTACTAGTTGCAAATAATACGGATACTTCTGCAAAATTCGAGCCCGAAGGTTGTGCATCCAGGAACTTCTTGAGACGTTTCAATACATCGGCGAGAGTGTTAAGCTCTCCTATGAAGTCGTAAAGCTACGCACGTCTGGATCCCGTAGTACCGAAAGTTGTACTAATGTGTCACGAGCTGTATCGTGAGACTCAGGAGACCCGCAACGCCAGCAGCGATGCTGAGAGGATCCACCGCTGGGAACGAGAACACATGAAAGAGTATGGAAAGAGTCTAATGCTGCCTGTTGCGACAAGGCTGAAGATCGATGGGTTCATCATCGTGGGGGCTGAGCGGCTGAACCATGCCAAGAGCTCGTATCGAGATTCAGCCTTGTTGCACATCTGAACTTCACTCCTACGACCGTGGTTACTGTGGTCTCCAGGCAATCTCTAACGGCAATATGTCCGGTCTTGAGGTAGTAGCGAGCATCGCGGGTGTTGCAAGCGCTGCCATTAAGCTCTCCGTGACGTTGAACGACATCGCAGACGATCTCGGCTCGGCGGGGAGAGATGTACGGTATATTAGCAACGAGATGGCATCCTTTTCCCAGGTGAGAAGCATTCGAACTTGAAGATCATGATTTTGTTGTTGGCGATCGTCATCCAGATTGTTAAGAAAGAGCCGGCCACTGACAATCTTGGCAGGTGCTGCGATTGGTCCATTCATCTCTAGAAGACAGCCATAAGGTGGAAGGATCCACTGTGGTTCGAAGTGCTCTCGAGACACTGCCTCAACTTCTAGAGCAATGCGGACTCGTTTATCTGGAAGCCAACGGGCTGATGTCGTCCTTGAAGCCGTCCGCGGGAAGGGATTCCTCACTGCCCTTCATGAAGCGTGTTCGATTCATATTTCAGAAGAGCAGAATCAACGTGCTAAGAAGTCTTTTAGACTCATCAAAGAGTACACTCAATCTGTTACTGGTAACTCTGAATATCGAAATGGCGAAGACCAGATCACCCAATCGAGAGCTCATGTACGGTATCCTGATTCGATCTAAGGCGAATGTTAACAAGTGGCTAGGGATCAGCTTCAGTCCGAACGCAAAGCTTTCATACGTGTTGTTGCATCTCAATCCAGAGCCCTGGATGAAGCCTTGAAAGAAGTCGACAAAGCAAAGAAGGAAGCATCGAAACTAAAAGGCAAGGCTGATAAGGAGAAGCAGAAGGAGAAAGAAAAAGAGAGCGAGAAACAAAAACCAGAAGACAGATCCAAGACCGACTCTATGCCACCCCTTGGAATGCTTCAGGCCCCCTCTGTAACTTCCCTGGTTTATACCCCACCGCAGATCGACAAAGCTCCGCAGAATTCGATTGTGACTTTAGCTTTAAGTCTCGAAGCTCCCGCACCGAAGCAGAACGGGACACCGGTACCTCCCACCGCACCATATCCTGCAGCAGAGCCATATGGCCAAGGCGAAAATTTCTATTCGCCTCCACCTCCTTACCCAGGGCCACCTCCAACTTTCAAGACACCTGACGACCAACCACAGGCGGACTCCCATCGACCAAACCCGTCCAAACGGGTCTTTTCAGACCCAGGACCTACGAAACCAACAAACGAGAACCTACATGCTGGGTCAGCAACCCGAGAAAGGTCAAGGTCGCCGTACGGGTTCTCGAGAGTGCCCAAACACGACCCGCCTGAGGTTGAGAGGAAGAGGACTCCTTACAGTTCCCAACCACCGCCTCCAGAGCCGTTCTACAACTCTGCAGAGCAACAGTACGGTCAGACTTCGCCGGAACCAGAGGCTGGGAGGAAGGCCGAGCCAACCGAAAAGAGTGGCCCGCCATTTCCCCCAGAACAGAAAGAGAAAGAAGCGTACACGTACAAAGCATACAAGCCACCAAATCCAGAGCCAAACGCTCCCAAATCTCCGCCTACAGGTCAGAAACATGCACCTTACGGAGGAGGCCCAGGGTCCACGACCGATGAGCACATACCGCCGCGGACAGCACCCCCAAACCCAAAGAGCCCACCACCTCCTCCGCCTACACTTGGAGTGACTTATGTTGCTATTGCTCCATACACTAGCCGTGAAGTGGGCCACCTAACCCTCGCATCTTTCGACACGCTGGTGGACGTTGTCTCTCATATCTTAGAGGAAGAAGTCTTGCCCTATCCAACGGCGTCCGACGCGTCCCCGAAGCACTACTGGCAAGGTTCCCTACATCATCGAAGAGGGCCACGTGGCCTATTCCCGCATGAAATCGTTCGCCCGATTAATGACGAGGCGTTGGCTGCGAGGATCAAAGAGTCTTGGTTTGCTAAAAGCGCACATTTGATTGCGGACATGTCGGGTCGGGTGTGGGTAGGCCCAGAATGGACCTTCGTTGAGCCCCTGAGGAGAAGGACTAAATGGTGGGCGGAGGAGTTCTGAGAGGACGCAAGGGGAGGTGCAGGTAAGTCAGAGGGATTACTCTGCCAATGGGCTCCTCTAGAATCATTCTTCGCATTTCGAAAAGATCTGATAAAAAGCCGTTGCGTTCAACGGCTCAGGAGTGGCGAAACAACAAGTGACGAGCCTTCCCGCTACTGGGTCGACGGCGGAGGCGTGTTTAGCGGGAAGCTTCTCTTTGCCCTGCCAAAGGGTCCGAATTGCTCCATGGAGACGAGTTTTAAAACCAACTCGCACTGAAAACTTCCACGGGAGTCATCTGCATGAAGCACGGCGCTGTATGAGTCGACAGAGTGTGACTGCAACCTGTGAATGACGCCCGTAACGCCCTGGAATGGCACGTGCGTCGAATTTCAGATGGGCATGCGGGAGGAGCTTGCAAATCCGATGGGCTAAGCGAGGCGATCGTCAACAGGGAACAACCTTGGAATGCCACCAAGTGTTCATTCACAGATTGAACACTGTCGCTGTTTTGAAGGCCCTCTTTGCTGCTGTCGGACAAAGAGGATCACAACTTGCAGCTAATCGCTCTGCTCGCTGCGACTCCTCTGGTTCTTGTGGGCATTCCACATTGCGGGGGCGTTGCTTAGGGTGGCTTGATAAGCCCTCTAGCCTCTGACCTCATAGCGCCGCTCCGATCCTATTGGCTTCCAAGCTTTTGACATTAGGGCGCCCCTGCGACTCGCGCACCCTCCAGTGCCTCCCTTCCCATCAGATAAAACCGTCCCGTTGCTGGAGCGCCCTCTGGGACTCTTGCTCGCCGCCTGATTATCGCGATAATCTACAAAACTTCATGGACAAGATCAAATCGAAAGCTCGCTCGGCCCGCAATGTCGTGGCAGAACGCACATCTCGGGGCACTGGCACCGGCTCCCTCTCGGTCCCTCACTCAACGCTGCCGCCGGAGGACAACGCATCGACGACTGCGGTCAATGAAGGCTTTCTCGGGCCCCAGCGAGGGACTTCAGCACGCGACTTTGCAGTTCCCGACCAAGATGCCCGCGTGCAGGAACCCCCAACTTCGCTGCAATCATCCGTAGACGCGGGCAGGCCGGTTCCAACCCCGTCGAGAACTGCTGGTAGTTCGAGGTAGTTATTTTCGCACGACAGTGCTGAGCAGAAGGACCAATTTGCTGACAGCGTGTGGCAGAACTCCAGCGAGCCCAGATGCCTCCCGACTCCAGGTGCCAGGTCGGAGCAGGAGCAACTCGGGAAGCAACCCACAAGCGCCTCCTCAAGCTCAAAACCAACTTCGCCGGCCTTTCATTGGTACACGGAATCCCAGCATTGGCATCAGGCGAATACCTTCATCTCAGGCGCTGCGCCAGATTGCCAGCAGCCAGAACGGCGCTTCCAACATTCAGCTCGCTCAGACACCCTCCCGGCTGCCAGCCTTGGAAGAGGAATACACGCCGCGAGACAATGCTTCTTCAAACTCCTCAGACTCGCCCGAATCCCAGAAGGAACAGCCCAGCCGGCTCAGGAGGGCCAGCATAGCCTTGAGGTCCAAGTTTGGCGCCAAGAAGGAGAAACAGATAGATGGGAACGATGGTGCTGCTCCTCCAATGTCATTCGACCCCGATCAATCCAGGGACTACGCCTCCACCATGGTCGATGTGCTGGATACGATTGGTACGTCGCGGATTCAATGGAGGTCGGGTATATTATGCTAACGGTACTAGATCCTGAAGTTCAAACCCTTACTTCCCTGACCAATGTCCAGAATTCCCTCTTCATCCCCAACCTTGGTCGATGGGTGAACCGAAGACCGACTTATATAATCCGCCAAAGCCCCAGCGAAGCTGCCAGTCTGGAGGAAATCAACGAGATATTAGAACCTGCTCGCGCCGCCGAAAATGGCCAGGAAGGGGTTCCAAGGTTGGAACGAACACAGACGACTACTACAATGGCGACGCTAGCAACCATCGATTCGAGAATGAGCGATTCGCGCTTTGCCGTGCTCCCGCATGGGTGCTCGTTGGAGGGGTGGAGTAAGGAGGATAAGGCTGAGCTGAACGACCACGTTAGGCATATGCTCCATTCGAAGCGATCAAAGTTCAAGCGGTCGATGAAGGGGTTTGGACAGTATGTCCGGCGACGTAAGCTTCCCGCTTTCATATATACCGAGATGAAAAACTAACTTTGCGAACAGCGCTCGGCTTTTTGGTTACCCTATACGCCACACTGATTACTCTGTTTGGTCTTGCATGGGTGCTCTTTTTGATCGGCTGGATCAATGTTGGTGGAAGACAACTCTACATCATCAACATCATCGACAATGTCTTAGTCGCCCTTTTCGCCATCGTTGGAGACGGATTGGCGCCTTTCCGCGCAGTTGACACTTACCACATGATCTACATCGCCCATTATCACCATTACACGTGGTCGCGACGGAGGAAGGACATGCTCCCAGAGCTTCATGACCACAACGATCTCCCTTCAAACAATGCTCCAATCGCTGCGCCTAACAACTCAGACGATCCTGAGAAGCAGTGGGAGTTCACCGTTCTTACCCCCAAACAACAAGCGAAGCTCGAGCACCATGAGGCCAAGTTCTGTAAATCGCACTCTTTCTACAAGCCTCACGAGACCGAAACGCACCACGCCTTCCCGCTTCGTCTGCTCGTCGCTATTGTGGTACTTCTGGACTGCCATTCGTTATTTCAAATTGCGCTGGGTACCTGCACCTGGGCTATCTACTACAAGGATCGACCATTCGCACTGACCACCGTCATCCTTATCTGTTCTATTACTTGCAACGCGACAGCTGGCCTATTGATTCTTATTGGCGATAAGAGAACGAGGAAGAAGGATGTTCTGGAGCGCATGAACAGACAGGAGCTGACAGAAGAGGCTATCCACAAAGTCGCGAAGAAAAAGGAACGAGAAAGCGAGAGCGAGAGGGAAGAAGAGGATGGTATTTCGAAAGTAAAAGAGGGAAGGCGCTCCCTGACGATACCCCGAAAGTCTCTTTCGAAGAAGCGAGAAGAGAGTGCATACCCGTGAGTGACTTGAATTTAGCAAAGCAAATCTTTGGAATTTGGATTAGCGATAACACTTGTATCGTAATGGACCATATTCTTAGTGATCGAGGTTCCAAAGGAGTTCCAATCTTGACGCACTGCTGTTGAGTATCATTCCATGAATGCAGGGCACCTGCCTGGTTTTGGGCCGTGATTTTCCAAGATCGGTGACACGAGACTGGACCTCTCGCTTCCACGTTGCCCATGATTTCACAGCTTGTGGGTTCGTCGTGGTGTGGGTGTCGGGGAAGGCTGGAGCACCGAACCTGGGAGGTAGCGCTCCACGCATCGGCGGAGCTTTGGTCGTACGCCGACAATCCTGATTCCGAATCATCTAACCCCAAGTTCAGACGCGGCGCAGAGGAATGATCCTGTTTGGGTATGTGCGACGATGCGATTGGCTCGCTTGAACGCTTTGTGGACAAAGTCGGCGCCTTACTAATGATCATACGGGCATTCATTTACCAGCAATTCCGACCAGCGGTAAGCCTCGTCCGCCGAGCTCCCGCGAGGCTTCATGCATGTCTCCTGCGAAGGCTGCAAACCCGGTATGGACGAGTTGTGAGTCTCTGACAAATGTGTTTTGATTACTTGCATGTTGTACGGGGGCCAGCAAGGAATTGTTGGAAGGAATGTGCATATATATGTTGTCAGTGTTCCATCTAGCTGAAGGGTGTTAATCCAACGGCTTCAATCGGATCCGCACCACAACTACTAAACCAATCTTTTCCTTGTTTGTAAATCTCGAAATACAGATTATCGCCTTCCTCGAAGTTGCTACTCTACAAGCCGTATTTCACAATGACTACCCAAACACCTGTCGAGGAGTTCCAATCCCTCCTCTCAAACTCGTCGGTCCTCTTCGTCATTTGTAAGTCACGCCTATACTCACCTTCTCTTGGCTTCTCCTACCTACATTTGTCTTTCTACCTACCCGCCGCCTAGAGCTAATAATCCTTCGCAGTCTACCGTGGCCACTGGTGTCCCTTCTGCCAAGCCTACATGCGCACCCTCCAGGACCTCTCCTCAGACATAACCTCCCACGGGGGCACGACTCTAATCGTCACCGCCGAGCCCGCTTCTTTCCTCCCCGAAATGCGCAAAATCACTGGCTATTCCGGCGCCGCCATCAATGATCCTGAAAACTCGCTTGTGCCCCTCGTCAAAGAGCGATATGGGCTCGAAATCGCAGTGAGCGAGAAGAAGGGCTATGTGAATGGGATGGCACAGCCGGGGATTTTGATCTTACGAGGGGGCAAGACGGGAAATGGAGGAAGGGAGGGTGAGGTGTTGGAGAAATGGGCGATTGTTCCGAGTACGATGAATCTTGGTGGGGCGAGTGATAGGCCGGATTTGATACAGGTGTGGGATAATGTGAAGGCGAAGATGGAGGGGAAGGGGGTCGTGCATGGGGTTTATAAGAAGATGGGCATCGTGGGGACTTTGTGGAATAAGGTGTTTGGGTGAGGAGAGGAGAGGAGAGGAGATGAGAATGAACGAGGCGGAAGGAATTGAGTGAGTAATCGTATGTTAATGTTGTCTAATATTCTTTCTTGCTGAATGATCTTTTATCACCCTTGCTGAATGATCCTTCAAACCTTTACTCAACCCCAGTAAGGAGGCCCCAGACTTTCGGGTGCTCACGACCAGCCCTGACGCTGGTGGTTCAGTGCTTGACGATGGTCAGTGGGGTCGTGGTTGTCGAGCAGGGTCACCCCGACGGGACGCGATGAACAGACCCGCTCAACAATGCAGCCGGCTTTGATGCAAGAGCTGTGCGCCTCAGTAGATGTGAAAGACGTCCCGAAGTCGTCCTGTCCAAGGCGGAGGTGAAGGGGCGCCACACGAAACCATGGAAGGTGAATTGTTGATCCGCCCGAGCCTCGGGGCGCTTGGCAGGCCTAAAATCGCCGCCACACCTGCGCCTTGGTTGCTGCCCTCGCTTCCTTTCACGCCGTCCACGACCACGACTCCAATCGGTGCCTCCACGCCCCCTCAGCAATCGCTGCCGTGTGTTCATACTTTGTGCCCACCGACAATCTACTGCAGTGCACGACAATATCCTCGCCAGTGTACTTCATTGCTACAAAGTTGCCTCACCGCCGACCCGAGCTGAGTCTGACACGCTCGTGCACCACTCCACTCCACTGTCTGCTCTGCTGTGCTTTGACTAGTATGGCGGTTCCTACACAGTTGGCTTGTATGCATCCTCTTCCCGCTTATTCTTTTTATACGCTAATTGCTCTCCGTAGATCGCACCTCCAAGGGCATCGGAGTCTTCAACGCTGCGCCAGTGTACGAGACTCTGCCTGGATTCGAGCGGTAAGCCGCCTGCCTGCATTCTTGCCGAATGCCGGTGTTGACTTGTGCTACAGACCCGAGGGCAACCTTCGATGCTGCTGCTACTCGCCCGACAGCAAATACTTTGCTTGGGCATCACCCGAACAGTAAGGCTCTGCCGCCTGCCATCGCGCACGTGTCACTGACATGCACCACCTCTAGGGTTTCGGTCATTGATGCCTCGGTTGGCCATATTGTTACCACGCTCCCTACGCCCAATGTCTACGAGCTTGGCTTCTCACCGCTGGGCACGTACATGATCACTTGGCAACGGCCTTCGAAGGACGAGGACGGCAACGCTACAAAGAACCTGAAAGTGTGGAGGACTGTGGTTGAGGACGCAGACAACGACGGTGAGCGGAAGTTTGTCGGCCAGTTCGTCCAGAAGTCTCAGACCGGCTGGAATTTGCAGTACACCGCCGACGAACGTTATTGCGCCCGCGTTGTCACCAACGAGGTGCAATTCTACGAGTCGGGAGACTTGGGAACCGTTTGGAACAAACTTCGTGTCGAGGGGGTTTCCGACTTTGCGGTTTCGCCCGGCAAAAACCATTCAATTGCCGTTTTTGTCCCGGAGCGAAAGGTAAGCTGATTGATGGCGCCAGAAAGTCTCGATCTAACTATCGTCCAGGGCCAACCCGCTGCTGTGAAGGTTTTCCAGGTTCCGCAGTTCAACGCCCCTATATCACAGAAGACTTTCTTCAAGGGCGACAAGGTCCAATTGAAGTGGAACGACCTAGGCACGAGCATCATTGTTTTAGCCCAGACGGAAGTCGACAAAACGAACAAGAGCTACTATGGAGAGACAAACATGTACATCCTGAGTGCGAACGGGACCTTTGACTCAAGGATTCAGCTTGGCAAGTCTCCTGAATACATCTGACCGTCTCCATGCTAATACCGAGCAGACAAGGAAGGCCCTATACACGATGTTGCGTGGTCACCAAACTCGAAAGAGTTTGGTGTTACATACGGCTATATGCCCGCGAAGACCACTGTCTTTAATGTTCGCGCTGTTGCGCAACACAACTTCGACCTCGCACCCCGCAATACCATTCTTTACTCTCCTCACGGTCGCTTCGTCCTCGTGGCCGGTTTTGGAAATTTGGCTGGACATATGGACATCTACGATCTTGACAAAGATTACGCCAAAGTCTGCACCATCCAGGCCGCCAATTGTACTCACTGCGAGTGGAGCCCGGATGGAAAACACATTCTTACCGCAACCACGAGCCCGCGTCTTCGTGTCGATAATGGAATACGTATCTGGCATGTTGGCGGTGGGCTCATGTATAACGAAGATATGTCTGAGCTTTACCACGTCACCTGGCGACCTCAGTCGACGCTGAGCCACCCGCTGGACAACCCTCTCCACCCTGTGCCGACCCCACACCCCTCGGCTCTTGTGTACTTGAGCACCGTCAAGACACCTTCCAAGCCAGCCGGAGCATACCGGCCCCCTGGGGCGCGCGGAACAACCACTCCTCTTCTCTTTAAGCGAGAAGACGAAGGTGGGGCGGCGTATTCGAACAATGGAATATCGTCTACCAACATGACAATCTCCAATGGGTTTGGAAAGCCGCGCCGCCGTGAGGTTCCTGGCGCGGACCCTGTGGATCCTCTTCCACCAGGGGCTGCTCCGGGCGGTGGAGTCAGTCTGACTGGAACCGGAGAAGGTGACGAGGCCATGTCGAAGGCCGCGCTGAAGAACAAGAAGAAGCGAGAGGCGAAGAAGGCGAAAGAGGCCGCTGAGAAGGCTGCGGGTCTGGTCACGAATGCGGACGGGATGGTACCCCCAACCGGACCTGCAAACGCAAGCCGGAGCCCCGAGAGGCGCGATCGAAGCCACCAACGTAGTCGAAGCAAGAATGGAGAATTCGGAGGCCAGGGTGGAGGCAGGGCTCCCAGTCAAAACCGCAACTACCAAGGAAATAGCCCACATCACCATAACCGCCATGGATCTGGATACGAGCAGCAGGGTTATGGACAATATCAGAACCAGGGGCAATACCAAAACCAGGGACAGTACCAGAACCAGAACCAGTACTACAACAATACCAACAACCATCACCAGCGCGCGCAATCTGGGCATCATACTCCACAGAGGAATGCGGGTGGCCCTCCCCACCAGCTAGCCCAGATTCAAACGCAGACGCCAGAGCCGGCGCCCAATGTTACGGTCACGAGCCCCGACGGCGGACAAGACAAGAAGGTTAGAAGTCTTTTGAAGAAGATCCGGGCGATTGATGATTTGAAGATGAGGCAGGCTGGTGGTGAAAAGCTGGAAGATACCCAGGTCAAGAAGATTGGCACCGAGGAATCGATTCGTAGAGAGTTGGAAAGCCTCGGATACCACGCTTAGTTGGCTTGGATGAAACTACGTGCCGGGCCTGTTCTCCCTTGTGGACGATTGCTTGGTTGTTCAATGTATTCTTAGGAATACCCACCCAACCCTTGGCGCTGTATCTACCTGTGGATCTGGATGTTCTTTTACTTGCCTTGCTTTGCTCTGGCTGGATTCTGTCCTTCCTTTCAATTCTGTGTACTGCTTTGCATTGTATTGGCGTTGGAGGCGGAATTTCGAGGTCCAGGACACCCACCGCGAGACTGACTTTGCCGGTGTGCCTGATTCCATATGTCTTGGACATCTTCGGCGCGTCCTCTGCATCTAAAGGATTCAAAAAGCTTTATCACATCTAGATCCGTAATACTACGTAGCTACAGGCGGGGCGGTTAGATTGAATGGATTGGTGGGAAGTTGGTTGGTTGGATGGATGGATAGGTTGGTAACTAGTTAACTAGGAGATTGGCATGGTATGAGTATCACACGGATAAAAGGCTATAGAAAATGATATTGCACCACTCACATGCATGAACTTCACCTGCCTCAGACAAGTTTTTTTGCACATGTGAACCATTCTTTCATTCCTGACATTGCAAAAGAAAGGAACACGCAGATATATGAAAGTATGTCCCGACCCTCCCAGCCTACGCATCCGCACACGCTTTCGCGCCCCACGAACACGCAGTCCCCCGTGCCATCAGCCGTCCTCACCCTCAGCCTCCCCCTTTCGAAGGAAACAGCGGCTCAGGCATCCAGCACCCGGAAAAAGTCCCTCTAGAGGGCAGGAGTAGAGCGGCCGCGCCATTCAGCGATCCAGACAAGCCCTGCGCAGCGTCTTCGACCCGCGAGAGTCTACTCGGCTGGCAAGGGTATTGTCGGCGACTGCGATGTAATGCGATGTTTTACTCTCTCGCTAGGCTATACTGAGCAGCAGGAATGGGTCTGGTCGCTGAGCTCTACCTTTGGCCGCGAGGATCTGGGAATGTAATGGGATAGAGGAAATGGGATAACGGGATAAGGTGGAAGTGGGATGAGGTGGGAAGGGTTGGGAGGGCTGGTGTGTGTGATGAACGGAGGTAGAACGGTGCTTGTGGGAGGTTGCTGGGTGTTCCTCGGAAATGGTCTGCGCCCGTCGTCAATGCTGTGTTTGTTCGTCGTGGCCGGAACAAATAAGATGTGAGTTGAGAGGCTGCGAATGGGCCTCTTTTATGAGGAGTTGAATACTATTATCGGGTCTGGGATATGGTAGGCCTCCAACATAAACACTGCTCGTAGTCTAGAATCGTAGTCGCTCGCCAATTATGCTCATCATGCTCTGCTCGCGTTAGCTTTTCCAGGTATCGGGCCTTGCTTCATCTCCTATAACTACACCGTGTTTTTAATTCGTCGACGACGCGAACAAGACCTTTCGAGGATTCCCCAGCACCAGACTCCGCGAAGCGCTGGGACTCCCACTTCCATCCATATCTTCAAGCAGCCGCTCCATACCTCCAATATCAAGTTCACCCCTCGCAAGCAGGGCTTGATCAGTCTTCCTGATTTCCTCATCTTCTGCACGCTCCTGGTTCAACGCTCCAGTAAGGTCAAGCCCAGGTTTCGATGCGGTGTTTGTCGTGATGATCAGTCGGTGCTCGGCAAGAACCAGAGCGTCTCTAGGAATGGCCATCCTCGCCTCCCTGCTGGTGATTTCGAATTGGTCGACAGCGGTAATGGATTCCCCATACAGGGCAAGAGTGGGAGCCCGCGAAAGTCCAGATCCGTACAGAGAACCGGCTTGTCCACCCACAGTGCGAGCCCACCACTGCCGAAGGTTGGGAATCTTGTAGATCTCGGTACCATACCAGATGATGACGGAGTCTTCTGGTCCCTCTCCAGAGGCGGGATGCAATGAAGCAATGGAAATTCCACCCCGGCTTGGTGTGGACGAACCGCTGGGTACTCCACTGAAGAGTGACTCTTCTTTGACTCGGCGTGTCCTGGGGGTCATTGGTGCAAGTGAGCTGCGACCGTTTCGAGACTTCGAGTCTGACGCAGAACCGTTAGAGCGATTGGGATCCGTGTTCCCTACGAAGCCTCGGACGGAGAATGATGATGGATCAGCAGGCGGGCTTGGGCCAGAACGGTCCGTATCCCATATTCCCCATTCACCATCGGTAAGCAGTGCAACGATGTGGTGGCCTTCGGCAGCCCACGCTGCGTCGATGATGGGTTTGCGAACGGTCAGAGCCGGTGGAAACGGCGCGCTGGATATTGAATTCTCGAAACTTGTCCTGAATAAGGCGACGTAGGATCCTGATTCGCTATCCTTTCGGGAAAGACGAGATGCCCGGCGCTGATGGTTTGATACCGCAAAAGGGTCGTAAATGCGAGCAATACCCGAAGAATCGGTGATCAGAAGCTGGGAATGGCGACGTATTGGATAGGTAGCAGAGTTGAAGAGTACTCGTGATGCCGGTGTCCGAAGATTCAATGTCTGGTAGGGCAGGAAAGGGGTGGGAGTGGTGACGGACGTCTCTGTTAATGGAAATCGCCAAATCTTCAAGAGACCACCAATCTCTGCGGAATGAGATGCGACCAAAACATCCCACCCCTCGGACTCACCACGGCGACCCGATTGGGAACGGCTATGCTTTCTTGGTGACCTCCGTCGCCGTGGAGTCATGGACACATCTTCCTCGTCGTCGACCTGCATGTCGTCTTCCTCTCTGTCGCGGAAGGTAGGCTCGGCACGCGATGTCCACGTCATGGTGATACCACGCGGTATCGTTTGATGTCCGATACGGCTGCCAATCTCGATCACGTCTTCGCCCCACGGGGCTCTCGCGTTCGCGGGGGTTTCCTTGGTGGCCGCGGATGGCGGGCTCAAGGGCAGCGTGATAATACGGACGGTATAGTCGGCACACGCAACTGCAAAGACAATCTTCTTCCTGAAGATGGCGGGCACAGAGTCGGCAGCCCGTGTTGACGAGACGGGAGGGACATCGGGCACGGCAATGTGCAGGACTGCGGTGTTCAACGACAGGCGCAGGTGCTGGATGATGGTCGGGTACGGCGCGTCCGGGTCGAGTTCTTCGTCGCCAGACTCGAACTCGGCCTGCTCTGGCTCTTCCGGTCCCTGTTCAGCGGGTCCCTCGTCGTCGGAATCGACAATCATGATCGCATCGTTGGAGGTGCCGTTGACCTTGGCGGGCTTGGGCGGCTGTTTCGGCGGCGGGGCAGCTTGCTTGAGCGGGCGGCCGCCTCTCCAGAGTATGCCGACGCCAGTCTCGTGGCCGTAGAGGACGACGGTGGAGCCGTTGGGGGATCTGGCAGGGTAGATTTTGGCATCGAGGGCGCGGTGCGGCAGCTCGTACCTGGTGAGGTGCCACGGTTAGCGTCGCGGGAAGGATGTGGAGATGTGTAGATTGAGCAGGGGACGCACCTCAGCTGCGCGAGCTTGGCCGTGGAGGAGACAATGGGCCTCATGCTGCTGGCGGGAGCTGAGTGGGTGGAGGGAGCCGGGGCAGCTTCTGTCGAGCTGGCGGCAGGCGGCAGGCGGCAGGCGGCGGGCGGCGCAAGAGCGTCAAGCTGACAAAACCAGCTCTCGATGGTCCCGCTCAGAGTGTCTGCGCAATTGTCGGCGGCGGCGGCGGCGGCGGCGGCGGCGGCGGCGGAACACAGCGCGCGAGGTCTGTGGGTCGAGAAGAGAAGGCGCGGTCGCGGAGGACACAAGAAACGGCGGAGGTGCGGCGGCGGAGGAGGTGAGGTCGACTCGGCCCAACACCAGCGAAAACAAACGCGTCGCCCATAACCCTAAGTAGACCACCAAAATTATAGGCACCGTCAACAACCCCCCGCGCACGCCTCCACACAGACTACTCCTCCCTCATGTCATCCACCACGCACGCATGGCCTCCCTCCGCTCGCTCGGCGTCCACAAGCCTGCCGCTCTCGCGTACCTGATATCCGAGTCCATCGTCGCCGAAGACGCGCCCCACGACAGCTATACCTGGGAGACATACACCGACCATGGTTCCGAGGGCCCTACCGAAGAAGAGATAGTAACCACCGACCACCATGTCGTCTGGTCGCGGGGCGGCATTGTGCGCAAGGCCTTCAACTTCGAGATTGAGCACGAGAAGGTCGTCCAGGCGCTCCTCACCTACTTCCCCACCGAGGAGACATTGGCGTCTGCCTCGAGTCCCGATGCAGGCTCTGAATATGGCCGCCTCGACCTGTCTGCCACCTTTCTCACCCAAGGAACCCAGCCCACCGCGGATCCAAATACTGCGGGTCAGCCAGCGCCCCGCATCATCGAGGGACGGGCCCGCGCTTTGGTCGTGTTCCTGAAATCCCAGGCACATGTCTTCTTTCTTTCTGGGTCTACCCACATAGTCAACCTCCCTTTCGAGGTCGAGAGGGCTTTTCCTGCCGCGCGAGGTGCAATAGTCCAACGAAGGATACCGCGGGCTGACGTGGTGCCCCCAACTCCACAGCTACCCTCCGCTCCGCCCAATTCTTTCCTTACAAACACCCAGTCCTTCCTTTCTCAGCCCTTGTCAAGTTTCTCTCAGCCCTACCGTCGTCATGGATCTTCATTAGGCGCGGCCAGAAACACAAAGGCTCTCAGGCCAGGCTCCGCGAACGCCCCTTTTCTTGACGAATTGGCCAAAAGCTCCGCTGTTCCCAGCACGGATGGACTCCCTCGGGTCTTCTCCTTCACGGATCCGTTGGCCGAGCTGGGCCTGGTGGTTAATGTTGTCACAAGTAGTGAACGCGCTAGTTTGCTGACCGTCAATGGGTCTGGTCATCGAAGGCTGGAGCCAATTGACAAGTCAGAAGAGATCATATACGTTTCACCTCGCAATGAGATACGGTTTGACCAAACCGGAAATGACAAGCCACTTCTCTTAGTCGTCACAGCTAATCATAACTCCAACGTATTGACCATCTGGTCCGCGGCATATCTCGAGCCGAAATCCATATCAGCCTCACGTAAACAACACGCCTCTGTTCCGGGACACAAGCTACGGCGTCGCAGCTCATACGGCCCCACTGCTCCAGGAACAGGTGCGACTACGCCAGCCTTGAGAGGTAGTGATAGAATGAGAGAAAGCTTTGGCGGCCATGGCAGAAGCAAAACACAGCCTCCGTCTTTCAAAGTAGTCTCACAGTCCAAAGATCGATTGTCCGACCAAGCAGTGGAAGATGCTCTTGCCTCCCAACTCAATCCTGAGTTCGACATGTCAAGATTCCCGAAAGAGTCTCGGCGTGTTAGTTCATTATTGTCCAGGGCCGAGCTTTCGACCAGCTTCGACAAAACCGCATTCCAGGATCTTGCTACACAACGCACCAGCCTCGGTGGAAGTTTCGGCGCCAGTTTCGGAGCCAGCCAACGAAGTCGCCATTCTCTTGGACATGATCGAGCAAGCTTCGGTGGATTTTCGCAGTCACGTAATCGGGCATCCACCCCTGGCAGTGTCGCTTCGCGCATGAGCTTTGGTGGCACGTCTGTGGATGACACGCTTGAGGATATCATGGACGAAGACACATTCGATACATTAGAGGATTACGACGAACTCGACGACCTATTCGCACCCCCCGAAGCTGGCACGGAACAATCGCCCATGGACGGGTTGAGAAAAGAGCTGGTCATAAGCCCGGTCGCTGAGATATCCGCCCAAAAATATTTGAAACCAGGCGTCTTTTCCTTAGCAACACTACAGGTAATTTCTCAGGCACGAGGTGTAGAAGTGCACCATTGATATTGTTCAGACTAACCCTATTGGAACAGGATGTCCCGAATGTGCTTGCTTTGGCTGCGCCGTTCAATTCAGGGGCTTTACACGAACGAAAGCTTTTCCTTTACATTATGCACCCCTCATTGCAAAATCCTCTCGAGTGCGAGCTCTCTATCACGCGGAAACGCCTGACAGTGTCGAGTTTCCAGTTCAAATCTGAGTCAAGCGTCTCTCGATACGCCTGCGTCCCGAAGCTGGTCAAGACCACAGAAATGAAAGATACAATAGATGCCATTAAGCTTGTCGACGGTCATGTTGAGCGTGTACTATGCCTGTCGTCGGATAGATCACGAGATCAGACTTTATCAGTGACGGCTGGGTGGGGCAGTCATCTACCCACAAAATTCACTGTTGGGGCTTTGCGATTATTCGACCCCTACGCTATCCTTCGAGACAAGCCAACAAGGGCAACTGCTGGTTTGAAGAGGACCATTAGTGTGCACAAAGCTATCCACCGGGTGACCTCCCCAGGCTCAGGGGGTGCATTTGATATCCAAGACGGAGAAGCCTCGAGACATCGCCTACAGCTTCATCTAGCTCCTCGAGATCCGTTCGTAGCTCGTCTCTTTCAAGTTTTGTCGACCATATTATCAAATTATATAGGCGACTTTCTTCTAGAAACATGGTGGAACATTCGCAAATCACTGCCTAGCGATCTAGATGTAAAGGTCAATCCGGACTGGGTGGCATTTGTGACAACTTTATTCTCACTGGCAGTACCATTTATAGAAATCCACGCCACCCGACCATCCAAGCAGGGAAAGCCTCGGAAGAGACTATCCAGTAGGCCATCAACTCAGGCAAAGCCGGACGAGGTGGTGAACGACGATGCCTCTGCGTGGCGCCTAATGTGCCAGAAGCAAGACTCTCGACCACACGCGAAGACCTGGGACTCCACAGCCTGGTCTTGGATTCAAAATTCTCCTCCCTCGTCTTCCACCATGAGCCCGCCATCTCGTCGGTCCGCGGCTCGGCATCCTCCGTTCATCACAGACCAGATCAAAGCGAAATCAGACTTACTGGTTTCGTGCGCAGACCGCGCGCGGCAATTTATGGAGTCGCCCATTGGAAAGGCAACCAACGATCGCTGGCGGCATCTTTCCCCGTCAGAGGAGCAGGATCTGCGTACCACTTGCCTTCCGGAAGTAGTGGTGGCACTTCATTTATTCCGGGAAGAGCGTAAATTAGACATATTGGCACAGGACTATACAACGGCGGAAGCTGGAAATCTGGCTCCTGTTCTTGCGCAATTGGGTCATTGGCTTCGCTGGGAGTCTTGGGGCCCGAAATCGGGTGGCTACTATGACTTCGACGGGGGCTCGACTGAGAAATGGGTGTATGATGATTGTAAGTAAAATATCAGCCCATGTTCCCTTAAGTTGCTGACTGAACGTCATAGCAAACATAAATTCCACGACTCGATTACACTCCCAGCCCTGGGAGACACCACCATCAATACTGGAATGGATCAGCACAATACTACGGTCGCAGTCATACGTGCCCTTCCCGACTCTTGCTGTGTTGATACGAAAGTCCAAGGCCTCTCCGCATTCATCTGTCAATATCGACGAAGTGATTTCTGGGGTCACTCCTCGGACCATGGTGTTGGATAAAGTTTTCCAATCTGTGCACCAATTCTCCACGCCTTACAAGGCAGTGGAGCTAATTGAGCGATGCGGTATCAGGTCTCGGATACTTACTACGCTACCCGAAGCTGCCAGAGCACCGATGATGGAAGCAATCACAAAATGTCAAGCCAACCCGCCTACGACTTGGTCCAGTTCATTGCTCAAACTTGTGCAACGAGAGGATCTTGACTTGAGCTTAGCACCGACCAAGGAGTTCCACCAAGATGGTCAGCAAGGCCCAACTGCCAGTCCGGCGAGAGAACAGTTGAGTATGTACTCCGTTGGCGCTACTCGAGACGTGCATTCGATATGTCAAACGGTGGATCGAGGAGATCAACTCCAACCCACGGCTGAGGTCGAGAGACACATCATAACGAGACTCATCTTCCATGAAGATCGTCGCTACATGGAGGCCTTTGCCTTGTTAGAACCTCTCAAGCCAGCAGTTGCCGAATATCGACCGGATGTCAGGTCCGACGAGGCTGCTATACTGGAAGGACAGAAGGCCCTGATGCAGTGGGTCATGATCCGGACATTTTCGCTGCCCGTCGGAAGCTCGATGATCAGGTTCAGCAGTAAGAAGCCGCTGTTGACCGAAAAATATCCGCTTTATGGCTTCTCGACTTCCTGTCTAATGAAACCGATGGGTAACGTCCAGACGGCCGATCGTGCCAGCTTCTCGGAAGAGAAGTACTTTTGGGCCTTCTTCAATGCCGGCGTTGCAGCAGGCCTGAGTATTTCGCGTGACGCCCAAGGCATTGACACTTCCTGGATCATGTACAACAAGCCCCCCGACCTAACAAACAAACATGCTGGTCTGCTCCTTGGATTGGGTCTGAATGGGCACCTGAAAACGATTGCGAAATGGCTCTCGTTCAAGTATCTGACTCCCAAACATACCATGACATCCGTGGGGCTACTGCTGGGACTGTCGGCCTCTTACATGGGCACCATGGACACTCTTGTCACCCGACTCCTCTCGGTGCACGTCACTCGGATGCTGCCACCTGGAGCAGCAGAACTCAACCTCTCGCCATATACGCAGACAACGGGCCTGATGGGCATTGGCCTGCTTTACTACAACACCCAACATCGACGAATGAGCGAAGTCATGCTCTCCGAGATTGAGCATGTGGATGAGCCCGATCCGTCGGAGCCTCCCGATGCCCTCCGTGACGAAGCGTACAGACTGGCTGCTGGTTTTGCCCTCGGCTTCATCAATCTCGGCAAAGGGAAAGACCTTCGGGGTCTTCACGACATGCGAATCGTTGAGCGTCTGTTGTCTGTGGCAGTAGCACCTAAACCCGTCGATATCGTGCACATTCTCGACCAAGCTACCGCAGGCGCTGTCATCGCCATCGCTCTGATATTCATGAAAACCCACGACGAAGCCGTCGCTCGTAAAGTCGATGTCCCAGACACGCTGCCCCAATTCGACTACGTCCGCCCCGACATCTTCCTCCTCCGAACTCTCGCAAAACACCTCATAATGTGGGACAACATCTGCGCCGACCACGAATGGATCATTAAGAACCTTCCATCGGAATACCGGGATTCGTACAGCCTGAGGTCGATCGTCAAACTCCGCAGCGATCAAATGCCCTTCTTCAACATCCTCGCTGGACTCCTGTGGAGCGTGAGTCTGAAATATGCCGGCACAGGAGACCTCCTAGTTCGAGATTTTCTGATCAAGTATCTGGATCAATTCGTCCGCATCTGCAAACTGCCCGCGCTGCGTTACGACGCCAAACTAGCTCGAAACACGGTCCGCAACTGTCAAGACCTCATCGCACTATCCGCCGCAACAGTCATGTCGGGAACAGGCGACCTAGACGTATTCCGTCGTCTCCGTGGTCTCCATGGTAGAATTGGCCCCGACACGCCCTACGGATCCCATCTAGCAGCTCATATGGCGTTCGGCACGCTATTCATTGCAGGAGGTACGCACACGTTCTCGACATCGAACAAAGCAATCGCAAGTCTCATCTGCGCATTCTACCCCATCTACCCCAGCGACGTGCAAGATTCCCGCGCACACCTCCAAGCCTTCCGACACTTCTGGGTTCTAGCCGCCGAGCCCCGCTGTCTCATCGTCCGCGACGTAGATACCGGCCGGGCGACCAGCATGGCGATCGCTGTTACGCTGAAGAGCGGCGAGACGAAGGCTATGGTTGCGCCGTGTATGCTACCGGAGCTGGACCTTATTCGTAGTATTGAGACTACGGACGTGAGTTACTGGCCTACAACACTGGACTTTGTAAGGAATGAAGCGCATCTTCGAGTCTTTCGACAAGATCAGACGGTCCATATTAGGAGAAGAGCGGCACATGATATGTACACGACGCCCTTCAGCGCCACGCTCGTGGCACTCAACGACGCACAGGCGGCGCGCACTTCGCATGCTCTCTTTCACTGGCTGTTTGAACTCCCGGGATTGAGGGAATTCGAGAAGGCGGATCAAGGACTGGTACTGCCGGTCGATGTGTGGAGTTCGAGTTGGCTGGATACGAAGGGCACGGAGGTGGATACGCGATTGGTGTTGGGGAGGCTAGCCAGGAGCTGGAAGAGGGAGGATTTGGTGACGCTGAGGGGCGTGTTCGAGTGGGCGGAGGGAGTGGGTGAACAGCAGGGACGGGTGAGGTGGATTGGGAGGAGTGTGTTGGAGAGGTTGAGGGCCGGAGTGTTGGAGAGGGGACGCGGGATCGAGGGGTAAAAATACCGAAGGAGAATTGGCGCTGGCATAGGAGTGTGTACTGTGTGGTGCTTCGGCGGAGATTTCTTCGCGGTTTTGTGATTGCATTGGGTTATGAGATACCGATATGCATACACCGTTGCGAATCAAGTGTTTGAGATTAAATTCCGCCATATCCACATCTTTTAAAGTTCTGGTCCTCACCTACCGCCCAACCAGCCCCTCAAACAACCCATCCCTCTTCCTCCTCACACCATCCAAGTCGACCTCCAACCTACTCACCTCTCGTCTCGCAGCCTCCCTATCCGCCGGCAGTCCCGCAAACGCACTTACCTCCTTCTCCAGCCTCTCCACCTTCTCCCTTAACTCCTCTACCACCTTCTGCTGCTCCAACATCTGCAGTATACTCTCCGCAGACGCTATCCCCACATCCACAGTACTCCCTTTGCCCCCTCTTTGTGCCGACGTCGACCCAGAAGACAGCGCCAAAATCTTATCCTCACACTCCCGAATCCTCCCTTTCAGGTGCTTCGTCTGCCGCACCTGCTCATTCGTCTGTCGCTGCAGACTCGGCGGCGTCGAGAACGCGGGGTTGCTTGTCAGCTCCGCTAACTGGGTTCGGAGTAATGAGTGCTGGGTCTCGAGGTATTGTTGCAGAGTGTGCACGTGTGCGATTTGGGTGCGGAGGGATTGAGAGAGTGCGGTTGAAGCGATGAGCGCGTGCGCGAGGGTTTCTGGGGTGGGGGTGGGAACGGAGAGGGTTAGGGCGGTGGACGTCAGGGATTGGAGGGCGGTGTGGCCGGTGGGGGTTAGGGAGGTGGTGAGGCTCGAGAGGAGGGATGCGTCGGTGGGGTGGACGGTTCTCTGGATAGAATACTGTCAGTTCTCTACTCTCCTCTTCCATTATAGCTCGAGTCTGGTCAGATAGTAAGAGTGTTGTTTGTCCACACCTCGTCCAGCTCCTTCAAGGCCTCGCGTTCCAAGCGCTCCTGTATCACGCGCTCCTCGTCTGCGCGCTCGTTCGCGGTGGATAGCTCGCGCATCACTTTTAGCGTCTCTTCGTTGCGCTCGAAGGTTGGCGGCGTGCGGCCGGCGTATTTGTAGCTCAGCCAGCTGTCGATTTGCGCCCAGTCTTGGGCTTGCAGGCGCTGTTGGCGTGCTTTGGAGGGGGAGAAGAGGTCTTCCGGCGTGAGGTTTTCCATGACGATGGAGGAGTTGGGGGGGTTTGAGGCTGCGGGGCAGATGTTCGTGGTGTTGAATTGCGGGGGTGGAAATCTGCCATGAGAGGGACAAGGTACATCACGGAGGGTCTGTGCGCAAGCTACCCCGGATTTCAGAGGTTGGAGAGGACGAGAGCTCACCTCATCATTATTGTATCCCATATATCTCCACTGTCACCCCTCCTTCCTGTCCCGTTTCCTCAAGGCCCTTCGTGTAGTCTTCTGCTTCTGAACCCTATTGAATTCACACTCAAAACGCCGCAGCACAGTACCCCGCTACCCCTCACCCGCAAGCTCTTCCTTGTCGCTATCCTCACTCTCCTCACTCTGCCTCTGCTATTCAGACTCCTGCGGCCAGCCCGTGGCCCCGCGATCTCTATTCCGACCACACCACAATCCAGACCTCTGGCCATGGCGTGGCGAAGCCATGGAACCACCAACGCCGGCCTTGTGAACGCTCTCTTCCGCAACAACCTAATCGAGCACGAGCGCGTCAAAGAAGCCATGTTGAAAGTACGCACACTCCCGCAACCAAACCCTCAGCCATCTCACGTATGCTAACCCAGCCTCGCCTCAGGTCGACCGCGCCCACTACGCGCCCACTTCGCCCTATGAAGACTCTCCCCAACTAATCGGCCACGCCGCCACAATCTCCGCACCACACATGCACGCCTCGGCCTGCGAAAAGCTGCTCCCATACCTCCACCCTGGCGCGCGCGTCCTGGACATCGGGTCCGGGTCCGGGTACCTAACCGCCGTCTTCGCCAACCTTGTCGGGCCAACCGGGCGCGTCATCGGCGTCGAGCACATCCAGCCCCTCGTCTCACTCTCGGAAGAAAACATGCGGAAATCGGACGAAGGCCGCCGGATGCTGGAGAGCGGACAGGTGCAATTTATCAAAGCGGATGGCCGGAAGGGATGGGCAGACGGCGCGCCGTACGATGCGATTCATGTCGGTGCCGCGGCCGCGGAGCATCATAGAGAATTGACGGAGCAGTTGAAGGCGCCGGGACGGTTGTTTGTACCGGTTGCGGAGGGGTGGATGCAGAATATTTGGGTGGTGGATCGGAAGGAGGATGGGAGTGTGGAGAGGACGAAGTTGTTTGGGGTGCAGTATGTGCCGTTGACGGATGCGCCGGCGGATTAGGTGGTGAAGAGAAGGAGGTATTCAACACTAAGATCTGAGAGGGTGTAGTGGATCAAGAGGAATTGGATCTATAAGGAAGGAAGAGGGTATTTTGCTGAGCGCGCATCCTCAACGATGCGACTTTAGTCGAGAATGCATACCTGCAACGGGGCACTCAGACTGCCTTGGAGTCTTCGATCTCCACGGCTGTGGAGGAAGACGGGAACAGTCCTGATGGGCAAGGGAAATTGTCAAAGCCATCTATCATGATTAGCAAGTACATATACCCCCTTACGTATACACTCATGATATCTGAGAACGAATACTCACAGACTATTAAGACCGGCGGGTTTGCGGGCGTCATAACACTGAGAGAAGACAGCTTGAGATGGACGTGATTGCAAAGGTGTAGGAATCAACATTATAATCACTAACAAGAAACTCCATCATCTTGTCCTCTCCCCCCTTTTCTCATATCTCAGCCGACTATGGGCATCCCATCACTTCATTTCTTCATACAACCACCCCGTTGAAAAATATGACTCTTTCCGTGCAAGTCATGACACTCTGTAAACTACTACAATCATGTTTTCTCAAACGAAATTTGTCTATGCGGTCTATATAGCATGGACGTGAAGCCAACACTCTACTCACTCTAGATATCGATGCTGAGAAAAGTTATGCTTTCGCTGAGTGTGTATGCTAGGCTGAACAGACCATGAGAGAGAAATACCAAGTCATCAATCATTACGACGAACTATCATAAGAAAGTACAGAGACGATGACTCCTGAAAGAAAGACAATCGACCCGAAAGGACAACCTCCAACTCCTCTGTAACAGAAGGAAACGAATGCACAATATTGACCATCACTCCATTCGCCCTCCTCTTTCTCTTCTCCCGGATTAACAAGGAGGAACTTATCCATACCCCTCGAGCACCCGTCCAACAAACCCTTCTAAACCAGCAACGCCTTTCTCCCCCCTCTCATTCCCGCCAAAGAGCCCCGGCCCACCACCCGGTAGCACCAACACCTTGGTATCTAGCTCGACGAATTCTCTCGACGCGATAAATTGGAACGTCACCACCGTCGCCGTCTCCTTAGCCGGCGCCGTTTCACCCGCCGCCCCTGGGCCCGTATCATCATCCTCGAATCCAAAGCCAAACCCGACGTCCTCGTCATCATCCGGAGTCTCTAAAGCCATCGTGGAGCCCGAATCCACCGGCTCGACTTCTGGGGCCACGGAGACAACTTTCGCAGAAGCCCGTACACTCGCCACATAGACGACGACCGCACTCCCAACAGTGAGGTTCTTGACAGCCTGAGCATTCAGGCCAGAGAACCTGACCACAATAACCCTGTCGGCCTTTGCCTGTCCATCCATATCCATCAATACCATTCCTTTTCTAATTCTCACGACCGCGGGACTTGCAATCGGCAAGTCCAGCGGCGCGACTCCTATCGTACCCACCTGACCCGCGTGCAGACTCCGCACCGGCAATCGCAGGTTGCGCAGCGATGTGATGCGCACGCGACGCCATTCCGCGTGCCTGTCGCCGCCATCGGAGCGAGATCGCAGGGCTATGTTCCCTGCTTGACCTTTGTGCAGGGCGCCAGGGAAAGAGCGAGATGTTGGGACAGGAGAGTTGCGATGCGATCTGTTTGGGGGCGTGGATCCTCTCCCACTGCCGCTATCGCTGTCATCGGGTGTGGTGTCGACGGGATACGGGCCGAGAAGTAATTGGTCGCCGACATGGAGAGTTCCGTAACGCAGGTGGCCACCGATAACTGCCGATCTATCAGAAGATTTCGACGTGCTCAGGGAGAGGGTCTTGGAGGGAGCCAGAATGTTGCCGTAAATATCCTCAACATAAAACAACGTGCGCGGGGAATCCTGAGGCGCATCCGATGCGCTAGGTATGGGAAGTTCCCGCAGGAATGCATGCAGTTTGTCAATGCCAGTCCCCTTGACTGCACTGGTGAGAATAATGGGGACAGTTGCAAGGGGGTCGGAATCAAGCGCTCCAACTATGCGGCCGGCTTCCAGAAGATCATCCTTGGAAACAGTGTTCAATTCCGCCTCAGAAACAGGTCCAGACGTGTCGTGGACAATGCATGGCTTTCGGCCAGTGACCTTCAGTGCCGACAGTAGCTTGGACAGGGTTTGTCGAAGACCAACCTTGGTGGCTAGATCCAATTTCGTGATGATAACAACCAGGGGCAGTTCCAGATTCAGGCAGAGTTGGAGGTGGGACTGCGAGAGGTCAACGTCTGCTGCAACTAAGCCAAGAATCTCCTGAGAGGTCAGCGAGGCTCCAGTCTTCCCAGAAGAGTCTTCTGTGCTGTCTGCGGGTATACAGAGCAGGGTCCAATGAGGATCCCATCCGATAAGTCCCCTTACAGTCGTTCGACGAAAGCGGGGGTGTCCAGCAGAATCTGAAAGAAACACTAGTCTTCCGCTCTCTGCGCTCGCATGAATATCGACCCACGAAGAAACGTTGCCGGCCCCATAGCTGACCACCTGCACAGATGTCCTCGTGCCATCCTGATCTTTGACGTCCTGGTACCCAATCAATTCCTGCGTGACAGAGGAAGTCATGCCGGAAATAATCTCATGCCTGTGTTTCAAAAGGCTCAGCCTACTCTTTCCCCGCCCGTTGTCCAACGTGGCTGTGGAGAGGCTGCCAAGAAGACTGGACTTTCCAGACATAGTAGCCCCAGTCAGTGATATGCGTAGTTGTTGCGTAGATGCATGATGACTATTGGCCCCAGAGGTCGACGAAGGAACATTAAGAGCAGGGATCGGGGATGAGACGGAATCCTGCTCAGCATCTTTGGGACCCTCCCGTGCAATCAGGCTTTGGTCTGGCCGGACGAAAGCTTCAGCGACCCAGAGCTTTCCAGTGTGAACCTTTTTCTGCAGGAGACCTTCAGTCCACTCGCAATCGCCGACCTCGACCATGCGGAGAATGTCCACGCAACAGCCGAGACTTGCAGCCATGGCCCGCAAGTTGTTTAGGCTCTCTTCCATCTCGTCATCAGCCAATCCAACGAAAGTCCCATCGTCCGCAACGCCGATTTCATAAAGCGCTCCTTTACTTTCCTGTAGCCCGGGAAGAAGTCTTCCAGGTACGGTAGGAACCGAGAGCTTTGCCTCCTCTGGAAGATGTGGCAACACAAGGTCGGTAGACGAGGATATATGGTAGGGGCATGATTGCTGCAATCGCCATAACAGTTGAGTTGTCAACTGCTCCAAGCGGTGTTGTCGTGCATTACTGGAAGACAACGGGGGAGCTGTGTTCACAGCTAATCCGGATTCGGATATGCTACGGCTTACGGGAGTGGAAGCCGGAGATTCAACTCGACGTCGCGATCCAGAAATGTGTTGGCCAGTACTGGAACGGGTGAATGATCTACGGCGTCGAAGCAACAAATGCAGTTTGTACTCTGTTGGTCCCTCTTGCGGCTCGGCTTCCAGCCTCGTAATCCCACTGTCCCCAACACCCCGGCGAGCCTGGGGAGGATTCGGATCCACATCCTGCGGGATTGCGCGCCCCGGACGAGCACCCGGAGGAGGCGTCGACCACGGGGATGACACCCGCGGCGGGTCGGGGTCAAAGGTGAAAATTGACGCCATGTTGTTACTGTTCGAAGATGTACACGATGAAAGAGCGTCTAGTGGTTGGCAACAAGCTGCTGCGTTTAGGCTGCAAAGGGCTGCCGTATACGCCGGAAAGTAGGTAGAGTAGATATTGATCGAGAATTTGTATGCAAATAATGTGTTTGGAACAGCTGGGACATTAATGGAAGCATTTTGGCGAGCTTGTGTTGGCAATCGGAGGAAGGGCGTTCGTGCAAACAACCACGAATCTTGCTTGGTGCTGAGCTCGGAGCCGCCTTCGTGGCTTAGCTAAAAAAGGGCTGCCATGGCGAGGTGAAGCAGCAGTGCTCGTATGTTGTAGAAGCTGGAGAGGACACGGATGATCGCGTCACGTCCACGGTTGAAATGAGGTTGGTTGATTTAGAGTCACAATGCAACAGTGGAGTCACTAGCTCGGGACCGTGGTAATTCCGGCCGGGATAAGCAAAAGGACTAAAAAAATGCAAAAGAAAAGCGACGCCTCAGGGATTCGAACCCTGGCTCCCGAAGGAACGGGCTTAGCAGGCCCGCGCGATAACCACTCCGCCAAAGCGCCTATTGATTGATGAAGATTCGTAAAATTAATGCTAAGATATAGCAATGTGCTGAAAACGTCCTTGACGACCAGATTTGCTTTGACTTGCTTGGTCTTCCCACCAACGCTAGTTACCGAGCTGGGAAGCCTAAACTCCTGTACTCCGTAACACAAACACAACCCGATTCTCAGCGACTCGATTCCTGAGTCATTCGTGTTTAATAAAGTGTAGGGTTTAATTCAGGATCGTATCTACTCGCTACATCAGATAAATGATAATATCGCGCATCGCAGTTGATTACCACTAGGTCACGCAATAGCAAGCAGAAAAACACAACTACCACACAACGTGACGCGCCCATATCCTTATTTGGCAATACATCCGCCCAAGGATGATCCCGCTGGAGACCGCCCCGCGCCCAACCTGCTTCGGAGTCATTATTGGGGTAAAGTTGTCCAAGCGCCAGAGCTATTCAAATGCTACATGATTCTTCTTCTGCAGACATGAAGCCATCAAATCCTCACCGGGTTCCATACACTACAATGACTAGCCAGTCAACTCATTAAAAATGCGGCCATTGATAAGGCCGCCGTGCTAGTTCGATGCAGCCGCCCTTCGGACGGTTCCTTCCAGCAATCCTTCCCCCTCTCTCGGGCATAGGGCTGAACTTCTCTGCATGTGGGGGTGAAGCCCCCATGATTCGACACTACAAATCAACAGGCTATGGCTTCACTTCGTCGTTAAGCACTTCGCTCCCCTATTTCTGTGTGTGATGGTTGAGCCAAAAACTCTCGTTGCTTTCAGAGAGGAGAGGGTTGTATCTGGTGGAGGAACTTGAGTCATTCATGACACATCGTAAGGCGATTAGGAAGGAGCAAGCTACTTCTCGCACAACGTGTATGAAGTAAGACATCCCAAGCATCCCCTGCTGACCGCGCCTGGAACGGGTCAACTCTCATGTGGCACAGTTCGTCTTCGGCGACCAAGTGCCTTCGACGCAGCGTCACCCGCAGAAAGGTCGCCCAAATGGCGTCACGGTCGTACGACGAGTTCAGTTTCTCACAGCTCTTGCAAGGAAACCCTAAAGAACACACATGGCAATGTGATTAAAGTGCGGAGACATGCATATCTCTCGGGTTCGTATCTCCACCTGACAGCGAGCCTTTTCTCATTCAAAGACGTCAAACCTGAGTTTTTCGGTATCGCCGAGGAGAAGATACTCTGCCGCAGCCACAATTCGGCTCTTTTCTCCTACGGGAAGCATACCAGGGCATTCATTGGAATCGCGATCTCGTGTTTTCGATCGTCGCTGGGGCGTAAGCTTTCTGCAGTTCCTCCTGCAAGCCATCATTGCTCCTTTCCGTGTTCAAGTCGACTGAAACTTGAGGGGGTAGGCGCTTACGACATGCTCGCAAAATGCAGAGAGAGGTTCGTTCAAGATGAGAGTTTGTCAATATCGTGAAATGAGGTCCAGCAGTCGTCAGATATCATGACTTTCTGCCTCGCCATTTCTGTATGAACCTAATGATGAGATCATTAGCGCGAGATCGGTCGTGCTCCGAAATGTGGTAGTATGGCTCGGGTCCGAACAAGCAAACTAGCGATAGGACCGCTGTTCGAGTCCAGCCGTTTCACGGTGGACCCAAGCAGAGGCTGAGCACATGTATAATAATAGCCCAAAAAGGCGGTTCCAAGCGCCTGATACTCGGCAGCTAGCCAGTCAGAGTGGTCCAAATGCGATAAAACGCAATTAATTCATCCGGCAGCCTTCAGTAAGCAGGACATGCTGGGCGGCCTGTTGGCCGTCATATAACAGCAGCGGAATATTGGCGGGCCCATGTTAGCCATGGTTATGGCGAACATCCGTGTCCATACCGTTGGGAACAGGGTCAGAAACCGCCTCGCGGACAGCCTCACCAAACGACGTGGGTGAGGCCCTCTCTTCCCTATTTGGCGTCAGCGAGCCGTCGACGAAGGATCAAAATACTTCGCGGGTATGAGATACTTTTACCATCCTCCCGTCCCGTGATCGACTCCTTCTGCACAAGCCTCGTCCTTCGACGGGCCGCTTTTCGCCCGAAAGGGCTCATGCTGGGCCACAGTGGAGAAGGGAGCGGACAAGCGTTGCGCCAGGGCCGCGAACGGTACGCGACTGTTGGATCTCTTGCGCGTGCGTCTCCGGCGCCCACAGGGCTGGGATGAGGATGCAGGAGTGGGTTTTTGCCGACACGAAGGTTCAGGCAAGGGAGAGAGTTCGCTGGCTACTGTGGTCAACTCAGGCCTAAACCTGCCGGCCGCTCCAACGTCACAACTCGTCTCCACACATTCTCCACGCACAGCTCGAGCATCGTGAGACAAACGACAAAGTCAGTTTAGTGGACAGACGCATGCGATCCAGTAGCCTTCGTGCGGGGTTCTTAAGAGGCGCCAGCTATGCATTTGGTGTGTGTTGGTGGTTAAGCGCTCGCGCGCTGACACGACTCATCGCTTCTTGAGTTTCATGCGACGGTCTTCCAAATCATTGCCCGTCCACATCGTCCCGTGCATACACATGCTCACAGTGGACAAAAGCATCTTGGCGAGCGCAGGTTTCCAGACGAGTTTGGCGTTGATGGAATCGTGGAAACTTGCATACGCCCGAAGCGCAGAGAGAGAAACAGGGTGCGAGTTGCGATTAGTTGACGTTGTCGATACCACACGCGATCTCGATGGCAGACCAACCCAACCGTCGACGTTGTGATTCGAGTGTCGCGAACTCCCTCCCGGGTTTGTACGGCCTCAATGGATGGCCTTGTCTTCGGTCGAGAAGACAGCCACCCAACCGAAGCAGCACGAGCTCGCCCAGTGCGACAAGCATGCATGGAGAATATGTCACAGGACTCGAGCCATGTGTTACTGAAGTCCAGCCAGTCGTAACACAGAACGCAGCCCTACGCCGCATCGTTGCATCGTTGCATCCATCTTACTCTTGTCCTGCAGGACTTCTGGGTCTTGCCTCGGGCTCGTGCTGTATCTGCATCTCTCGGGATGCTTGATTGTGTGATACTACACCCGTGGCTTGCTCAAGATTGCGGCGAGTAAGGCAACTCTATCACCACGATCCAATGATGACAGTTCCTGGCATCCTTCCAGCGGGTCCGTTGCCGCTCCCGCCCTTTTCCCCTCTTCAACGGATGACCCCATGCGACCTTCAACCGTCAGAGACTTCCAGTCAGCACTCTGTTTCGACTGCGCCGCAGTGCTCTCTTACGAGCTGGCCATTCAGCGAAGGTTCGGGGCAATGAGCGCAATTTCGCCCCGGGCCGACGCAGTAAGAAATGGCGGTCTGCCATGGGGCGTCGGATGACCTTGTTGCGAGAATGCAACGATCTATCTGCTTCCGACTATGGATGCGTCGGTGTTGTGTGGGTGGAGACGGACACTGGACGTCCGTCTGCAACGCCATGATACTCTGTGCCCAACTCCCGACTCCAGATGCAGGCCAAGCAGGCGCATTGCACTCATTCGATCAAACGGTTGTATCCGGAGCGGATGGCTTGCTCCTCTCCTACGAGAAATTGCGAGTAGACGCGTTAGTCGTCCACCTGCTGTATCGGGGCGCGTACACACTGCCCAGGTAAAGTTCGAGACCGCCGCCGTGAACCTCGGTGACTTTGAGCATGCTTGTTCGGCCCCATGGGTTCTTCATCGGTGCTCCATTGGCAGATAGTTGTGGCAATAGCGGTTGGTGTTGAGCCGTTGTCGTCCTCTTCAACTGGTGGACCTCAAATATCGATAACGTTCGGACCGCCCCGTTTCAATGGTACTCTCATTGGCCGCGAGTTTTTTCGTTTATCCGCTACTGTGATAGGTCGATCACCGAATAATGTCTTACCAACACTGAGAAGTGGTGGTGGTGGAGAACTAGACCCACGCTTATTCTTGGATAATGCTGGAGAAGGCAGTCGGTCTTTTCACCCCGACGTTTAATGAAGCTGGCCACGTCCCGTGACAAAAGCCCCTACAGTCGCATGTTCTGTTGGCCTTCAACGCGGCCCAGCATTATCGGCATTGAGGGAGGCCGAGCCCGGAATATCACCTCATTCGGTTGCTCACAAGGCTTTCCGCCCCAGCAAATAGTAAATCCCTCCCAGAGGTCCCGAATTCTTGAGAACCCGTACGGAAAATATTTTTGTGCCGCCACCGAGGCAACACTCTGCTCGCCAATCACACAAAACCCGCTGGCCAGTCTCGGGAGAGTCTGTCTCGACAGGGAAATTAGGCGAGCCATCCACAAGACCCTAATTCAAACTAAGGCCTGTACCAATTAGCGCAAATATCACTGTTGCCTTGAAAAGGGTCGACGCTTCATTTCCTAGTCTCATGGTTTAAAAATAATCTTTCTCGTTGGCTGCGTTGGCTCTGCGTCGTCAAATGCAGTCATGGCTATTCTTCACCAAAGTCCAAACCCCGCCAGTCGCGTCTTCTAGCCAAGCCGTCGTATTGCACCTGCGACTGCACAGGTGATCGACACCATCGTCATCCTCCTTTTCTATGTGCACCGTATTTGGAGCGCAAATCATCCAGTTTCACACCAAGACCCTCGCAGCAAAGCAGCCTCAGCGCTTGAGGTTGCTTATTCCCCTGAGTAGCCTGCAGATTCCTCCTCATGGCATGCAAATCTGGGACAGACATCGTCAAATATCAAAAACCAGGGAGACGAAAGGCGAATATGATAAGAATAGATTGCGAATGCAAAACGCTGCAATAACTCCGGCCCGGATGCATGACCCAAAGTCTTGTGTAGTGTATCGAAGGTGTATCCCAAATGATTATGCTCTAATACATAAGATCGTGGATGTGGTCGTTCGTGTGCCGTCGGCGGCTCGACTGCGCCATTAGGTGACTGCGTTGCAATGCAGCTGGATCCTGGTGCGAGGATGAAGAGGGCGTCAGGAGACTAATTCAAGGTGATAACACCTTGAGAATAGCTCCACGTCATCTCTCTCCAAGCCGAATCGCACCCCAAACAACTCATCTTCCATGAATAGACCCTCCGCCCAATATCATGAAGACATTCGTGAGAGAGACTTGCGGGAGGCCCAAGCGTTCGATGCTCAGCCCTACCGCTTACCTGCTCGTGTCTGACGCTCGACGCGGCTTGCATTTTTCGTGCTGCATATGACCGTTTCTGGCGGTGGTACGGGTGAATTCTGCCCCACACCGTGGACAATAGCTTTTCGCCGCCGTGCCGGACTTCTCTCGCTGATGCCGTAGTAGATTGCTAAATGTGGAAAATTGGCGTCCATTGCAGCCATGCTCCCAACACTGGGGCTTGGGGCGTGCACCAAGAACTCGTGGCATTACACTGGAGTTCTGGCTCCCAGGTGATGAAGATAGGCCAGGAACGGAAGCTGAATTCGGCGGTGCCAGACCGGCTGACGGCTCGTATGACGGATACCCTGATGCGGAGGTCGGAGGATACATGGTGGCAGGGAGGGAGTTGTACGGGTCGTAGCTAGTAGGAGGATAGATTGGAGGTCTAAAGCGGATCAGAGATGGCAGTACTACCAAAATTTATGCGGAACTTACGGTGGGTAGCTTGATGTGCTGGTCGCTAGCGTGCCGATGGTCTGTCCGGGCGAATTGGCATGCATAGCAGGGTACGAGTAGCTGTGCGGTGCGGAGCTAAGCATTGGTGATGCTTCACTGGATGGGGGGTAGCTGATTGGAGTGGGACTCGCACGCATTGAGCCCATGGACCCCTGATATGGACTCCGCGGTATTGGCGGTTGATATGGTGGTAACACTGTCTGCTCCCCAGGTCTACTAGATGGGCGGTGGTTTTGCATACTTGGACTCGATGTATAAGCTGGCATGTATCCGCCGGAGCTGTGAGGCGGCTGTTGAGTACTCCGGGATTCAGGGTAAGCTTGTTGACTCATTGGTGAGTAACCTGTGCTGTTAGCTCCCGCACTGCAAGCAGCATTAGCTCCATCACTTACCTGGTGAGCCTAGAGCTGTTGGAGAGCCGTAGTGATGGTCTAGAGAACCGTAGGGCGCAGGCATCTGAAATCCCAATATGCTGGAAGTACAGTTAGCGACAAGCACTGCATCCGGAGAGGTGGACACTTTACCTCATATCTTGAAACTCCACGGACGTATCTTGTGGGTTTCCAGGTTCTGATGGAAGGTGGAAATCAAATTCCGTGGTAAGATTGCCACCAGATAGGGAAGGCAGAGGTGACGGGGGAAGATGAGAATCAAATGGATGAGAGATATCAAATTCTTCTGGTACTGTTCCAGTCGACTCGGATTCAAAGTGGGTTGGCGAACTTTGGGGTGAGTGGTATGGCGACAGAGGTTGGGAGAGACGAAGATCAGCGGGCGGGTGCTCTTCTAATCCAGTGGGATGGGAGGTGTTGCAACGTGGAAGCGGATCGAGGATTGCGGCAGGATCCCAAGCGGGTGTATGCGTGTCCTCAGATTGGTAGTTGACAGATATGCGGCGTGCAGAAGTCACAGTTGCGGCACGGCGCGAACGGATACTCCGCAGTTGTGGAAGCTCTGGCGGTTGGATGGACAGATTTTGGTAAGCACGGTCTCTGAGTTTGCGTGAGTTGGTCGAGGTCTTTGATTGATGCTTGGGAGACCGAGGGGTCATGATCAACGGGTCAAGGGCAGCATAGATGGGTTTAAGGCGGAGCGTAGGTGGGGGTAAACATACTCTTCACTCTTTCTAGTTTTGGATAATTTTGGGGGACTTATAACAGCCTTGTGATTCAAGGAGCAGAGGTGCCCGCAAGGCAGACTTGGGGCATTGATCTTGATTTCGAGAAGCGGCCTGCGCCATGCCGGGGGGTTCTTGAGGGAAAACGGTGGTATAGGTATCTAAGCTCCATAACTTACGGGCGTGATTCGATTCCAACAGCACTTTTCCCGGGACAGCGGCTGGTGACTGGTCGGTGCCTTGAAGGATCCCAGGCCCTTGTACATGCGTCCGGGCCAAGCTCCCGACCGTTTAGTGCAGGACGTGCACACGCGGATGGGTTAGGCCCTGGGGCGGCGAGGATCTTGGGTCCACGGACAGGCGAGCATCGCTGCGTGTGCCGGTGCACTGAGGTTGCCCATCGAGGACATTATTTTTGTGGTGACCTTAGGGGACGCCCCCGGCAGAGCAGAAGTCACCTCACGGCGCCTATCTGGTTATTGGGGGTCATTGGCGTTAGCCAGACTAAGCACCACATGCGTCGCCCGAGCCCCTGGTGCACTGCTCGCCGTCTGCGGTGGCCTCTGCCGGCTGCTGCGCGTGCATGGGGTGGGAGAGGCGCTGGGTTCGCCAGAGAAGAGAGACTTCTCCCGCATCCAGACAGTGTTGGTGGCGGACCGGGGCGACAAGCACCCAAACCAGCAGGGCCTACCACGCGGAGCTTGGTGGTTTCAAGGGGCCCTGTCCGGGTGGTGTGTGAGGCCAGCGAGGCCAGTGCGAGAGCAAGAGATGGTGGGCTGAAGAGTGAATTGGTGTTGTGGCGCGTGCACTGGCTGCCCCCAAGCCTCGCCAGAGGCAGTTGGTGGGCAGAAGAGCAGCCTAAGCCACGACGATCATTGTTTGGACAAGCGGACGGTCGACCAGCGAACCAAGACTGGCTGGTTATGCGATGCAGGGCGTCAGGCTCGTGCTGCTATTCTGGCGCTGGCGCCAGAGGGCCTCCCGGCTATCGCATGAACGTCTGAGGAGGAGGCTCGAGCAGTGAGGGCTCGATGTCGACGGCCAGACACGGGCCGCTCTCAGCAACGGCACACGGTGCTTGGAAGACGGCCAGGCCCGCGCGGATCGAAGGCTTCTGGAAGCCATATCGAAGCTGGGGCGAGCGACGTCTGCTGTTGCAAATGCAGCCTGCCCTGCGAGGGGTAGGCATAGGCACAGTAAGACGACAATCTGCAAACTGCAAGCTGATGTGGGATCGATGGAGGCCGCAGATGGCGACGTGGATGCTAATTCCCGCCCCAACGGGCCACGGCAACGATTGACCTCGCCGTGTCCGAGTCCGTGGGCATGCTGGCAGTACCCGTCTGACCCTCAGTGGTGTCACGGTCCGAATGACGATGGTGGGTTTGGAAGGGTTGCTCAGAACAGACGGCGCTGCTGGGCTGATGCTTCATCAACACTGCCAGCCGTAGCGCGGAAGCCAGCATCGAACGTCGGCTGCAGCTGTCCGCACACGCACATCGATAATACCTGTACTGTATACTAACTGTGGACGAGCCCGCGAGGAGGGGTTCGCCAACTTGCGCAATTAGGCCATTGCAGCTTGTTGCAGGTGCACGAAACATGCGTTCTGCATTATGTGGGCAGCATCTGACATAAGGCACATTCATGGGGGGAGGCCCCGGCCCACGATGCGATTCGCCCACCGATCAGTATGTACCCCATCAACCATGCCAGCTTTTGGGGCATGTCTGCCGGACCAGGAGGATTGCCAGTCGATGTTGCTGCCGAATATGCCGGAAAAGAGAGCCATGGCGGCATGATGTCTGGACAGATCCAGCCAAACCGCACTATCCACCGCTCCCATCTCGTCCGTTCCAAGCCAGTGCACTGGAGGGGCCTTGAAAAGGCCGACATTGCAAAACCTCAAACTCGGAGATTTCCGCTTTAATCCGACGTCCAGCATCGGTGCCATTTGTGCTTGTCGCACTCCGCCAGTCCCGAGTTCTATTTCACTAGAGCTTACGTCACATACTGATCTCATGGTTGCAAAAGCACCTGAGGACTGGCGAATGATGCCCGAGCCGGACGGGCCACGAACTGGTCTCAACGAAGATCATGCTCATTCCATTGTGACGTACGTCCCCCACAATCTTGAATGGCTTGGTGGCGCAGTCCGCAGATGATGAACACGGGAACGGCGTCGCAACTGCGAAACTCATCTTCAGCGACTATTCGGGCAGTCAGTATCCGCATTCTTGCGCTCGATATCAAAACGTGGACCACTGAGAAAATGACCACAATGCAAAATTGGGCGGGCAAGGAACCTTGGCCGGTGTGTTGGACGCCTTAACGAATGCGAAACCGCACGCCTGGCCTGTCTGTTAACATGGACGGACGTTGGGCTGGCAGTGAATCTGGCCAGAAGAAGATATCTTAGGCGACTGAGCCAAGTACGTACATGGTTGAGCATCGGAATCCATGCGGACCCAGTGTTAAGCTTTGTCTGCGGTCCAGCCCGCCGTTTCAAGCCGCTCTGTTGCAAGGTGATCGACTCTCAAACATCTGTCTTGTACGCCACGGTGGCAGGGCGTTCGGGGTGAAGTGTTCGGTGGTCCCCGAGCGCGCTGGTTACCGCACTCATGTTTCATTTATCTCGCCTGGGTTCGATCGAATTTTGATGACACGACGGCGATTCACTAGAAGGCTTCGCACCTCCGTTGCTATCTAACGGAACCGGAGAAGCATCCCAAGCATTTCCGGCGCTGTAACATCGCGAAGACGATGCCCGTCAAAACTTTGGGTCCAGAGATTTTTTGGGCGAGGCTGCTTTTTGTTGCCGAAATAGTAGTGTGCCGACGAGCCACGCGAAACACCGTCTGGAAAGTCTCCCATTGGATCGACAGCCAGCTAGCCACAATACCCAGCCAGCGAACGTGTTCATCGTCAGGAGATAGATTTGTACAGATGGTCCGATTTGATTGATTTCTTTCGGAGTTGGTTGGCAAAGTTTGTTAATATTATGTTGCGTCGCAAAGAGTGGATTCTGCCTTGCAATCCACGAGTGTCTTAAAATAGACATGTCAAATTCCGCTACATACCCTGCTGGAGTTAGTTTGTCCGCAGCGGGCAATTACTCTTCGCTAGCGGGACATCACTACATAAACGGCCGCTCTGGGAAGGTCCCTCGACGTGAAATTGTTGCAGGGATAGCCGGGAAACATAGATCGTTACGCGCGTAGTAGGCTAGTAGTTAGCTTACCTTGACCTCATACTTCTCCCGCCCGTCACTCCAGATCGCACTTGATTCAGCTTACGGTAGCATTCGCTCAAAACATGATGCCCTCGCAATAAGGCTGTACATAGGGTCGCACCTGGTTCGCAGGTTGATGAACGCTTGCACCTGTATTTCGACTGCCACGACATGTTTCTTGGTGTTTCGAATCCACGCCAGTGAACGCTCACGCACACCAAAAAGCATCATCCCGCTTCCTGCCTGAGGGGATATCTTAATCAAGCCCCCACTTTGGGCATGGCCTCGAGGGCTTGACGGAAAATGTTGACAAGCCTGCTTGGTTCTTCCAGCCCGACGCTGAATCGTACCAAGTTTGCGTCGACACCGTAAGATGCACACTGATCATGTCAACTCGTTGCATTTGAAACCACCCTGCGGAATAACTTACCCAGTCCAATTCACCATAGTGGGCAAGGATCACGTAGGGTGAGCTGCCATGCAGTTAGCATCAGTCGCATGACGATCGATCTCGACAGCTCGGAATGGCTGACATACCTCAGTGTGAAATTGGTCCCGAGACTTGGCCCTTTGACAGTGTCAAGATTGTCAAAAAAAGCCTCGCACTCCTGCTTCGAATAGAATGTGGCCGACAAAAGACCACCGTAGCCGCCGTTGGGTGTTCGACACCTGTCGTAGAATGCCTTTGTGTCACTGCACTTTGGGTAATAAACCTGCTTCACTGTTGATACGTATCAGTTCCTGTTCGTTTCAGGATTCTCGCAATAGATGAAGGCTTACCACGAGGGTGCACGCGCAGGATGTCGCAGATGGCCTCGGCGTTGGCATTGATTCGATCAATACGTGTCACAAAGTCGCGACTGTTGCGCTCCAAGAAGATGCTGTCCTCGGCCCAATGGTTGTCTTCGTATCTAGTTTCCCAGGTACGTTTCAGTAGCTCATAAGAGTCTGCTTTAGGGTTCAGGATCGCACTGTTCAATGTCAGCACAGCGTTTCACCTGCATGCAATCCCGCACTTACCTTCCTCCCATGACGTTGCTATCCCCGCTGAAGATCTTCGTAAGGCTACTGACAACGACATCTGCATAGGGGAGAACATGGACGTTCAGAAAATTCCCAACAGTTTCGTCGACAACCACAAAGAACCCAAACTTGTCAGCTAGATTACGGATACGCTCCAAGTCCGGAGATTTTAGCAAAGGATTTCCGGGAAACTCGGTGAAGAGAGCCAGATATCTTTCTCCGGCTTCAAGTCGCTTTTCGAGATCATCCAGGTCTTCCGATGAACCGAAGCCGTAGAAGAGGCATCCAAGTCCAAATTTCTGCACAATTTTGAGCGTGTCGATATAGGGAAACCTAAAGGAATAAGTACATGAACCTTCAATGCTGCCTTGACTTACCCAAATACGATGCTCTTCAATTGACCTTTCGCAGCCATCAAAGACTGATGGGTCAGGAATATCGAGTTCATTCCGCACGGATAGAGATAAACGTCATCTTCGGAGAAACCCGCAACATTGCGCGTCCTTTCGAAGTCTTTTTCCAGCGTCAAGGCCTCGGTCAATCCAACATCCGCTGTGAGTGATCCAGCTATTCGGCGACGAACGGCTAGCTTGGCATTGGCAGTCATCGAGATATCCAAGTTTCTTCCGAACCTTTCTTCTACAAACTGAGTAGGATCTTGTTCTCCGCTACCATTTTGACAATCAGAGCCGGTGCTCAGGTCAATAGACGTGCTTTTTTGATACCGCCGAGGACCCTTACAAAACCTAGGCAGGTCTGAAATTGAGCTAGAGTCCACAAGTACGCCGTTTTTGAAGAGGTCGTGGCAGTACTCCGCTCGGCGGCTTGAGATGCCGTCGCCCGAATGCTGCCAGTACATTTTTGCTATCTTGAAGACTTCTTGAGGGAAAATAATCGCAGATATCTTTGGCGAAATGATAGCGCACTCCTCCGATCGTGCCTTTTCTGCTACCGGAACAAGGTCTAGGATGCGGACAACTTGACGCTCCAACTTCGGCTCTTGGGTGAAAAAGAAAGCTTCACAGCGCAAGGCAGCGGTATGGGATGGGAAGAGAATTGCTCGTTCACCCGTTCGTCCATACTTTCCCACTATAGCGACTGCGAATTTCTCGATGGATTTGTGTATAAAGAACCTGCAAAGTCTTAGAACCGCGCAAAGCAGGTGCCGGGCTCGCAAACCTGGGGTAGCCAGTCTTCATTTTACTCAAAACCCAATCCTCGCCTTCTTCGTATGCCACATTCGCACGCCATGTAGGCAACGAAACACTCACGGCCTTGAGTTGTCAGTGACCCCTTACGGACGTGGAGATAAGATGGGTGACTCACGTGCGCCGTCATGGGAGGAATGGTTTCGCCAACCTCGACATCGTTTTCGAGTGCCAATGGAACCGTCATCTCGGAAAATTTGTAGGAAAATGATGATAGGGTCTGAGGAACCACTGGGCAGGATTGAATAAGAAATATGATCTCGGATCGAATCCCGTGCAATAACGGGGATGGCAAAGAAGAAATGTAACCCACCCCGATGTTCGGCCTCCGGGGCTTCGACGTTATCGATAGTTAACTAAGAGTTCCAGCCACAGCCAAGCCACACCGGAGAATTTCTGAGAATTTATTTCTACCAGCCGAGTGCCCTGCACCTTGACATTGATTTCGCAACACACCCATCACACACCGAACATGGCACTGCCTGCGTCCAAACGAAGGAAGCTTAGCCCCAGCGAAGACGAACAGAGCGATGCGAGCATCCCCGAGCATAATCCGGAGGACATCGATATGAGCGACGAGCGGGGGGAGCCCTCAGTTGGCGATAGCGATGACTCTATGTGCCATGATCTCCCTTCCTCGGACGACGAAGAAGACTCTGGTGGGGATATAGAACATGACGGCGAGGCGAATCCGCGACCGGTGCCACCGCCTACCAAAGGAGCGCAAAAGAATGGCGGCAAAGCAGGAGCAGAACACCACCATAAACGGCGGGATATGAGCCTACAAGATGGAGGTTATACGGCCGGAGTATACAAGTCAAACTTGTTCAAGCTACAGGTCGATGAGCTTCTGCAACAACTGAAGCTAAAGCATGGCGGAAAGGAAGCCGCAGCGGAAAAGGCTATGCACAAGCTCAAGAGCATCATGGAGCAAATCCCCAACCGAGAGCCCTTGCTGGTATGTTAGCCCGCGCTTAGTGTTGCGATTTACTGACCGAACTAGATTGCGGAGGCAAAGTCTTCGCTCGAAGCTGAAAATGTAGTGGTACCCTTCCCATGCCCGCTCCCTCCGAAAGACGCGAAATATAAACTACAGTACACCCGACCCTCGAGTATAAACGCTACAGGCAGCTATACGTTGAAAACGGTCACGCGTACAGACGAAGAGGTGGCAATTGACTTGGTTGTAACCATGCCTAGGTCCCTATTCCAGGAGAAGGACTATCTCAACCATAGATACTTTTACAAAAGGGCATTTTACCTGGCCTGTTTGGCGGCTGGCATTCACTCCTCGAAAGATCACAAATTCAAGGTTTCCTTTGACCTTCTTAATGGCAATCAACTACAGCCTATATTAGTTGTTCGCCCAAGTGGAGACGGAGGAGTGGATGATTTCTCCAGCTCTAAATGTCGGATCCAGATCCTTCCGGCCCTCCCAGAAGGAACGTTCCCGGAAAGCAAGCTGCGGCCCAATGTGAATTGCGTTCGGTCAAATTCATCAGACGACGAACCCGAGTCTGTAAAGCCGAAACCAACTCCTTTCTACAACGCCACTATTCAATTCGATATGTCGATCACTGCATACCTCAAACTTCTCCATTATTCCGCGATTAGGTGCAACAGTTTCAAAGATGCGTGTATCCTTGGTCGCGTTTGGCTGAGACAACGCGGTTTTGGAAGCTCTGTGACTAAGGGAGGATTCGGCAACTTTGAATGGGCGGCCATTACAGCCATTCTCCTGCAAGCCAACCCTGAGGATGGGGTTCCACCTTTGTCCCTAGGGTACAGCAGCTACCAGCTGTTCAAAGCTACCCTTCAATTTATCGCGACTCGGGATCTGTCGAAATTTCCATATGCTTCCCAATCCCGCGATGTTCCATTGCCCAAGGACGCGAGTCCAACCTTCTTCGATGGCCCAAGGAATATGAATATCCTGTTCAAATGGAGCCCGTGGTCTTATTCTCGGTTAATGTCGGAGGCCCAAAAAACCGTTGATATGCTGGGGGACTCGACCTTCGATCAGTTCGAGTCGACGTTTATTTTGAAAGCGGATACTCTGGACTATCGATACGACGCGACCATGGAGATCCCCTTGAGCTCACTCGGTTTCGATACCCTCGGCGAAACTCATGATCATGACATGTTCAAAGCATGTCGGAAAATTCACACTCTCCTGGTGCGAGCTCTCACCGACCGTATCACCACGATAACTTTCCAGATGCCGAGTGAGACCGGCTGGCCAGTCTCTTCATCTAAATCGCACCAGAGAAGGGGGAGGCGTATAATGATCTGCTTAGCGACAAATCCACAAAATGCAAATCGCGCAATCGACCACGGACCGGCCGCTGAGAGCAAGAAGGAAGCAGCCTCCTTCCGCCAATTCTGGGGTGAAAAAGCCGAACTTAGGCGATTCAAAGATGGCAGTATCTTGGAGAGTGTAGTCTGGTCTTCGAAGAACAATATCTCCCCCGTCATCCAGCAAATAATCCTTTTCATTCTCAAAAAGCACTTCAGTAGCCAGGTGGCACAAGAAGCAGTCTTCAGAGGTGATATATTTGCCCATATGATACCGTCGGGACGTATCGTGGGACAATCAGGAATCTCTCCCTTTGGTCCACTCATGACTACGTTCGCGACTCTCGATAAAGAGATACGGGCCCTCGAGGGTCTCCCACTTACAATCCGTCATATCATCGGGGTGGACCCTCAACTCCGTTATTCCACCATCGAGCCTCCCTCAAGTTCCCCCAAGGCACACACGCCCAAGCCAGCGTCAGTCATTATCCAGTTCGAGGGCTCTGCACGTTGGCCAGACGATCTCCCTACGATTCAACGAACAAAAATTGCATTCCTGCTAAAGCTCGCCGAGCTGGTATCTTCGTCGAAGTCCACTTACACGACTCGAGTCGGTCTCGAGAACCCCTCTCAGCCATCCCAGAATCAAGCCTACCTTGAGATTGTTGTTCCCACTGGCTTCGCGTTCAGGCTACGGATCCACCATGACCGTGAAGCTACGTTACTTGATCGCCAACTCAGGGATAAGTCCCTGGACAATGCGTCCCGCGAGTCTGCAGCTATGGCTCTTGCTGTATATAAGCGAGAATTCCTCCAGGTGCCCGCCCACTCGCAAGTTCTGCAGTCGTTGTGCACGCGTTTTCCAGCACTCTCGCCATCGCTACGTCTGACGAAACGATGGTTTGGCTCACATCTGCTGTCGTCTCATTTCTCACCCGTTCTTATCGAATTGATGGTGATGCACACATTCCTGCAGCCTCATCCTTGGGCTGTTCCTTCATGTGCTACTACCGGATTTCTAAGAACCTTGGCGTGGATAAGTCGATGGGACTGGAGACACGTTCCCCTTGTGGTCGACTTCTCCTCTTTTACTTCCGGCCACGACCCCGCGAATCCCAGTGCTGATGCGAAGGGCCTTAAATCGGAAGATATTGAGAAGATCTACTTATCTTTCGAGGCATGGCGGCGCATTGATCCTGCGATGAATCGCGTCGTTCTATTCGCTGCAACGAACTTGGATCGCGAAGGTACGACATGGACTGATCGAGGCATGCCAGAGAAGGTTGTTGCTACCAGATTGACCGCCCTAGCTCGAAGTGCAACTAAATTCATCCGAGATTTCGATGAGAGGCTGTTGGTTCGTTTGTCGGAAGAGGAGAAGGGTGACAGTGGGATCAGCAACTTCGCCGCGGAGGCGCTATTCGTTCCACAACTTACGGACTACGATATAGTTGTCCACATTTCGTCTGCTTTCTCGAAAACCGGGAAAATTAAAAAGGACTCCAAGTACAAAAATTTGCAGATCCATTTGGAGGCAGAGGAGAATGGTGATCCACGACGGGTCGGAGGGGATCCCTTGGAGTTGTTTGTAGAGGATTTGCGGCAGATCTATGGCGATTCCATTCTCTGGTTCTGGAATTCGGAGACCCTCGATACCATCGCTGGGCTTTGGAATCCAAACAGCACCGGCCAGAGAGCTTTCAAAGTAAAAGCTGGTTGGAATAGTGTTCCCTTCAATGCCCGTCAAGAGGATGAAAAGAGGGATTTAGACAACACGGGTTTCCGAGGCGTGGGAATCCAGGTAAACAAGCGGGTAATTCTGAATGAGATTGGTCGACTGGGTGGGGAAATGGTTGAGAGAATCGAGGTCCGCTGAAGGCAACGGCGCGCGAGTATGCTTTGCCAAGATGTAGCAGAGAACTACGATTCAATTGTGTGAGTAGAACAGCGTCACGCAAAGCTGAGCCATATTGAGGCATGTGCTTGTTGGAATGGAAAGTCTGGCTCCGTTGATTTGAGATGTTTTGAAGTTGTCCAGCCTCGTCATCACGGCTCCAGTCTGCCGGACGCAACCGCGGCTGTTCTGCCTCGTTCGGCAGTTGGAAGTCGCGAGCTCCCCGGACTTCCCTTGTGCTGGCCAGGCTAATGCACCCCCAGGTGTTGAATCAAACCATGGCGGGCCAGATTTCACCCATTGGTTTCTCCGCAATAATCGTCTCCACAGATTTGCAAGGGTTGATGCCATCGCCACCCATCCCTGCCCCCGCTACCGCAGGCCACATGCTATCCTCTAGCTCCGCACCCAGCTCTCGAACCTCTCCTCAACTTCAGTGTTTCGTCCATCAGTAACCATACCTCACATGTCCCTGGGAAATGTCTACAGAAGTACAGAAAACCCCACAATTGCCCTTGGCCCACAATGAAGTTCCGGCCAAGCCAAGGAGCGGCCGCACGAAACGGGTCTATCGATGTGGACACTGCGCAAGGCAATTCAAGCGCTCGGAACATTGCGCTCGTCATGAGCGAGTCCATTCGGGCGAGAAACCGTTCGATTGTAGCTACTGCAATCGTAGATATGCCCGGAAGTCAGTGTACTTTTCAGAACCCACGCCAAACTGTTCACTAACGTTTATCAAGGGATCTTGTCAAACGTCACGAACGATCTCTACATGCAGAAGCATATCAGGCAGCGCATCCCTCAGAATTTCTATCTCAGCCCAAAGTCTCTACTCGCGACAATAATGGCACTTATAGCCCCCGGATAGTGACGTTACCTCAGCAATCGCACCCAGAACCATCGCCCATCACACCTCCGGCTGAAAAGTTCGCCCTGGACATGAGTGTACAAACCGAACAAGCGGAAAATATGCATGAGATTCCCAATATGATGACTCCACCCCTATACGGTATCAACGAGACGTACTTTCCGCATGGGAGCCTTGGCCAGAAGTCGCCACCAGCATCGTATACCGGGAACAATAAGAATGTAATGCCGGTAATCGACTCAGATGAATCTTTCGAGGTCTTCCTCGTTGCGCACTATAACTCTGTCCAGCTCCAGTCTGATCTGGGGACAGCCATACCAACTGTCCAGATTGCCGACAAACCACCTCACATCATCGTGGATCCGTTTCTGCTTACCAAAGAAGACCGAGACACGCAACGAGCCATTCTAGAAGAGGAAGCGTATCAGGCGGGGCTGCGAATGGACGATCCGCTGCCGATTGAGAACGAAAAGTTTTCAGAGTTCCAAGGCATTACTTCGTCACAATTCGGCACGGCCTCCGATTCATTCCTTTTTTCCGAACTCGATGAGATTTGGCCTCGCTATTCCTTAGACCAGGGACAATCCCCGTCAGGACAATCTCCACAAATTCAGAGAGAACAATTCTGTGAGTTGCCAAAGTATAACTTTGATGATTGCATCCACCGAAAACTCTGTGAGGACGCATGTTTCCGCATGTCTTCGACGGACACAGCGACACTACTTCCCAGCGTTAGCGACCTAAATCGCTTCTTCTCGGGCTATTTGGATTGTTTCCATCGCCACTTCCCAATCATTCATCTTCCCTCTCTTGATCTGACGGAAACGCCAAGTCCCTTGATTTTCGCCATGTGCAGCATCGGCGCTCAGTATCGTCTTGAAAGGCGTAAAGCGAAGAATTTGTTTGCTCTTGCAGGAACGATGAGCTCATATGTAAGTGCCGGATTTGTTGGTCTTAATTTGGCCTCGACTAATTCACTTAAGGCTCTCAGGGCTGGCTTACCCATCGCTGTTGGAACACCCGGACCAGCTCCACTCTGGATCATGCAAACCCGGGTGCTACTTTCACTTTGCGGGATCTTCAGCGGGTATGCCCTTCTTTGTGTTATCACTCATTCCCGGCGTACCTTTAGCTGACTACTTTTTCAGTAAAACTAGTGTGGTCATGCGCACAGTCGAAAACCTCGGATTATTTGCTATTGATTACCGGCTGAGGAGATCTTTACTAAGTACGCCCAAAAGCTCTCGGCTGGACTGGGAAGAGTGGATCAGCAGAGAGTCCAGCAAGCGTCTGCTGTGTGGCATGTTTATTGTCAGCAATCTCATCTCAACGACATTCGGGATGAATCCAGGATTCTCCCATACACAGGATTTAGAGTTTGAAATTCTCGACGATGAGAGACTATGGAATGCACGAAGCCCAAGGGAATGGAGGGGCCTGAGGGAGACCCGGTGTACCAAGCCAACTATTACCGTTCGGGATGCAATGGCTGAAGTGCTCAATAGTCAGCCTGACAACCAGGCCCATCCGCATCTTATTTCAGGATTTACAATGCTGCTCATTATGCATGCAGTCAACATCCACATGTGGAGTCTCCTCCAGTTCACGGATATCACCGGCCTTCACACTGGGGTGCATGCTGCATTGCTGTCTTCGGCGTCAGCCACGCTTTCTAGATGTCACCAAGCAGTTTTAAGCGTAAGAGGCGGCGAGGACCACGGCACGACTTGGAGCGAGGCAGAAGGTCCCTTGATGTTCAACTGCCAAGCCCTACTCCGCATCGCCCACATACGGCTCTTCACCAACATTCGAGCGTTCAATCGTCTTACCTTGCTCTCGGACAATCCAGACGATATTTTTCTTGCAGTCAATAGCTATGCTGAGGCGCCGCAAACACGCAGTTCAAGCCTCACAGAAGCGGTATCAAAAGCCTATGTGGGATTTCTAAGCCCAATCAAGATCGGACACCTACTCGTCCGAAAAACAGCGGCACTGAGTTGGAGCATTGAGCATGCTGTTGCTGGATGGGATGCAGCTCTATTTTTGACGAAATGGGTCCACACGCTGGACAAGGAGGCAGTGTTTTCACCTCCGGATGCCGAAGAAAACGCTATACTCCAAGGCCTCAAACAGCTGCTTGTAGAAGCGGATAGCGACTACGATGGTCGGGGTTCTCTCGCAGCAGCAATCGCGCGCGTCTGGTCGACCTTTTTGAGCGATGTCTGGGTATGGGGCGTCACTCCGAAGATGGGATTCATCCTTACACAGCTAGCATTGGCCTACGAGAATGATCTGCGCCTTTAATAGACATCATTTAACTCACCACTAGAGTACTTCGGGAAGAACCAACCCCTAGGAGTTGACTGTATGAATGGATATTAATCGAATGGGCACCTTTGATTAATGGAGGATGTTCTCTCTGTGACTGGAAAACATCTGCCACTCTCTCCATTTTTTTCAAAAAGCCCCGAATTCTCCCCAGTCGTCCCATGCTCTAGGGTTTTCTCAGCTTTACACATTTCTGCTCCTCGCCAGCTGCGCCAAGAATGCTAGAAATGCGCTCTGGCACTTTTCAGGCTGCGTTACATATATCTCGTGACCGGGCGCCTGTATCACTTCAATTTTGGAACCTTCAATCTGCTGCATAAGACCCTGTTGCTCCTCTAATTTCGTCGCAGCGCTCCGAGATGGTGCTAGGATCAGAGTCGGAATCTTAATGCTCGACAAATACGGCCGGGCGTCCAGAGACGATAGGAAATCTGCGTAGCCTGCAAGTCCTGCGCCGGAACTAATGCTGATTTGATCGAGATACCATGGGAGGAAGGCTTTGTCTTCTATGGGGATCGTACCGGGTACCTTGCTAAGCGCTTCGGCCCAACCCCGTGAACCAAGTTCCCTACAAGCTGTTGGCCAATCCTTTCTATCAAATGCGAAAAGTTTGAGAGCGGGTTCCGGAAGATGTGTTGGTGTCGAACATACGGTCAAGGAATGAAGTCGATTCGGATGCCTGAGAATGTTTAGTACCCCACTCATACAATCGCTATTCTAGGTCAAATCACCTCGCGGCCAAGATCTCCCCTAGCATTCCTCCTGTCGATTCTCCGAGGAAATGGACCTTCTTGATGCCCAGCTGGTCGATTGTGTCGATTATCTCGTCGAGTATCGTATCGAGCGAATAGTCGTACTTTTCCCCGGGCTTGGGGAAGCTCGAGTACCCGTGTCCACGCAGATCTCTTCGAATGACATGATAATGGCGCGCGAGTGCAGGTATCCAGTGGTACCAGAATGCTGCATGGCGGCCAAATCCGTGTTGGATGAGGATTGTGTCGTGTGGTTTCCACGGATCCGCAAAGCTATCTCTTATGTAGTGTGACCTTTGTCCATTGGGATGTTGAACGAAGGTTCGACCTTCCGTATCTCTCTCCAAAGGCATGGAAGTATAGTTCGTCCTGTTGCGAGGAAAGCTTTCTTCTGGATCTAGGAATGGTGAGTTGTGGATAACTTCCGAATCTGCGTGCCTCCGATGGCTATGATGCAAAAACGGCCCAAATACGTGCACCAGGAGCTCATTTGAACCAAATTGTCAATAGCTTCCCCGCATGTGCCCCACAAAGAGAGGTTCGTCCTCGCGCCACGTTGATGCTCAGCCACAGCCTAACCCCGATTCCATGCATATGCGCAACCACTTCTTCATTCCACACTAAAGTGGGAATGAATATAACGAGAAAAAAATGGGGGTTCTTTCCTATCGCGAACTGGATGTTTCACCAACATCGTATTGACGCCTAGATCCACCCTTTCGGTTGGACGAACGCGTGGCCAGTGAGGTGATGCATGATGATGCATCACCACCACGACCAGGATGACCCGTTGCTTCGGAAACTCACTCCATCTCACCTTTCACGTCTATATAAAGGCGTTCCGCGGGCAACGCTATAAAGGCATCCATTTGCCCTTTGACTGGCAGATTAGCGATCTCTGGCAGAGTATATGGCGATGTCGACAACGTTGAAGACTGACTTCGGAGAGTTTCGAGGCAAGAATGGATCTGGTGTCGTGCAGTACCTTGGCATCAAGTACGCAAGCTTGAAAGACCGATTGGCGGTGCCGGAGATAGTGGAGAGTTACGGAGAGGAGACGGTTGATGCTACGGAATATGGGTATGTTGCTGTGTAAATTCTCCAGCCCTTCCGTCACTTTTCATTGCTCTCTCGCAGAGGAGGTATTCCACCGAACCCCCTTGGCTGCCCACATAAGCGCTACAAGGTTGAATTCATGAGGAATTCTCGAGGGCCCCAAAATCTCGAAGATCTCGATATCTCGAGATTGTTCCGCATCTAGAATGTCGCCGATGTTAATTGTCGTAGACCCAGATGTATCGCCATGGATGCATGCCAATTCGAACAAGACATGCTCATTCAGCAGAGGCTTGACATACCTAAGGGGCCCCAAATGTCTGGTCTCGACTCACTCAACCTCAACATTACGGTACCAGATATCAAAATAGAGAAGCCATTACCAGTTATGGTTTGGATACACGGGGGAGGCTATATGATTGGCTCCAATCATTGGCCACAGTATGATCCTTCGCGGCTCGTAATCGCAGCTGCGGATCAGAATTTGCCCGTCATTGTGATCAACATCAAGTACGTAATGCAGGCATTCAATTCCAGGACATTTCTGACACCGCATAGCTACCGCCTAGGGGCACCAGGTAACTTGACCTCTGAGGAGCTTCGCAAGGCAGGGTACCCTGGAAACAACAGTCTCCGCGACCAAAAGTGTGCTTTTCAGTGGATCAAATCTCATATTGGAGCCTTTGGTGGTGATCCTAATAATGTGACAGCTTTCGGGGAAAGTGCTGGCTCCAGTGAGTTGACCCTTATCTACACTTTGTTCACTTGAAACTAACTCACTGCATCATATAGTCTCTGTGCTCACCCAACTATACTCCAAAGAGCCACTCTTCAACAGAGCAATCTGTATGTCTGGTACACCGATCATGCTCAAGCCTCTTCCGCCTCCAGTAGCCGAGATGGCTTATGGAATGATGTTGAAAGAGCTCGGTCTGGAGAATGCCACGGTCGAAGAGCGGATTCAACGACTCCTTAATATTGAGCCCGAAGAACTTGTCGCGGCGACATCACTCAATATCCCGTTGTTGCCCTATTTGGACGGTGATATGATTCCAAGTGCGGCATCTTTCGAGAAGCTTGCTGGCAGCTCTGATCAACTTGACTTTCCCGTCCCTGGACTAAAATGGTGTCAAGATCTCATGATCGGCGACTGCCAGCACGACGGCCAGGTGTTCCTTTTCATGGGTCTCGCGCCCCGAAAAGCGGGCATTGCGGCGGCGTTCTGCGCCTCGCTCACTAAGAATATCTCCCATCCGGGGGCCGCGGAGGCGGTCCTCGCAGCCTACCACATCACCCCAGAAACTTCAGACGATACAGCAATGGGAGCAATTCTATCCTTCGTAAATGATATCGCATACTACGCGCCGGCTGTGGCGTACGCGCGGGTTTGGCCCGGTAAAACATTCTACTACCAGTTCAACGAGCCAAACCCTTGGGAGGGTCCTGCCAAAGGGCTCGCAAACCACGTGTTGGATGCTGCCTTCCTCTTCCAGAACTATAACAAGAAATTGTCACCAGAAGCCCGGAAGGTAGCCTTCAGTATGGCCAAAGATTTCGTCCAGTTTGCCAACGAGATGGCACCGTGGAATGAGTTCAACGATGCGAAAGGCAACGCTCGCACCTACGGGCCTAGCGCATCCTCGATCACGGGAATGGCGGAGAATTTTGCGTGGGGGAGTGGAAGGAATGATGCGGTTTTCAAGCTCAAGGAGAAGGGGAAGGTGGATCTTGATGAGTTAAGTCTTGCTTGGGACAAATTTCTTGCTGGGCAGTGAACAGGAAAGCGGCTAGAGCTGGCTTTAGAGTAAAGTGGCACGGAAGTAAGTGTAACGGGAAAGATTGTAGCCATAGTATAGTTTCTAATGCTATCGCTCCTTTAGATCCGGCGGATAGCTTGGACTCGCAACTTTTTGTTGTTGTAATTTTAGTCAGAAACAGTGGCCCAAATTTGTGGAGTTCCCATCCAGCAGCTTTTTAAGGGCCACTACGCATTTGATGATGCGGTACCAAGTTGAATCTGAACAGACTAACCTTTGACGTAGCATTGACGAATGACATTTCCTTTCTGGGAACTCTGTCCCTCCCTATAGCTTAGACTTGATCTTCCCTTGCTTTCCTGCTTCCTCCTTTCTATATTCTTCGATCACCCTCTCCGCAACTCTGAAACCCTCAAACGCTGCGTAATTGTATAAGTGACCCGCAACCGAACTTGCAAAATAAGAGTCTTACCAGCGGGTAATCCACAATACGCACCAACCTGCAGCAACGCCTCTCTGATCTCAACTTCCGTAAGTCCGTTCCTCAGAGCCCCTCTGACATGGACTCCCAGCTCCGTCGATCTGTTCAAAGCACACAGCATCCCCAGATTAATCAAACTTCTCTGCTTGCGTTCAAGCCCAGGTCGACTCCATATCCAGCCCCATCCGACTTCAGTAAGCATCTCTGCAAGCGGACGAGAAAACTCCGAAGAATGCCGCTGGAGGGCGTGGTCGACATAGTCATCGCCTGTTACTTCGCGACGGATGGCGATGCCCTGGTCGAAGAGGGCCTTGTGCGCCTCGGCGATGGCTTTCTTGGAAGGCATTCTAACAAATTAGGATCTCGGGATTTCAATATTTTCACTCGCAATCTCCTGATGCAGGTCCGGCAGGGGTGGATCTCGGCGTCTGTGTGTGGTGGCGTCTCGGTGCCGTGTTCCCGCCATTCAGGCACCCCGCCCCCGCATCCCGAGAAGAGTTTAGTGCGGGGTTGCGGGATGCTTCCGCATACTCTCCGAACTTCATGTGGGGTCAGAAGGGGACCTCCACAACCGAAATATCGGCGGCTTTACAGGAAGGGCAGAGATCGGGACGAAACAAGTCCATTGCCGCGATCCATCTATGCATGCCTCGTCTCGGGATGAGACGCTAATGCGGAACACATTTACCTTCCTTTCGTTCCTGCTTCCACTTTATACACGTAAACATCACCCCCCAGACGTGTTCTAATTCTAGCAATTCATTCTGACAATCACCCCCTCTCTTGGTATCAAACAACAATGTCCAAGCCCGTCGGCATCGTAACGGGCGCCGGATCCGGCATCGGTCTCGCCGTAGCCACGCACCTCATTTCCAAAGGCTACCGCGTCGTAGTCGCAGACCTAAATACCAAGACGGGGGCTGCGGCCGCAGAATCGCTCGGGCCCAACGCGACATTCATCCAGACGGACGTATCATCGTATCCCTCGCAAGCACGGCTTTTCAAGCAAGCATATGAATGGGGAGGGAACCGGCTCGATTTCTGCCACGCGAACGCCGGTATTGATGACAGGCAGTATCTGTATGATGATAAGGAGGAATTGGATGAAGAGGGGTTGCTGAAGCCGTTGAATACGAAGAGCATGCAAGTCAATCTTGAGGCAGTGATCCAGGGGCTGTGGCTATTCAAGTATTATGTTAGGAGGAGTAAAGAGGCGGGTGGGGGGAAGGGGAAGTTTGTTGCTACGAGCAGTGCGGCGGGTCTCTAGTATGTATCATCTTCAAGTTAGAGAATTAGAGGGATTGGGAACTGATTTGGGATACAGTATGATGACGACAAATCCCCAGTATACTGCGAGCAAATACGGCGTCGTGGGCCTGACGCGCGCCGCGGGGCCAGTCTTCGTTAAGGAGGGAATTACAGTTAACTGTATCTGTCCGGGCTTCATTCCCACAGCTCTTGCTCCGCCAGGTATACTCGAGCGCTGGCCAAAGGAACACATCACTCCTCTTTCTACAGCCACGAAAGCAATCGATGCATTCTTAGGCGACGACAACATGACTGGTCAGGCGGTGGAGCTGAGTCAGGACAAGATATACTTCAGGGATATGGTGGATTGGGTAAATGAGAGCCAGAAGTGGATTGGGACAGAGAGCTTAAGTTTGTGGGATGAAGTCTACCAAAAGGTTCCCGAGAAGACTGGGTACTAAATGCGTTCTTGACGCCAGGATAGAAGCATTGGATTGTCAGCAGGTGGAATTTACCAGCATGAATCTCGTAGTAGCTTAATATTAAAAGGCCACTAATAGTCAATATTATAATTATGTCTATGAACTTTTTGCTTGTAAAGAGGGTAGGCAGGGCATATGCAGGGGCTAGTTTTTCTTTGAGGAATAGCATGGTCATCTTGTCAACACCATAGGTAAGTTAAAGCAGAGGGCATGATCTCAATTCTACATATTCCATTTTAGCGATGATATAAATGAATCACAGTCATTCAATTTGTTCAGTTATACTGCGCAGGACAATTTGTAAGGGTAATATTGGAGACGGAAGGTAGTCCTCAATATTGGACTAAAAGGGCAATGAATCAGAAGTTGAGCCACTCCCTTTCCGCCGTCGCAAACGCCTCCCTCATGATATTTGCATGCTTCTTAGACCGAGGCTTGATATCGCAGTCAAAAGGCTCCGGAACTGACATGAATCCTCTAACCATAGCCTGCGTTGGCTCGAGATACTTGCCGTCGGGACCCTTCTTCTTCGAGATGTCGAAGCCCCACAGTACCCGAGCAATATTGATATAGAGTGACCTCTCTGCAACATGAACACCAGGGCATACGCGCCGACCGGCCCCATACGTAAAATGGTCGCGCTCATAAGGGTCCGAGATATTGATATAATCAGCCGCTGGAAGGGTCTTGTTAAGATAACGAGCGGGTTCGAAAGCATTCGGATCCTTCCAGATGCGCGGGTCGCGGTGAATTGCCCTATATAAGTAGTGAGTAAATTCCCTCATAAGTAGAATCGAACGAAACTCACCACCAATTCAAGACAGCCACGGAACCTCTAGGAATAAAGTAGCCGTCATACCAATCGTCCTCTGAGGTCGCGTGCGTCATTCCGAATTTGTTCACTGGCCTCCACCTAAGAACTTCTTTGATCAGACTGCGCACATATGGCAGGTTCGCTTCATCTTCCCAGCCCGGTAGTCGATCGTGGCCAACCACATTGTCGAGCTCCTCTTGGGCTTTCTTCTGAGCGCGAGGGAAAAGAGCCATGCATAAGATGAAATTATTGAGTGTTGTGCCAGTCGTTTCCGAGCCCGCCTCAATCAAACCCCCGCAGGTATATGCTGCGGCGAGGTCATCGATACCACTCTTAGTAGGATTGTTGAGATAAAATGTCTTTGTGAAGCAGTCGCGGGCTACCCCTTCGTCTGTCTCTTTCTTGAGCCTATTCCACAATTCCAAATATATCTTGCTATCATGGTCGAACACACGTTTGCCAAAACTACGCCAATTGCCTAGCATCCATTCAGGTAATGAAGCTAGTGACGGGAAGCTATCAATAGCGTGGGCTCCTGGAGCACTGAGATTGTCAAGTTAGCGCAAGCTCGAGTTTCAAGGGTCTAGCAGGAATGGAAAGGACTTTGAGGGAAATAATGCTCTTACGTCATCTCCGTAAAGTTGTCGATAATGTCGTATATCTTCTTGATCAAAGGGTCATCCCAAGACGGGATCCGATACCCGTAAGTGACAAGCATGATCACCGAAGCCGAGTAGCGCCTATTCATCTGATAGAAGTCTTTTGGGCTTTCCAGAAAGTCGTTCAACACCTGCTTTGACTCGAAATCTTGTACCGGTTGGTACTTGACGGACGTGTTTAGATTCAGTAAAGCATGGCTGTGTTTCCTGATTGATCTCCACTGCGGCCCATAAGGCATGAAAAGTTGTCGTCGGCCGGCGCTGGCAACGTCTTGCGCTAATGGCGCTGGAGACCGAGATGAATAGACGCTGCTCTTCTTATCCTACAAGATAGGTCTCAAAATCAGCGCAGTCCTGAAGGCCGTCTGGGCAGAACCTGCAAACATGTCTCGTGTCTCGAGGGGTACAATGAAAGTTGATTACTTACCATCAAGTCCTTGACCACTTTCGGAGACGACAGCCATACAAAATCTGTGCCGCCGATTTTGGTATAGAAAAGATCACCAAATTGCTTGTGCCATTCTATGACTTTCCCTCGAACAGCTTCAGTATCTGCTAGGTCGAACATGTTTCCAACGAAGGGGAGGCCCTTCGGTCCGGGAGGGAGCTTGCGTCTTCGGGAATCCTGCAAGGCTATGAGCATTCAATGGAACAAGACTGGAGTTTACGAACCCTGACGGCATTGGGGACGACAAAGAAGTAGACAGTCAAGAGCAAAAGAAACGGCGAAGAAAGGATAAAAAGAGCCTTCAAAATCCAAGGTGAGCCCTGGAGCTGCTGAAGCACATCTAAGGGTCCCATGACGAAGCCCGATAGAGGTGCGTGATTCAACTCGTCCTAAAGCTGAAGGTGTTAAAACTAGATTTGAAGTGTATGATTATGCATGCGCCTGTCTCTAAATCACCTACACAATCCAGCCTTGGGTTTGGAGCTCTCCAGAGCTAGCAGCGGTTTAGCATTGGGGTTCTCTCGTCCCCCGACTGCCCCTCATTATTCGCTCGCCCCGCAGGCAAACGATGCCCCACACTGCATTTGTGCAGACTGTAATTGGCCTTAGGGTTTCCGTGAAACTGCGACATTCACATACCGGGGCCAGTATCTGCGTGTGTCCAGAACTCATGATGACTGTGCCTCGGTGTGGCTCGGTCAGATAAGGACGCGTGCCACAACGATGCCGATATGGCTCGATCAGTGTAGAACGTGGGAGGCTTCAGTGGAGACTTCTCGAAAGCGCAAACTATTCCTGTCTGTTCAGGAGATCTCTGAACCTTCACCGCCTGTATGCGACAGTGGTCATCAGCTGGGTGCGTGTTCTGGGTGGGATACCGAGAAGTGGCGTGTTCAATGGTGGTGGCGGCGGCTTCCGCCCATCTTCGCGAACGCGCCCTGAGAGCCTCAATAATGTACACAGATTCGTCGGAATGCCAATGAGGGACATTCCGATGAGGTGAGTAGTGTATGGGATGCTGTAATGGTTCGAGCTGCGAAGACAGCAGATGAATCGACGAGGGATGAAGGAGATGAAGCGGCGTCGCCCGTGAAGACGAGAGTGGTTCGCCGTAGCAGCCGCCTGATTGGCTACCTGCCGAGGAGCTGTTTTCGACGGGATTTAATTGAACGGTATTCTGTTTACTTCGAAATTTTTCATGCGATTGACAGTCGCACATATTCAGAGTCTTTCGCCAAATTTTGAAGCGATTCTACGGTTGAGTACTGTTGGTGGTCGATGATAGAATTTCTGGTGTGGCTTTGAGGATTCGGGGGTGGCACCACACTTGACCTCACGATACTTGGCTGGTGAGCTGATGTGCAGATCCTATCACACAACACCATGATTTTCAATAAGATCTTACGAGCAAATTCTACGGTGGGCGCATCCCACGCAGTGCAACGGTATCAGCTCTGCCACCTGGCCATATAAAAACCCAGCCGCAATGGCGACGACTTGCTTTCCCCTTTCTCATCACCAACACATCATCACACATCAACAGAGCCTCAAAGCCTTACACCTACAAACTTCATACCAACAAATCTGCATTCGACATTCGAATCATCCGCATCCACATCAACTTCATCGAAATGAGCGGCGAACACGGTCACACTTACCACGCTGGCACATGCATCGGCCATTGTCGGGCACAACGCTTCGCCATGGATTCACACTGCGCCGAGCAGTTTGAGAAGGAGAAGGCTGCCATCAAGTCTTATGAGGATGGTTGGGACCGGTGGGACGGCCCAATCTGGCCATGGCGAGAAACCAACAACCCCCAGAGTCAAGCGAAGATTGAGGAGGAATGGCAGGGATGTTGCAACACACCACACGAGCAAGTAGAGATGCTGGGTAAGTCAATCAAGGAACAAGTTTTCTCAGCAATGGCTGACAATATATATAGCGAAAGCGATCTCAAAGAAGCGAGAAGACTCACCGGTCCGACCAACACGGCAAGCGAGCAACGGCAGCACTAGTTCTCAGACATCATCTCTCTGGAGTTCCAGAACAAATTCTCCATGTCCACATTGTGGAGGAAAGGGAGCCCACCTTTAAGCGACACTTCCCGAGCCTTCTTTCGACTTATGACGGCGTTTCCGGTAGATCATTTTGGGCCGGCAATCTGGGATGGGTAAAGACTGCATGGCGTTTTGAAATGTGGACAGCAGTATTTCTGCTTCCTGCGATTTGGTCAGTTCATGGAAAGTCTCTACAAAGGCTGTCGATCTGAGCTGGATGGTAATGAAGATGCTTCATCATAATAATTGAAGTAATAGATCATCAAGATAAATGAACGTTTAGATTTCTACGTGACTGCGTCTGATCTACATGACTGCGTCTGACTTCATGATTTGAGGCCTTTATAATTTTCGCTGGCTCACTCTGCAAAAAACGTTCTTCTGCTTTACCATCCATATATTTTCGCATTCGAGCTCTGCTTCAGGGTTCGCAAGCTCGAAGTCGAAAGTACGGACCAAGTGGGGTATCAAGACTGACATCTCTAAGAGCGAGATGTTCTTCCCGATGCAGGTGCGTGACCCGTGACCGAACTGGGTATTCATTAGTATCATTCGAAAGGACGGAAGCACTCAAGGGCTACTCACCGCGAGAAACGATCGATCCATCTGCTGCGAAAGCTCATCACTTTCAAGCCAACGCTCTGGTCGGAAGGTTTCCACGTCCTGGCCAAAAGTGTTGCTGTTATAGTGTGACACCCAGCTGTTGACACCGACGACACTCTGTGTGATAGATTAGCAGCTTTCTACTATTCGCTCGATGGAATCACCTACTCCCTCTGGGAGATAATATCCTGCGATATCCGCTCCGCCCTTTGGCACCACTCGTCCTAAGGGCAGCCCAGTAGCCGGGTGCATTCTCAGTGCTTCTTTAATGACTGCTTGCAGGTATGGCATCTTCTGCGCTTTCGCAAAAGTAACCGTAAGCGCGGTCTGACAGTCAGCGGCCTCGTTGTCTACCTCAGCTCGCAACTAAAGCAGTTAGCGTAATTAAATCATATTTCGCAAAGCCACTGTACCTTCGCGAAAGTTTCGGGATACTTAAGCAGATACCACAGAACCGCGCACAGCCCAATAGACGTAGTGTCACTACCAGCACCGATATTTGACATGCAAGTCAGGAACACTTCGCCCATGGTAAAATTATCCGGGTCGTCGTTGTGTTTCTGCAGCACTTTAGCAAGAAAATGTGTTGTACCTGGACCTTTCTTAGCCAAGTTCTCGCGACTTTGGTACCTGAACAATGTTTGGCGACGCGACTTTCACAAGACCAACATCGAGTTACATAGGTTATATGGGAGTTTAGTAAGAATTGCTCCAAACGAGTTTAGTGTAGATGACCCAGAAGCGATTAAAACCATCTACGGGCATGGCACACAGTTCATCAAGGTATGTATGAACGCATTTGGCCCATTTCCCTTGATGTTGATCACTGGAATAGTCACCATGGTACTACGCTTCAGGCCATCCCACAATCCCTGATTTGTTCACCGATCGGAATGCTCGCCGACACGGTGCTCTAAGACGAAAAGTGGCTTCTCTATACTCTATGACTACACTTCTCCATATGGAGCCATGCGTCGAAGAATGTGTGGGTATAATATCGGAGCGCTTCCGCGAGTTCTCTCGAAGCGGATCAGAATTCAATCTACAGCACTGGCTTCAGTGCTACGCCTTCGACGTGATTGGGCTTATAACTGTAGGCCGTGAATTCTCCCTGCAGTCAAGGTGTATGCTAACATGTAAGGTGGCAAAACGATTCGGATTCCTTGACGACGGCTCGGATCCCCATAAGCTTTTCCCTGCGTTGCACGCATACTTTACCTATTGCAGCCATGTGGGAGTCTATAGCGAGATTCATCCTATCCTCCACAAGATTATGGGGTACATTCGCAGAGGCGGTAGCCACCTCCGGAACTTCACCGCGGAACAAATCGAGAAGCGAAAGCAAGCTCTAGCGGATGTCGAGGGAAAGCCGGGTACCGGAGATGACTTTCTTGGGAGAATATGCATGACACAACAAGCGAGCGCCAAGTAAGAAGACGAGAGTAAGGAAGACGAGTATAGTGGGCAGCAGGGAAATATTGGGACGAGATATTAAGCCGTTTTCCACCATTCTTGCAACTCTCGTGAGTTCTATCTTGAGATTCTGGAGTGTGAGAATACTTAGATTAATATATCAATCATCTCCTCGTGCTATAATGTGGGGACCAACCACGGCTTGCACTACTCGATTGAAGTTCCAGCCAACGATGCAACCCCGCATGACCGAAGGCTGAGATGACAGGGGACGATTGGCAAAGCATGAGATCTACGTCGGGATGATAATCCCGAGAACGAGTCGTCATCGGATCTGCTCAGTTAGCTGTGGTAGTTCTGTCCGTTATATCCATATATACAGACTCGAAAGATTAGATGATTGATGGTTGTGTTATGGAGTCGAGTATTGCAATTGTGTTCAATCTAAGAGTTTGACATAAGGTCGTGATGAAGCCGGTGCTACGCCAGAAGCAGCATCGAGGCTAGCCATATCTGTTGGGCATTTGAGATTAAGGCCATGGTTCATATCTTCCAGAATAAGGCAGGTTCGGCCTTGCGGGGTACTCAGTCGGAGATCCCCGCCGTTATTCCTACTGTGACCTACGTAGAAGTCTTCTCTTTGTGACTGATGTTCACGTTCGTTGCCTTCGCGCTCTTGAAATGAGGCGTAAAATCGTACCGCAGAATATTCATTCCCTATTGTGATTTCAGCACCGATATAACACTCTTCAACTAGGATAGGTGTTTCAACTCACTGCTGCTACTTCTCGCGCGAAGTTAATGTCGGTCTCAGTTCTCTTACACATTTTCAAGAACTCGTCATTTTCCAGCGCATTTTCGGGATCCTGGTCGAACAGTCGCCGTATATTGTCTGACGAGAAGGGGTCGATAATTTCCTTCCATTTTTGCCGCCTTACTTCGTCATAGACGTCGAGGATTGAATCGTCGGTTTTGCCCTCATGCATTGCAACGAGACAGTCGTACAATGAGCCGATATCACATATCCCCCCTGTCAGACCCATCCCGCCGCTTGATTCTCCATGTTAGTGGTGATCTACCAGGAGGAACGCCTGACTAACTTACAAAGGATTGCAAAGATGGGCGGCATCTGCAGCTAGGAGGAAGCGACCAACTCTCATCTTCTCCGCGCATCTTTGGTGAACCTTATAAGGACCGATATTCGTGATCTTGTACTCGTGTGGTTTTGGATTTCCTGGTAGCATGGCCTCATATTTCATCGGTTGGCGTGCAATGAGCTCCTCATTGCTAAGTCCTTTCAGTTCTCCATATGAGACGCGCCACATGCCATCTTTCGTTATCCGCGCGGCCATGTACCAGTGCTCGGGGTGGATGTGGAACTGAGAATCGTCGTACCCGAATTTTTCAAAGGGATAATACACCTTCACGATGTCAGCAGAAAGAAAAGTGAACACAAAATTACTAGACTTACATTGGTCGCTACGACTTGCTCATCCCATGTGCGACCTGGGAAATTCCAGTCTCCAAACAGGCTCCTTCGAATCTGGCTATTGGCCCCATCGCAACCGACAACATAATCCGCTTCGAGCTTTATGCTGTCGGTTTGACCTTCTACCATGACGTCGACCCACGCTTTGCCTTTTGCTGTATCCTCGCCAATGCCGGTCACTTTATGTCTCCATTTGATGCTAACGTTCGGACACGTCTCCAGATGTTTCAACAGAATCTTTCCGAGCCTGTCTAGAGGCAAACATACGAGCCTATCTTCCGTGACGCCCTCCATTACGTCGCCGTCCATGCCAGCCAGGACAGTCCCGTCTAGCTTGCGCCACGTTATTTTCTTCGGAAGAAAGCCTTCATCTCTCACATCTTGAATGATGCCCGCTCGACGCAGCTCATATGCAGCTGGCGGACCATAATGCGTCGCCCGGGGCCGAGTATCGAGAGCTTCGAGGGTGTCTACGAGAGTGATTTCGATCTTGGGGAGTTGTCGGGCTAGAAGAAGGGCTAGGAGCAAACCTGAAGGTCCCGCACCAACTATGAGTATGGAGTTGAATGGAGGCGACGCTCGTGGTGCAGACATGGTTGGAATGAGACAGCAATAGAGAGGGATATTCAGAGGTGGGGCTGCAATTGACCAGGAACGAACTTCTATTTTACATTTTTCGGCCATTCAGGTCGGAGAGTAATCCCGAGGACAAGAACGCCATGACATGGGCGGAAATGTGCCGAAGGACGAGTAGTTCCATCCCGGGATTGTGGCTCGGTATACCAATGTGAGGGGCAATGCGGGGTGCTCATGTGGCGTAGCGTCCCAGGATCAGGAGGTGGGAGGCGTTCATCGGAATCCCTTGAGACACACACCATCCTTGAAGATCGAGCAACGATGGATCCACCAGTGTTTCACAACGATGCGAACTGTTGCCAGGAGAAACGCGATGGACGCTGTTACAGCGCCAAGATGACACTCGACACGAAACCAGGGTTTCGGTAGCCTGCACGTGACAAATTGTGCTTCGAAATGCATTCGGCAAGAACAGCACCTGCCTGTCAAAATGCAGCTGTGGGCCCTGATGTTGAGCGCAAGCCACCAACAACGGCGCCGCATTTCCCCCTCTATCATCAGATCTGTCATCCACGAGGCCAATGTCTTCAACCACTTCGGTGGGCGTTACCCAATCCTGCTGAATCCGTCTCGCGTAGGATAATCGCAACGGCCCGACTCGAATATCATCAATTCTTTGGTTTCTGTGTCCAACCCCGGGATCACGGGCCCAAGCCTCAAAATGGACAACGACAAGGCGAGGAAGCTCTCAAAGAAGCTCTCAACATTATCCCAGAGCAGCCAGGAAGATTTTTCCACAGAACGCCAAAGCATGCTCATGCGCGAACTCGAACTGCTCCTAGATCTCAAACCGCGAGCACTAAGTTCCTGTCTTCTGGCTCTCCCAAGAGAGCTCCGAGACCACGTCCTCAACTACGTGCTCCCTTCCACCAGTGAATCCAACCGGCCAGAACTGCACACTTGTCTCTGGGGGGCCGACATGATCCACGAGCCATGGCGACACGACACCTTCGGCTACGCCGTCTCCGTCCCCAAAGCCGACAAACTGCACCCCAACTACCTTCTCATAAACCACCAAATCCACGACGAGATCCTGGAGCTCTATTTCCTGCGCAGCAAACTGACTCTCCACGCCGAACTGCGCAACGGACTCAATCTCAATAACTGGCACTTCAACTACTCGCCGCACGTGTTACAACTTCCCATGCTGAAATTCGTCACCCACGTCCGGCTCTATACCGAATGGAACTACATCATCACGCGCAACGACCGCATCAAAGACCAAGTGCGGATGACCACCGACCTAATGACCGCCATGGACAAACTCCTCGCGCCGCTCCAAGCCGTCGAAAACATCGAGCTCTCCGTCCTCTTTTTCTGGAAATACCCATCGGGGAAATACTACCCGCTCTCCATGCAAGATCTCTTCGACCTCGAAGACGTCTTCAAACGACATGCCGAGAACCGGTGGCTGCAGATCCTGCGCACGAACAAGTATATCGTGCAGTCTCCGAATCCGAGTGCGGGGGTTGGGTATAAGTTGAGCAGTGAGAGGAAGGGCACGGATCAGAGCGGCGCGATGGAGATTTTTGTTAGTCAAAATCTCGAGGATGCGATGAGGGCGAGGAGGGAAAGCACGATTGATTTTTATGGGAATTATGGCATTTCGGATCCGTTGCCGCAGCCATCGTTTAGACATGGGGCCATGATATGAAGGGTCGACAAAGGTTTTGGGCGTAGGGAATGGGGGGGAGGGCTGCGAGCCTTTGTAAATAGGATTTTGAAGAATGCATATATCTACTGTTTTTAAATGCCATGAACAAGTATCGCCAGATGTTTGGCTCAACTCGCTAGCAATTCTAAGACACTCCGATACACACTTAGAGATTAAAGCTTACCCATCGTTCAGCCTTCCAACCATATATACCTGAGTGAGTTGGTGGATGTCGACAACGATTTCTAAGTGGCATGTACACACGTATCAAGCACCTTTTGAGGCACATATTTCCCAATATGCAAAGCAAGTTGGTCAACCAAGGCTCCATCAAATTGATGACTACATGCGTGCTATATATCCCTTCCCTTTCCAATCCATCGCCACCCAACCCCCAAGCTTTCCCTCATCCGAACGATTAACAAGTCATAACCGCCGGCCCTGGAATCTTGTAGGGCTGTCCACCTCCATTCGGCTGTCCCGCTTTGTCGTAGATATTAACAAGGATGCCCGGATCGTTCGCCGAGTAAGCGCCTGGGAATGACACTGTCGTGCCGGTCTTGGATCCACTGCTTGAAATGTTGATCTGGGCGCAGCCGATGTAGAACTGCGCCTGTGATGGCTTGTTGGCTGAGTGCAAGGCGATGATTTCCGCACGGAGGAGATACTGGCCGGGTGCAACGCATGTGGGCAACGTAAAGTCAGTCCATCCGCCCGCTGCAATCATTCGGTCAACTCCCCACTTCCCCGAACCATCGAGACCGTCTTCAGAGACTTTGAACCATTTCAAGCCGTTCGGTTGGGCGTTTGCGGCATTGTCCACTTTGGCTCTGTGCAAATGTTAGACTGGATGATATTTTTTGGTGATGGAGGTTGTTGGAGTTGCGAGGCAAGTGAGAAAACATACAGATAGAACATGACTGGGCCCTTATGACTCGGTGCAATCGGGTTGTCTTTGTCTCCTGCCATCTGAGGACCTCCAAATACGTGTCCCCATTTAACGCCGACCTTGTCTCCCGCCTTTACGTCGATGACCTGGGTAGACACGGGAGACCTGTATCCAGAGTTGCAGGCAAAGCTTCCGTCGTTTACATTCTGAATGGGATTGTTGCTGTTAGGAACACGGATGCCAACGGCCGCACCTTTGTCTGCGTTGTTGACTCTGACATTCTGGGCAATACAATGCCCGTAACTGAGAGCGGGGAGGAGGGACAAGACAGCGGCAGCGGCGAACTTCATCTTGACCGGAGTGAGGGACCGAAGGTTGGCAGGGACTGGTGAAGGGCTTTGAAGTCGGTACAGAAGAACACTACTCTCGTGGTCAGACGGCCATCTTATATAGCTCTTCCCAGTGCCCGGAATTGGGAGTCGCATTGACTACATGACGATCGGACACTTTAACCCACACGCGGTATTCGTGCAGAAATCTATATCTGCAATTAAGGCAACGCAGTCATCTGCTCTTTCCATGCACCTTGGCATGCTCCCCACATTTTCCAGAACTGAGGCCTGCTGTTTCCTCGTATCTGTGGATCGCTTCAGCCACCAGTAAGATCGGTATTAAGCTTAATTCAAAGTTGATAGAGCCAGGATTCTGTTTTCAAATGTCTCGGGGTGATTGGGTAGAAATTCGAAAATGTTCGAGGCTGTTGTACGGTCGATATTGCCGTTTCATATAATTTGCCGGCCCGGGCGCCCGCAGGCCATGCAGGCCACGCAGGCCACGCCCCTAATATCGTGGGTGGCCATTCGGAAACGTTTAGAAGCTGGGCGGTTTGGTGTTGAGAAACGGGAGGTAACAGTCCGTTATATTGGGAGCGCGTCCTGGAGGCGACTGTTCATGTGGAGCCATCGTGCATAAGAGCCAGGCGAGTATGTGAGTTTCGAAGTCGAGACCTATGTCGTTAGTAATATATGGAGATATTTTACTTCGAGTCGCTTCACAGATGCTTCTCTTCGATCGACTTGTCTTGAACTCTATCTTCTCGAAAACCGGAGTGGTGATATTCAAAGCCAAAAAACCAGTTGCGGTCGGGTGTGCGCAAGATGCGAGCAAGTGCTTGGCTACTGAACTCTGAATCAGAGACACCTCCGGAGCGTCTCATCTTTGTTGATGCGAGAATGCGAACCCGACGTAGGTGCTATCAATCTACCGAGAGCCCGCGTGTCGGCAATATGACAGTTACGAAATTGCCATAATTCCTGGACTTGGTTGGAGTCTTAGGCACTCTCAACCCAATCTTGGCGCCGCATAGGTCGCCTACCATCGAGGATTGGGCGAGATAGTGTACCAGAGTTGACGATTCCGAAGAACTTGGCACTTTGGGAATGTACAACTGCTGGATCTGGAGTAGCAGGTGTAAGTAGCTCGGTGAGTGCAGTGGCATGCACATACCTTACAAAGTTATGAGCCTCATAATTGTTCTCCGACCTGCTCAACGTGCATCATTGGCTGTGCGGACACGATTCCAGGATGCCTCTGGGGAGAGGACCCTTGTCAGCAAATAGTCCAAAGTTTCGATAGCTTCCGGTCGATCTTCTCCACAATGCGATCGGAAGGGGGCAGCACGTGATGACTTTGACCTCACTCGGAAGGATACTCGTTGCCGCGTCTCGATTGGGTCGGATCCACGGCCTAGGGTTCTGCGTTCTGCAAAACAAGCGTGGTGCGCCGCAGAGTCCTGTTTTCAAGGCCAATAGAGCTTTCATGTGATGGCCCGACGTGGAACGACTTATTCTTCTTCTTCATGCACAAAGGCAGTTGGACCAGACTCAACGGGAGGCGGTGGACGGATGGACTGGCCGGAAAAAAGAAATGGACGGGCAGCAAGCCGGGCACAGCGGCCACGGTCGCGGCTTGGGGGTGTGGCAGTGGCTGCAGGATGACGATCTGTGTGAATTCGGCGCAAGATCTGGCGTCGGTCGAGGTGTGGTGGGCGCCAAGAAGCCTGATTCGACAGGGCACAATGACATCACGAAGCGTTGCATATCGTCCAGCCAGCAACAAAAGCCCGCTGGTCGGCGTCTTTCTGGCTTGCAGATATGTTTCACATTGGCGACATTGCTTGCCTTCTGTTCCGTGTTTACCGACGTCCGCTGTAATTATTTTCGACGCCAGACATCCTGCGCCGCTCTGTTGCCGTGGCGCAAGCAGCTCCGCCTCGCTCCCCTTTACCTCCCTCCACGCAACACCACACGTCACCCCGGCACGTCTCTCCGCGCCCCGGCTCTGCGACCGACGCTCCGCTCGCTGGTAGGCCGACACATCTCCCCGGATCCCTCCGTCGCCCACCACCCACAAGACTTCCTTGGAGAACATCATATAGAGTGCAGCCACCCGCGGACCCTTGCGGTATTCAAGCGCGGTCGCGGTCGACATCTGCCATGGCGACCTTCAGTTCTGTGCCGCACCCGAACGACCCTTCGCACCTCGACAGAGGCTACGGCGCCTCTGATATGGACACGGGCGACTTTGCAACGGGCCAAGCAAACCCTCCAACATCGTCCCCGCTCGCCCAATCGCTCCCGCAACAGACCCAGCGCCTCGGCAGATTTGAGGAGGACTTCGATGCCCGCACTCGCGGCTCTTCCGTCCTCGGCGACGGCGACCTCCCCCAGCGGTCGGCTTCCCGAGCATCGACCTTAAACCAGGGCGCCGCGCCCTCCCGGAGCGGAACTCTCAAGAAGAAGTCGTCGGTAAAACGGAGTGGGAGCTTGAAGCGCAGCGGCAGCAGAAGGAGCCTGCATGCGGGCAGCATCCGTGGCGTGAGCATCGAGGACGAAGAGCCCGGATCTAGCAGGCACAACAGCGTCTTCTATACTCCGGTGCCCACCACAGGGTCGCCTACCGAAATCCTAGCGAACCGATTCCAAGGTTAGTCCGGGGCCCACAGGTGCTCACTCGGTAATCTCTACTGACACATTTGACAGCTTGGCGGAAGCTGTTAAAGGATTTGATCACATACTTCCGTGAGGTCTCCACGTCCTACGAACATCGCGCCAAAGCCCTTCTCAAGGTTTCCAATGTTATCAACAATACCAACGCTCCATCTGTCTTCATGACCGAGGGTGGCCTGAACGATGCGAATCGAATCCTTCGAGACTTCCACAAGCAATCCGTGGTAGAGTCCAACAAGGCCCGAGACATTGAAAGCGAGGTTATCAACCAATTGAGCGGGCTCCGTGCCGACTTGGGCCAGAAGATTAAGGAGATCAAATCACTTTCAGGTGACTTCAAAAATTCCGTCGAGAAGGAGAAGGAAGCAACTAGGAAATGTGTCACAGCCCTCGAGGAAGCCCTGTCACTCGTGGACGCGGATCCCTCCGCTGTTGCGGGTAAAGGAGACCCATATGTTGTTCGCCTGGGCGTCGACCGACAGGTTGAGAGGCAGATTGATGAGGAAAACTACCTTCATCGGGCCTACCTCAATCTGGAGAACTCTGGGAGGGAACTGGAGTCGATCGTCATTGGCGAAATTCAGAAAGCCTACAACGCCCTGGCAACCATCCTGAAACGTGATGCCGACGAAATGTACTCGACGATTGACAAGCTCCGCACCGGACCGATTGCAATGCCTCGAGATTTGGAGTGGAATCAGTTTGTGACCAAGGACCCTCACTTTGTCAACCCCAACATCCCTTTGCGAAGATTGGAAGAGATTGAGTACCCAGGCAAGCACCATCCCGCCACCGCTGAAGTAAGAGCGGGAATGCTCGAAAGGAAGAGCAAGTACTTGAAGAGTTACACCCCAGGATGGTAAGCATTATTCCACCAGTGATTGATTTATATTGACAATTCTCAGGTATGTCCTATCCCCGACACATCTTCATGAGTTCAAGTCTGCCGACCGCATTTACACTCAACCTCCGGTCATGTCTCTGTATCTCCCGGACCAGAAACTTGGGTCGCATTCTCAGCCCGGAAGTTCATCCCACAAGTTCGTCCTGAAAGGAAGGCAGACTGGAGCCATGCACCGTGGCCATACCTGGGTCTTCCGGGCCGAGAGTTACGACACCATGTTGGCTTGGTACGAGGACATCAAGAACCTGACGGAGAAGAGTGGCGAGGAACGAAACGCCTTCGTTCGCCGACACGCGCGGAGTGTTAGCCAGGGTAGCACTCGCTCGGTAAGTAGCGATGGCGGCTTGGAGGAGGACGAGGCCGATGAGGTGCCATACTCTGCAAATCATTCAATGAAAAACCAGGCCCTGAGGGAAGAGATTCCACAGCGACCATCTCCAGGTGGGCGATTTCCAAGCGATCTTCAGGTCAACCATAGCTTAATACCTCCGGCTTCTAGTGGTTCCTCGGACGTCGGTCATGATTTGACGACTGCATCTGGAGGCTTGCACAGCGGATATCCCTACGGCGCGGATCCGAATGCCTACGACCCCGTTCGTGACACTCAAGAGAACGAAGAACCTATCGCACCACGAAATCTATACACCTATGGCGAAGAAGCTCACAAACAGTATCAACAACCCGCCACTGAACCCTACCAAGCTCCCTACTACGCGGAACCTGCGTACCAACCTGCGCCTACTCAAGCTCCTCCCCCGCAACAGTCCTACGCACCTCCCCCACAGCAGTCCTACGCACCTCCGCCGCAGCAGTCTTATGCACCTTCCCCGCAACAGCAAACTTACGCTCAAATGCCGGTACAACAAGACCCGTTCCCATCGAATCCGCCGACCATACAACGCCACGAGAGTACATACGGCGATTGGATGGCGCCAGCGGCAGGCGGAGTAGCTGCAGGTGCCCTTGGAGTCGAAGCTTATCTTCAACACCAGCAGCATCAACAGCAGGAAATGGAGCAACAACCTCTCACCGAGGAGAACCAAGCCATACCGAATGGTAATCCAACTGCGATCTCTATTGCGCCTCCAGTCGGCATGCCGGAACCGGTCACGACTGCTTCGGACCCTGCCAGCATCCCCACTACGCTGTCCGCCGCCCCCACCTCGACGAAAGATGAGTCTTTTTTAGTCGAAGCTGAGGCAGTTCCCGCCGCTGTCTCATCTAAGCCTGTGAATGGCGGACCGGTTTCGAAAGATGCGGGCAGCGCTTTCCCAAAGATGATGAGGCATAATACGGATATGAGCGTCAGCGACTTGCATGTTCCTGGGGAGTATCCGAAGACTCCTGGGTTGTAGACAATGCTTGGCCGGGTCTCTTTACGATTTATCTCTCTAAGGGTTCAGTCGGGCTAGGGCTGCTTTCGTGGGTTTGGGGATATGTGAGCGCGTCTAGTTCTGGGCTGGGCGGTCGCTCGGATCGTGCAATCGGTGGGGTATATCTGGGCGGGTCTCTGTTTGTGTCGTTATTTCCTGCCGTCTTTATTGTGTACTTCTGCGTCTATTGATTCCCCTCGTTCGAGCGTGGGCGGTTTATGAACCGTTTTGTCAAGGTTGTTCTTCAGTATCCATGTCGAGAGGATCTTCAGGGCTTGGGAAGAGAAGACTGTTAGTGCAATGCAGATGGTCATTCAAACAATCATTTACGTACTACTCGTTGAACCTGAAATGCTTGTTCCTCCGTGCGGCTGTAGTATCCTGGGTAGGAGAGTACAGGCCGCCTGGGATAGAAGGCGAAAGTGCGACAATGAAGCAACGATAGGATACATGTACGCCGGAATTGTGACAAACCGTAATGCAATGTCAATTCTCGATTCAAGTGACTTCTAATCAACTGTTGCTCAAACAACACAGAGGAGCAAGATGCCACACATTGGTGGTGGTCAACCAAGGCGAGTCGCTTGTCCGAGGTAGCTCCTCCGCACAGCGACCCTCGTAGATCAGGCATGCTTGAGGATAGTCTCATTTCAACGGGAGAGTCGAGCAATGCTATTAAATAGATACACATAATTCAGATAGCAATTCTACAGCCCTACCATTAAACCTTTGTCTTTCGCAAGGCGCTACCTCGACTACCGACTTACCATGGCACAGCCTCCGCAGCTCGAAACCATCGTGATTGACCGGCTCTCCGCAGGCGCAGTGCTGCTGAGCTACAATACGCCGAAGCGCTCAAACGCGTTTACGCCCCAGCAGTACGATGATCTGAGAGAGGGGCTTGTGTGGGCGAGTGAGGAAGCTGAGATTCGAGTTGTCGTCGTGTGAGTCCTTGCACACCTGCCTACCTATCTCATTCATCATCTCCCCCATCTAACCCCCTCCCCAGCACAGGCAAAGGCCGCCACTTCTGCGCGGGTCGCGCCATGGGGGGACCCTCCGACATCATCGAAGCCGAAGTCCGGGCCGGAGGCGCGCTCTCCGCGGTCTTGATGCCCTATCCCAAGGTCCTGATCGCAGCCGTGCATGGCGCAAGTATCGGCTGGGGATGCACGCAGCTGTCGAACTTCGACCTCGTGTATGCGCACCAGAGCGCGTTTTTCCAGACGCCTTTTATGCAGCTGGGGCTTGTGCCTGAGGGGGGGAGTAGTTATACGTTTCCGAGGGTGATGGGAAGGGTACGGGCGAATCGGTTGTTGGTATGTGTGCATTCCCATTCCTATGTGTGGGAGAAATGTGTGCGATGTGGAAAGGCGAGATGCTGACGTTGTGTGTTTGCCTTGTCTAGTTGGCTGGGGAGCGAGTGTCTGCGCAACAAGCGTACGTCTCGGGGTTGATCACCGAGGTCGTGGAGGCGGACTCGCCCGACGCATTTCTAGCGAAGGTGGTGCGGAAGGCGAAGACGATTGGGGGATATAGCGCGGAGGCATTGCTGATGGCGAAGAAGCTGACTATGGACGCGACGGATGATTTTGAGGCGAGGAAGGCGGCTGGGGAGCGCGAACGGAGGGATATCTTGATCAGGTTTTCGAGAGATGAGACGAAGGCGAGTCTGGCGGCTTTTGGAGATAAGAGTAAGGCGAAGATGTGAGGTTGGTGTTGTAGGGATTAGTGTCTATGAGATTCGTCTTGATCTTGATGTGTGTGGTGAATGGTGAATCTGCTACGGAAGAGTGAGTTCAGCACATGCATGTTCCCAAGCTTCCGTTCCGTGCCGACGGTAGCCTTATCGATAAGCCCTTCCGAGGCCGGAATGTCTCTCCGCGTGCCACCCTCGAATCTTCGTACAAGAATATATATCCCGGAAGCCCAAGCCTTGAGACTTGTCACAATCGCCGCTGTACATATCCACGTCGCAATGGTTGAAGGCGCTTCAGCACGAGGGACCGTTGCGCATCTGCTCCCCAACACGTACAAACGGCTCGTCTCGGAATGGCTCGAGGAGGATACTCCGAGCTTCGATTATGGAGGCTTTGTGGTTGGTGAGGAGATGTCGGAGGCTAAACTTCTAGGAAAGAGTGAAGTTCGTCTCCCCCGGTACTTGTGTGTGCATACACTGATGACCTGTTTAGGGCATAGTAGCTGGAGTTCCGTTCTTTGATGAAGTGTTCCGGCAGCTGAACTGCACGTAAGTATAATACTACTAGCTATCAAAGCAGACTCCCACTAACAGTGTGTAGCGTCGAATGGCATGTCAAGGAGGGTGAAACCTTCAGTCCCATCAAGCACTGTGCCACTGTACGAGGACCAGTACGAAAGTTACTTCTTGGCGAGAGAGTTGCTCTCAACACACTTGCAAGATGCTCAGGTATAGCCACCAAGTCTGCACGTCTCATTGCTCTACTTCGAAAAGCTGGGTACAAGAATATCCTCGCCGGAACCCGAAAAACAACGCCAGGATTCCGCCTCGTCGAGAAGTATGGTATGCTCGTTGGCGGAGTGGATCCGCACCGAGTCGATCTATCCGCGATGACTATGCTGAAAGACAATCATATCGTTGCTGCTGGAAGTATCACCAATGCCGTACGTGCGGCAAAGGCCGCTGGTGGCTTTGCCATCAAGGTCGAAGTCGAATGTCAGAGTTTCGAAGAGGCGGACGAGGCAATCGCGGCTGGCGCCGATATCGTTATGCTAGACAATTTCACTCCTGACGGAGTCAAGGTCGCCGCTACACAGCTGAAGGACAAATGGGGAAGAGAAACAGGGGATAGGAAAGCGTTCTTGGTGGAAGTCAGCGGAGGATTGACGGAAGACAATATTGAGAAGCATGTGTGTCAAGACGTGGATATCTTGAGTACAAGCAGCATACACCAGGGCGTTCCACATGTTGACTTTTCCTTGAAGATTGTACCAAAGGGAAAGGAGACAAAAAAAGACAGTGCCGAGAGTGCCGAGGTTTAGGCCTTCGTCAGCCGACAATAGACACGCGGACTAGTAGATTGTGCCTTACATACATCATGTATTACTAGAAAATGAATCGGACTGCTCGTGCAGTAGAATCTCAGGACATAGTTCGCCTCAATTATCAAGTCCTTATGTCTGCATGTCAGTACTGAAGGTTGAAGATTGACTCAGGGCCAGAAGTGACTTAATGGCGGCAGAGATGAATCGTAATGCAAACAACTTTGGAGTGGTAGGTATCCTTACCAAATTTCACCCTTTTTCGGATCCGTATGATAATGTAAGCCTTGCCAAACTGTATGATGCTCAACCTCCGTCATGATTCCAAATGCGGTTAGTGACTTTCTAGCGCGCCGAGTCGCCGAACACTTTCTTAAAGCTCAGCCCCAACCCAGAAACTCCATCAACCTTCGAATGCCGCTGTCATCGACTCGTGTCCCCTTCTCTTATCCAAATGGATGAATTGTCTTCCACGTCAAAACCTATCGAACGGGTTGCACTGGCTTGCGTTCAATGCCGAAGCCGCCATGTCAAATGCGACTCAAACCAACCAGTGTGCAATCGCTGCAAACATGACGGTAAAGAATGCACGTATCTGAAATCTCGAAGGGGTGGCCTCGATAAAGCTGCGTTGGCGCGTCGCCGCCTCGCGTTGCAGCAGAAGCAGCAGAAGCAGCAGAAGCAACAGCAGCAGCAGTCTCCTGGAGAAACTTCCGATCAACAATCGACAACCAGTTCTTCAAATAGTGGCGGTGACGATCATATCATCATTCCGAACTCTGGTCGTCAAGATTCAATTACGTCAATTATTCCAGGGTCATCTAATTCGTCATCAGCTCTTTCTTTTACGATAAGTTCCGACCGACTTATCGAGCTGTATTACGAGAATTTCTACCCCTCCAGCCCTCTCACGCTACCAATTCATTTCCTTCGGGAAAGAACGAGGCATCAGAACCACCAAATGGAAAATCTTCTGCTTGTCATCAAATGGATAGGATCAATTTACGCTCCGTGGACACCTTCTGAAGCTTTCTATCAGCAAGCATACCAAGCGTTGCTCGCACCAACTCTCCCAAAAAATGGCTTCTCTGTACAAGCACTCCTGCTATTCTCTATTGCGCAGCATCACAGCGATTTTCGCCCAGAAGCGCGAAAGATGTTAGATGCAGCTATTACCTTGGGGCTCGAACTTTCGATGAACACGAGAGAGTTCATCCGACAGCAGGGAGAGATGAACCCGATATTAGAGGAATCTTGGAGAAGGACCTTTTATTTCCTTCTTCTTACCGACCAACACTACTCAGTCACTACAAGTAACCCTTTCTACCGTATGCAAGGTGTTCCAAACCAGGTCGATCTGCCTTGTGACAATGAGTTCTACGAAGCCGGAGTAAGTGGTTTCGGCGCCTCTGCACGACAGGCTAACTGACTTCATTAGCAAATACCACTCCCGGCGAGTCTGGAGGAGTACGACAGACGAGATTTTGTTGAAGTGGAAGTGGTTTACTCCTCTCTGACATATTTATACGATATCTCCAGAGTGGTCGAATATATCATGCGTACCTTTGTCGAGACTGGTTCCTTCAATGAGGATCTGATATCCACTGTCGAAGCAAAAGTTGCAGTCTGGAAGTCCTTGCTTCCAATATGCAAGAAGGATCCATTACGGCAGGATGGTACTATTGATGAGATAATGTATCTCGCACATCTGCTCTCGGCTATGTAAGTTCATCAATGTACCTTGCGGATGCTGCTGCTAAAAATTAACAGTGTGCTCATGAATACGCACCGGCCATTGTCATCCTTGAATTACACTGTGGAGGAGCTTTCCGTCAGCAGCTTTAGCGCCCCGGCTCTCTTTATTGATCCTCCTAGGCCTGGTCGTACCGGACATACAGCTCGGGCCCTCAAAGCGGCTGAAATACAAACAAAGCTCCTTGCCATACCATGCCCAATCCAGAAGCACCACCCATTCACAATGTGTATCTCCGCCTCTCTCGCGGCAGCGCAAATAGCAGCATGTAACACGCTGCTAGAAGACCGCGCGCTATCAATAGCACGTGACCGCGTTCGGCTTAGCATAGGCACGCTGAATGCGATGGCTGGTATATGGCCTCTTGCGAAAAACATGGCCAAAGACGTACGATACATTGCGAGAATGACGCTTGCTAGCGCAACAAGCTCCCGTACGATTCAGTTTGAACCTGCGCAAGATGAAATCGAAACCCCGAGAGAAGATATTATCTGGCCTCTAAACCCCTCCGCCGACATTGATATATACAGTGGGATAGTTTTGCCGATGGATTTGGACATGGCACTTTATCACCCGTCTCTCTCTTCACTTCTCCCATGATAAAGAAAGGTAATAAGCATTGGCTGATCATTTGGCATAAGATGTTCCACTGTTAAGAAGTGCTACCACAGGATTGGGGATCCCGGGAGTGAACTGGGGTCAATGACGCTAAGGCAAAGAACATTTGCTGCCTTTTGTACGAAATGTAATGTATTCTATCAACATATATGATAGTTCGACCTTCAACCCCCCGAGTTCAGCATCACCGATCAATAAATGAGAAAGTAAACAGCTACCCTTGTCACTGAATGCCGACGGTTGTCAATGAATATTCTCGCCGAAGTTCTATTCAAACGATTGCGACTCCCATTCTTGAACGACCTGCCTAAAGCTTCCCGTCTCCCCCAACATTGGCAGATATTAAATCTGGGCATCAGCATGTCCTACCTTATCTCTGCTCGTGTAATCCTAGCCCCGTATCAAGCACAAGAGGAAGCTAGCCACTCACGTCATCCCGACCGGGTAGGGCGCGGTGATTTCATTGGTGCAGCCTCGCGTGCAGATCCACCCGTCAACCTTGGTATGTTCGGCTGTCACCCATGCACCAACATGGGCAGCAGAAGCTTTATAAGGATCCGAAGTCGCTGCGATTTTCTGGGGCGACATTGAGATGACTAACTCTGGGTACACAGCTTAACGTTTTCATCCGAACGACAGAACGCGATTGCGACCCAACACCTCGTGCAGATTCACTTGAACGCACCTTGATATTTGGATCGACAAATAATCGACACCATGAGCGACTCGGATCCGGAAATGGCGATGCGAAATCGGGTCGCCGATGCTGAGAAAGAGAAAGTTTTCGATGACGACGAGGTCGAACGGCAAGTAGAAGAGGTGGATGTCGTGGCCGAAAAGAAGCTAGTGAGAAAATTCGATATGTACTTGGTGCCTATAGTCATGCTGCTATACTTGCTCAGTTTCCTTGATAGGTGAGTTTTATCTTCAATGTGCTTGTTTGGAATAAAGGTGGCCTTGTTTCCCACCCCAAAGGACTCTCTGTTGTTGCAAAAATCAGCTGCGAAATGCCTAAATCTATACCTGTACAACTCTATTGTCCGCTCGAGACAGGATGACGTCTGTCGAGTAACCTTCGGCAGAATGCTACAGACTTCATTATTCACATATTTGTCCCACAAAACAAGACGGCTGACCTGAACAACAGAGTAAACATCGGCAATGCTCGTCTCTATAAGCTCGAGACTGATCTCGGACTCGATTCCACTCAATTCCAGACGGCAGTATCCATTTTATTCGTCACATACATCCTCTCCGAGCTTCCTTCCAACTTGGTCCTGAAGAAGCTACGCCCCAGTCGCTGGATAGCATTCATCACTGTCGCCTGGGGGATCATCGCCACCCTTACTGGCATCGTGCAAAACTACGCCGGTTTGATAGTATGCCGTCTCTTCCTAGGCGCCGTTGAAGGAGGCCTGTTCCCCGGCATGGCGATCTATCTGACTTTCTTCTACACAAAGCGCGAACTCGCGCTCCGGATCGGGTACTTGTTCGTATCAGCAGCATTAGCAGGCGCCTGTGGCGGTCTACTTGCTTACGCAATCGGACACATGCAAGGTATTTCTGGACAGAGCGGCTGGCGTTGGATCATGATAATCGAAGGGCTCCCCACCTTCGTCCTCGGCATTGCAACCTTCTTCATCCTCCCCGATAATCCCGCCACCGCATATTTCCTAAACGACAAAGAGAAAGCCCTCGCAGCATCCCGACTCACACGACAAACCGGATACACGGCCAAGGCGGCAGAATTCCACTGGAAAGACGTCAGGAAGGGCTTGGAAGATTGGAAAGTCTGGGTCTTTTGCTTCGCACAGTTCGGCGCCGATACCATGCTTTACGGATACTCGACTTTCCTGCCCACCATCATCCGGGGTATTAATCCTAAAGCTTCTTCCGCCCTTGTCCAGGTCCTGACTATTCCCTGTTATGCGCTTGGTGCTATTACGTATCTCGTTGTGGCGCGGATCTCGGATCGCCAGCAGAAGAGAGGAATGTACGCTGTCCTGCTTGGGCTAGTCAGCATCGTTGGGTATGCGATGTTGATTTCAGACTCAAGTTCTGGTGTACACTACGCAGGGTGTTTCTTGGTGGCTATGGGGTTGTATGTTGTGGTGGGTCTGCCTTTGGCGTGGCTACCGACGAATTGTCCTAGGTATGGGAAGAGGACGACAGCCACGGGGTTGCAGCTCACTATCGGAAATTGCAGTGGTATCATGGCTAGTTTCGTAAGTCCTATTAATTCTCGTATGGGCAGGGTGCAGAGTGCCAATACTGACTTCCTTTAGCTCTACCCGGCGAAGGAAGGCCCTCGATATGTTAGAGGACATGCAGTCACTATGGCGATGGTTGCATGGGCATGTCTCTGTTATGCATTCATGTGGTTCTACTTTGCAAGGGTCAACGCGCAGAGAGAGAAAGGCGACGAAGACCACACGGTACACGGTATGGTCGATGAAGACATTGCGGAGCTAGGCGATGACAGTCCGAGGTTTGTGTATACTATCTAAGGAGGCAGGCTATCCAGCCCTAGCAAACTCTACTCATGGACAGAAATGTAGAAAGAGTTCAGAATCGCAAACAGACCTTCCGAGACTTCATCACTGTAGTTCGCTGTCAACATTCACCTTTCAAACATCCCGCCACCTCTTTACTAAAACCCCCAAAATCCATAACCTTCCCCATTTATCAATCACTCACTCCTCACCACATTCCACCCCCAAGATCCAACCCCCGAATACAACATGCCCATCATTCGCTCCTGGTCACCATCCTCATCCTCTGAATCCTCCAAATCCGACTCTTCATCCTCGTCCTCTGACTCCTCCACCATCGAAAAAGCCCAATACGAAGCCATGAACATCTCCAGGGACGAACTCGGGGGAGGCTCCGACTCCGCATCCACGCGTTCTGCTAGCAGCAAAAGCCGCGGCGTGGGATCTGAGACCACGCGTCGTCGACGGAACGGTGCCAAGGGTAGACCAAAAGATGCGCCTTGCGGGAACAAGTCTTATGCTTCGAGTTTGGGGGCCGACAGCGACGGCGACAGCGACAACGATGGTGATGATGAGAAGGAAACGGCGCCGCGAAAGGCTGGGGGAGTGGAGAGGAGCTTTAGTGTGCATGATGAGTTGGAAGAGATGTTGCTTGTTGAGAAGCTTACTGCAAGGATTGTTTGTACGTTGAATCCCATACTCCCCTCTGCTTTCTCCGTTCCTGTAATTTTGTTTTGTTCTAACACTCCCCACAGCAACAGCCCAATCCATCTACACCCTCTCCCACCCCTCCACCCTCGCAGTCCTCCTCTCCACATTCCCAGACGGAACCCCCGTCGCTCAACTCGTAGTACGCGACGGTCTCAGGACTCTAGTGCTGATGGAGGAGCGCGGACTCCTGCCTCGGAAGACGAAGGGCGTGCAGGGACGAGAGTGGTTCGCTGTGCATGGCCTACTGAAGCAGGTAGAGGCGTTTTGGGGAGTGCTTTGTAAGAAGGGTAGAGGGAAGTTGGGTTGGCCGTATTATGTTAGCGGGCTGACGGTGAAGGGGGATGGGAAGGTGGTGTGAGGGGCGTATAATCAGGGTCCTGGGGGGAATCGGTGATGAGGCTATGCAGTTGACAATCCGGAGGAAAGAAGTATCCACACAACATCCCTTAGTGTACTACGATGCGGAAGCCGTGTTCCAAGTCTAGTCTGGAGCAAAAGCAGAACCGGCCTAACAGGACCCATGCGTATGCGTATTCCCAATGCCTCTCACTATATAGTATGCAAACGCCCTCCAATGCAAGCCTTTAACACTCCAGAAAGATCGGTGGTGCCACCTCAACATCGAAAACTATGCTCACCTAGAATCGAATCTCGTATCCAATACTACAAAGCGTACAGTCCCCAACCTACCTCGACCTCTCTCATGCGTCTTCATTCACCATCCTTTCTCGTTCTCTACAAACCACACATCCCTTACCCACGGCATTGCGAATGACATGTGCATGTGCGACTTTTCCGCCCACGCTTCTCCCTGAAAAGCCGCCTCCGTCTTGTGCATCGCTAGCTAATTGCGCTTGTAACTGTGCTGCAACACTCGCGCTAGCACTTGTTTTTGGTAGGAGGCAAGACAAGTGGAAGACATGGCCACATGCGAAACCGACTAACGTATCTCGACTCAATGGAACAGGGCCATCTGTATCATCCTCCTCCTCGCTTGTAGGTAATGTAAACGGTCGATGACAGCCTGTACAATGCCCTGGTGGAGCATCGCCCTCCGGATTCGGCGGCGGAGCGTCGACTTGCATACCCGGCACCGTCGAGGTAGCGTAATCGCTTGTGACTTTCGCCGCTGTCGCAGGTTCAATGCCTTTGGGTACTATCTCGACTTTCTTGTCTTCCTTGAAACTGCCCGGCACTTTACCCGCCACAGTATCGGCCTCATCGTCGCATGGTATGACTTCGAATTTGACACCACGTTTCTGGCCTGCACGGAGGGTGTCCATGCCTGCGCTCACCTCACCACTTAGCACCTTCGCGACACCCTCGGAGATGGAGAATTGTATTTCGTATTCACGGACCATACGTCCGATACCATCACGCAAGCCTTCAATCTCGAGGCCTTCGGGAATTCGGCGTACGAGTTGTATGGGATCAATTGCTGTGCCCACCTCCTCAAGAAGACCCCGGATGAATTGTGGCTTGTCCATGGAATATTCAAGAAGATCGTTCCAAAGATCTGGATCATCCTGTTCCTTCGCAAAAGAGATGGCGAATGAGACATCGGAGAGCCTTTCGATGATGAGGTACAAAGCTCGTTTCGTTTGCCCTGTCTTGGACAGAATATGGCTACAGAGCTGTTAGTAAAGCAATGGTGGTATGCTAATCTAGAATGAAACACTTACACTAGCTCGGGAATATATTCTCTTCTTTCGCACTCGGCCGCAGCTTTCTCCAGGTTATAGCTTTGTGACTGCCGTAGGTATTTCAGGAGAAGTGGTCTGTCATATTCCGCGAACAGCTCCACTAGAAGATCAGCGAACTCTTCCGCGATGGCTTTGCCCTCTTCGGCCAAGCGTCCTGTAGCGCGTCGCTCCTGTGCAGTGTTTCCTTTGCGCTCATGATTTTCCGGTTGATACAACGATCGAAGGTAGAAGAAGAGAAAAGGCTTGAAAGAATCGCCTTTGCTCTGTAGTTGTGACACGGCTTCCGCTGCAGGAATGATTCCACGGCAGGCTTCGTCAACCAGAACGTTCGTTGCTTCGGATGAGGCTTCTTCTAGCTCAGACAGTGGAGCTGATTCCAACTGCTCTTTCGATACTCGCAGTAAAACAAAGCCTGGGATGTCGTCCCGAACGGCTTCTACGAGGTGGAAATCTTGAATGAGGGCCATGGCGGCGTCTGCATTTTGCAATCGGATGTAGCATCGCAATGCTTCTCTTTGATGCCCGCCCGCTAGGTAGAGCTTTGCAAGTGCATCCTGAAGTATCCGCCAATCTCGGCCTTGCACATTCCGCTCGATCGAATCTTCTGTGATATCGCCTGCAGATAGTTTACTCTTGATTGCTTCAACGACGCTGTCGATGTCGAAAAGCTCCGGATCCCAGTCCTCAAGGAGGTGTTTGAATCGCACTCTGTCGTGAATGATATAATGGCCTAGGACCACCTCATACACGAGGGATGGTAGCGGTGGATGCATCTGCTTTTTGGGAATATTGGGCGCGATCTCATCAAAGCGATTCGCTTGCGCAAATTTCCACACCCAGTGCTCCCATCTTGACGATGTTCCAAGGACCCGTCCAGCAACCTGGCCCGCCTGTTTCCAATCTCTTGCGTTGACAAGCTGTTGAACCCAAAGGTCCCCAATCCGACGTTTCTCTTTCTCGACAGCTGAGTTTCCGTGGGTGCGAGGGGCGGATATTGTTGTTTGTGACTCGCCCTCATCAGCGAAAAACTCCTGCAGACTTCCTTGCTTCTTTGATGGAGTGCTGACTGGAGATGCTTCTGGCGCCGCTTGGGTTGACGACGTGATGATCTCGGGATGATCATCCAGCAGCTCCCATGCATCTTTGAAATTCTCGTGTTCTAGCTCCCAATTGAAGTGATCGTTGAGGTCTCGTTTCACTGCCAAGACGCAATCGTAGGGGCTTTGAAGGAAAACCTTTAGCCCAGCGGTTACTGCGTTCTGATTGACCTGTAAATGTCTCTTTCCAGGAAAAGATGTCGATGCGTTTCCAGCACTTGCAGAAGACACCGAAGGGCCTGCTTTCAGGTCTCCGCTGCTCGGGATGCTGACGATGCTGGCTCCGGAACTGAAGATCCTCGCAGCGCTGACCCCCGCATCCCAAATACCCCCTCCTAATGCCTCCAGCGCACTTTTTTGGGCTGGAGTCATGGCCTTTGGATGCGGCACGTACAAAGTGCTTAGATGGTAGTCTGCCGCGGACAAGGTTTCGAATCGACTAACACTCAAAGCATCCACCTCAACCTCGTCAGACGTGGCTGCATCGATGAGTTTGAGTTCGGGAGAGAGGCCATTGGCTCTTCTGTGCATTCCCCTTCTCGGGGTGTTTTCGGTCTGGTTGATCGGCTTGTCGTCATCATCGCGAGTCCGATAAGCAAGTACAAGAAGTAAGGAAGGGGTATAAAGCGAAATGCCAGAAACAATACAATCGTCGAATCGAAGGCTTTGCTGTATCAGCTACGAACACGTACTTTGCAAGTCAACAAAGAAACTTACAAATGGATGATTTCGGCGCTGCCAACGGATCTCTCACCGACGTCTCGTCCAGTTCCAGTTCCCCCAGGGTCCACATGGACAACCCAGGCTGCGTCACCCCATCCGATAACAAGTTTCTCAATCTTCTGTTTCTTTGTTCCGTTTTTGTGCTTGTTCCCTCTCATGTGGGGAAGAGTAGCGTCGGCCTTCTCCACATGGTTTCCATTTAGGCTCATAATCGAGTCATCGTCAGACTCTAGCCATTCGTCGTTCACCCATTCCACCCGGGGTTTCCACACACTCGCCATATCTTCCCAGACGCGGCGGTTTGGCTTGTCGATGAAGCCTATTCTTTTCCATGCCGACTCCGAATCGACGCTGTCCAGCCGCACATTTGTGCGCATGATGCGGGTTCCATGCTCGTTTACCCATGCCACAAATTTCCCAGATAATGACCACTTGATGGTGCTAACAGTCCCTTCTCCCGAGTGCAATATGGTATCCCTTCCCGAGTGACCGCCGAGTCCGATGGCTCCGAGCCACCCTTGCGCCGCAGCGGAGGCTTGACTGGTATTTGCATTCGACCGTACTCCCGCCTGACCACCTGTGGTGAGTATGAGTTCTCCGGCGAGACCTCCGGAAAGGTATGATCGGTCCGATTTGTATTCTGGGGACAACGCGACAGCTTGGACGGGTCGGGCAAAGTTTCGAAGAGTGACATCTTTGGGGTCGACCAGCGATGAGACACAGACGTGGCCGTCTATCGACGAAGACGCAATGTAGATCTGGTTGGATGGTGTGGCCGGGATGGGAGTTTGCCGAGGTCGGGGTGAAGGTGTACTGCCTCCAGGGCTGGGCGTCTGTTTCTTCGGGGCATCGGGTCGCTCGACAGATCTGGTGGGCAAGACTGGCTGCGATGTGGGTAGCGGAACCGGGAACGGCGAGACGGATAGGGACGTGACTGAGGCAGACGGATGGGCGTTGTAGTTTCGGAGAGGTTGGAATGAAGGAATGGATAGTATGTGCTGTTCGAGTCAGCTGTCTGCACAGCTTGCACAGGCCCAGGAGCTTGCTTACGATGTTTCCGTTATGGGTGCCAACGATCTATTGAGCTTCAGCATTCCGACATAGCTATGGGAGCCTCCGAGGCATTCATACCATTTTGTCCCCGGCAACCATGAAGGTGCTTGTCGCGTCCCCATTGCGATACACCGGCCCTAGATTGCTCGTCAGACGCGTGTACTTGAGCTTCGGCTCCTCCTCCGCCTCGTCGTCGTCGTCGTCGTCGCCGTCGTCGTCTTCCTCGGAATCGGGATCGGCGCTGTCCTTGCCATTGCCTACGACGCGCGGGTGGGGATGGTCGTCGTGGCCGGTCGGCTTCGCGTCGGTCTGGTCGGTCTCCGCAGCCATGCTGGATGCATGGACTGCGGTATGTGTAGTGGGCGCCTGCGAAGCTCCGGAGCGTGGGTGGTGTGCAGCTTGGAGGTGGTGCTCTGGCGATCCGACGCCCAATGATGTCGTCGTGCCAAGACCTCGGAGTGCAGCACAGCGTCGCAGAGCTCCACCCGCGATCGCCAATCTTTCTTCCACCTGAGCTGGTCTGACCTTGTCTGCAATTCACATCGCTGCGCGCACGATGCCCCAAGTCTCCCCCGTCTGGCGATGAATTTTCTGCGGCCCAATGCGGTTAATTGCTTAAATAGGAGCATTGCTCCAGCCTCTCGCCCACTGCTCTTTCGGAGCGCTTCCCGCTTGTCCCGTGCTCGTTCACCATGTCGGCATTGTCCAGCGAGGGCGCTGAGCACGACCCGGATTCTATGCAGGAAAGCAGAGCCTCCTTCGAAGCCGGAGCCGGAGCTGGACCCGGATCCGGGTGCGGAAGCGTCTCCAAAAGAAGATGGCGAAAATTCTGAACGAAAGAGCCCAAGAAAAAATGCTACAAAAACCTCGTCGCTCAGGCGAGTGGCCGTCGAGGCTCAAAGATCAAGAGGATTCGTAAAGGGCAGAGGGAACAAACGGTTCGTCGACCCAGACGTTGATACTAAAGTAGGTTCTTAGGTTCTTCTGCTCCAACAGTGGCTGATATGCTTGACAGACAGTGACAGCTTTCTGCGCCGCTGAAACATACAATATCGCTACCGCCTCACGGTTGATCAAAGCCCAAGGATACGAGCTCGATCCCTTCCAGACCGGCCTCTACCCACAAGTCATCCATGTCCAGACCACCGAGAAGCCTTCCGAAGTCAAGGATCTCCCGAGCCGGGGAGACATCTTCGTTTTCCCCTCGGGGACAGTCGTGACATGGAATGTGCGAGAGCGAGAAGCCTTGGCTTTGATTAACAAGATCCTACCAGAAGCGGCAGATGGGTCTCATTTGGAGCTCCTGGAGACGGAGGATCTGGAGTACATCGAAGACCCCTCAAGAGAAAGCAGCGAAATCGTTGGTGATACTATTATCCTGGGCACCAAAGCCGAACCAAATGCACCCGAATCGCGCGACGATGGGTCCAGCTGGAGCCAAACCGAATTTCGAACGGACGACTCGGAGCAACGGCATGAAGTCGACACTGTTCTCGCCAAGATCGCCTTTTCATCTGGCTTGGCTCGGTCCACCAAACTCGCGGTACTGGAAAGTCTGCTTAGTTCGTACCAGCATTCAACGCGAGCTATACCAACGATGCTTGCAAAGGGAGAAAACATAGCTCTCGGGCGAAAGAATATTCCCTTCACCCGATCCTTCATCTTGCGCAAGACGGGCGAGCTCCTCAGCATCCGAGCGCAGCTCAATCTGTACTCTGAGCTGACAGACGCACTGCCGGACATCTTCTGGGATAGTCGACACGAGCTCGGTCTCGGGGAATATTACGAGCAGGTTGGCCGTGCCCTGGACGTGGGTGTCCGGATCAGGGTTTTGAACGAGAAGATCGGATTCGCTCAAGAAATCGCGAGCGTGCTCCGAGAATCACTCAGCGAAAAGCATGGCCTGCGCCTGGAATGGGCCATCATTGCTCTCATCGCTGTCGAAGTGGTGCTGGAATTCTACCGCCATTGGAAAGATGTGCAGGAACGGGATGATCCTCGCAGCACAGAGTCGTTACTGCGGAAGTATCTGGAGAAGGCGACTCAAGAAAGAAAGGCATAGGGTAAGATGATATTGTGAAGATACGCACCCCACTCAACAAGAATATTGCGTTATAGCTGTTATACAAAGTCCCACTCTCTCCGCTGCAAAATAGCACTCGAATCGTTTACAGAGTTTCAAGTTTATACGGGGCTGAACGAAAGTAAACTGATGTGATGGACTCGATGGGCAACACACCGGACATGCGTTCTACTCCTCAGCGAGACAATTGATCTCTACGAGCTGAATGGACCGGCGTGAACAGTAACTCATGGCCATATTCGAGAACTGATAGATGCATCCCGCAGGAGCTGGCACGGTGCAAGTGCATATGCATACATATAATTTATGCCAGTAGTTGATATAGGTAGTTAACACATGCTGCCTCGCTTCGGCCTAAGTATACAATTCAATCCAATCCGCATCCCCAACCCAGCGCAACCCGTGAAAAGCTAGCTCATCACCAGAGACAACTTTCCGTTCCCAAAACACCCAATATCAGTGTCACACAAAGAGACGCCAACCCCGTATCTTGCCAAAGGAACAAGAAAAACAGAGACAGAAAACCCGCTATGCGAAAGGCCCCAGCATCGATGCCCCAGTCAATCCAAACGCCGCTAAACTCCTTGTCCATCGAACCACAATACGCAATTCTCGCTCACTCGTTCGCTTGCTCGCAAAAACGAAACTCCACTACAGTCCCAGTCTCTGTCCCGGCTCCGGACTCCGGGGCATCGATCCTAGACCCACGGCCGCGGTTGGCAGGACTCCATAGCGTCCGTAGGTCTTTTGGTCCACGGAGACGTAGTGTGGGAGGCGGCCTAGGAGATTGAGTTTTGATTCGATCCAGCGGAGGATCTTTTCTGGGGGGACGAGGAAGCGTATGTAGCCGAAGCCCCCTGCAGTGGTGTTAGTGGTGAAGAGATAGTTGGGGGAAGGGTGGGGAAAGAGGAATAACGAGGGGTGTTGGGGTGGGCTTAGACTTACATAGGTATCCGATGCCGGCGCCGGAGAGATGACCGATTAGGCTGGTGTTGGGGACGAGGAAACTTATTATCAGAACGAGGATTAGGGGCGTGCACCAGGTGGGGATTTTATAGGGGCCGATGCTAGGGGAGGTATATTAGCAATTTCTTGAATGCTGAGCATAGGAGGAGAGGTATGTACCTGAAGTTTGGATTCGCTTTGTGTGTTTTGACGGCCTCGGAGGCGAGGAGTAGGAACACCCATATACTGTTCTCCATGTTAGAGTCACACTCTATGAGAAATTCGGGAAGTGTTTCGCGTGCCTTGCGCCCATGACTGTGGTATTGCTGCGCAGTATCACCTTTTCTAGAAGCGTGTATATACCTCCTGGTAATAACCCGAACGCTGAAGTCGTGTTAGATCTTTGTCTCAAAGGGAGTCCTGGAGCTACCCTTACGTCCGGTGAAGAGTGATAGTGTAACTAGTGTCCCGAATTCCGCTTCGAAGCGCTCGAGGAGGGGTGTGAGGGCAAGGACGTTGAATATCATGTGTATGAAGTTGAGGTGCATTAACGGGAATGTATTCAGGCGGTACACTGTGGATACAGAAATAATTAGCAAAACGGTTCTTCTTCGCCGCATTCCGTCCGTTCTGGTTTCGCCGAGTTGTGCTGCGGAGCTGTCTCCGACGCTGAAGCTCCGCAGACCTCCGCGGTCGACGCCTGGGACATGTACAATGCCATTCCCTACCATTTCCGAAGTTTCCACATCCCAAATCTGGAGACGGAGACAGAAGAGACAGGCGCACATACTGGTACCCAAATTAACCTTGTCGGGCTCCAGAGCGGCCCACTGCCGCAGCCAGGTGAAGGGAATCGTCGCGCCCCAAAGCGCCACGATTGCGAAAAGGAGGATGCGAGTACATAGCGGCAGGCGGAGTATGTATGAGCGCAGTCGTAGCGGATTGAACTGGGGGAGCGACGGCATGGCGGCTGTGCGCGGCCTTGGTGGAGCAGGCCGGAGGGAGAAGTTTGGGGTTGTAGGTCGATATGAAGCGCGGATCGCGTCGCCTCGTGAATTCTGGCGGGAGTCGCATTTGGCGCTAGCGAGGGATAGATGAGATGAGCTCCGTCGAAACAGCTTCGATGTCCGCAACGACAACGATCATGTGCTAACGAGGCCGCGAAACATGTCACTGATATGTGAGGTGATTGTCTACCGTCTTGAAATATGGCTCATCATGTGTAGCTGCTTTGCTCGCGCTTCGGCGGGATCCCCGTATCCTCAAGGTGCCCCCGTACCTCTCCGCGTTATGTATCCTCGTCGGTGTAGTGTGGCTGCTGGTCCTGCCGCTGAATGAATACTCGCGGAATACCTACGTTTCTGAGAATGCGCTACTACCCGGACAAGTGCACACGTACTTCACGGGCAGTGAGCACAACATCTTCAGGGCATACCGACATGAGGTTGCCGCGCTGGCAGACAGCCCCGTCCACGAGTACGCAATCACAGTCTCAATTGGATTAGGGGCATATGACTGACGGCAAAACAGGAGGACTCAGAGACTGGGCGACATATTCCGGTCGAGTAACCTGAAGGTTGCGACACAAAAGTACGAATACCATTCTTCAGGCCGCAACATCTCCAACCAGAACGTCTATGCTATCCTCCATGGACCCCGCGCCGACGCCACAGAGGCCATCGTCCTGATAGCAGCATGGAGGAATATGGCCGGAGAGGTCAATCATAGCGGTGTCGCACTTGTCCTGACGCTGGCTCGATACTTCAAGAGGTGGTCGTTGTGGTCCAAGGACATCATATTCCTCATCTCCGGAGACAGCACTTCTGGACCGCAGGCTTGGGTCGATGCGTACCATGACTCTCACTCTCCGGAATCCATCGAACCGCTTTCCATCAAAAGCGGTGCTCTCCAGGGAGCCGTGGCTGTAGATTACCCCGCTGGACCATGGGGACACCGTTACGATAAACTACACGTCGTATACGACGGCGTGAACGGCCAGCTTCCCAACCTTGATCTCTTCAACACCGCCGTCTCCATCGCGAGTGGCCAAATGGGCATCGGGTGCACGCTCCAACGCATGTGGAAGCACGACGACTCCTACCAAGAGCGTCTCCAAACTATGCTCCGAGGAATGATCAGCCAAGGTCTCGGCCACGCATCCGGTCCCCACAGCAGCTTCATCCCCTATCATGTCGACGCTATCACGCTCCAAACGGTCGGCGATGGCTGGCACGACGAGATGTCCCTTGGTCGAACCGTGGAATCTTTATTCCGCAGTTTGAATAACCTGCTCGAGCACCTACATCAGAGTTTCTTCTTCTACCTACTCATGCAAGCCAACCGCTTCGTAAGCATCGGAACCTACCTCCCCAGTGCGATGCTCGTCGCCGTCAACTTCAGCATCACGAGCATCGCACTCTGGGTGCAAAGCGGCCGAGGAGCTTCAGTCCCAAATCCCGCCTCCACCACCCCAAATACAGCCTCCGACTCCAAACCCAAGGCCTCTACTCCCGACATGACCCTCGCAAGAACCGCCACCGGCGCCGCAACACTAATCCCAACCGCCTCCCTCGCAATCACAGAACGGCACCTCTTCCTCCCTCTCGCCTTCATCCTGACCTCGCACTTCCTCGGTCTCCTACCCCTGTACATCTTCAACAAAACCCCAGAACCGTACCTCCGTCTCGCGTTCGACACCACCACCGTCGTAACCACGCTGCTTCCCCTCGCCACCGCCCTCCTATTCTCCAAATTCCGCCGCCCAACATCACAGGAAACGATCTTGATGCAATGCTTCTCCCTGCTCCTGCTCGGCATGTTCCTCTCTGCCCTCGCAACCCTAAACTTCTCTTTATCCTTCCTTGTCGGGATTTTCGCGAGCCCGTTGACGTTCGTCCGATGCATTAGTCCCCCACCTCCTAATTCTACTTCGGTTCCGGGACTGGTGATGAGGAACAGGAAAGCGATTAGTGGGGCTGTGGTCGGACTGCTGGTGTTGCTGAATCCGTTGGTTGTGATCCGGGCGGCGACGTTTTACTGGGGGAAGGATGTTGTGGATGTGTTGGTGCAGGCGGCGGAGGGGTGGCATGTTTGGGGACTGTGGACGCAGGTTGTGATTTGGTTGGTCTGGTGGCCGGCGTGGTTTGCGGGGAGTGTGGTTGTGGCTGGGGGGTTGTTTTCTTAGAGGGGTGGTTTCGAGGCGCTCGGAAGGAGTTGCGGATGAATTGGAGCATTTGAGAAAGAGCCTCTGTGTATGATATCACAAAGAATCCCAAGAGCATTCATGAAGTAGGCATGGTACATGTCATGTTGATTCTATTGTGTTGATTCGTGTCCGGCTGGTCTGCTGATTGTAGCTACCATGCCAAAGCTATGATTACATCTCTCGTCACAGGGGCTCAGCGCCTTATATGGTTCGTCTTGAACTCACACGTTTACGCAGCCCACACATCCTTGCCCACGCCCTCGATCCAGTTACCCAGTTGATTGACGCTCGAATCCCAACTCCGTAGCCTGTCCCTCATGCTCTCAATCTGCTTCAGATCTAGCACCTTTGGCTGCACCCAGTTGATCCTCGCCACCTCCGACACCTGATCGATAGTACCCCTCAACAATCCCAAACTCAGCGCCTTCATGATCAAGTGCTCAATCTCGTTCGGCTGGACCTTGGTCTCCTCGGATATGGTCGAGAACGTCATAGCACGGTCATGTGGCGGCCTGCGGAACACGGTTTCTGTCAAGGCCGAGAGGGAGATCTTCTGATAGAGGAAGGTCTGGTGTTCTTTGAGGAGCGGGACTTTGGAAATGTTGCCTGCGAGGACATCGTAGGCCCTCAGGTCGCCGCTGTTGAAAGCGTAGAGCAGGTCGCGCAGCCAGGAGTGTTGGGTTTTGACGAGGGATTCGAGGATGGGGTGGAGGAGAAGCTCGCCGAAGTTGTAGATGGAGTCGGAGACGAGGGCGGCGATGCTTAGGTCGTACGCGCGGGCTACACGTTCCCGGGTGTCGAGATCTTCGAGATCTATGCATGCTAGGAAGAGGAGGGCGTTCTTGTAGTAGGCTGCGAATTCGTGCTTGGACTGGGAAATGTCAGAGATTGGTATGGGTTGAGGCTACGGTACGTGCCTTGTAGTATTCGGCGTTGGCGCGGTAGAAGGATGCGTGGACGACCGTCTCCACGGAGTCGAAGCCGTCGAGGATCTTCTCGCACTCATCCAGCTTCTTTCGGGCTTCGTCGTACTCGCCTAACCGCAGCTGGATGCTTGCTACGGCGACTGTGGCGTAGACGTACGCATCCTGTGAGGCTGGCTTGTTGACGCTGTTTGCGAGGGCGGACACAAATGTGAGGCGATCCTTGTCATCTTGGTAAAGTCAGCAGGTATAACTAGATGTCTCTGAGGGTATTTAGTACCCTTGTGCTGCGTAGCAGTGGTCAGGCCCAGCTGCACCAGCTTAAGCTGGTTGATCTTGTTCGCGAAGCTCTTGATGAACTTCTCGAACAAGGGTATTCGCTGTTTGGCGCTCTCCGCCTCATCGAAGTAGTCGATCAGCGAATCCGTGAGCTCGTGCCACAGCTTCCGCTCCCAGTAGTCCTCGAACTGAATGAAGTATTGCTGCAGCTCATCCGGTGCCTCGTCCCGCAGGTCGCCTAGAAGGTTCGGAATCGTGTCGGTGTCCATCGCCATGGCTGGATATTGTCGGTGCGACAACTCCAAGTGTTCGGGGAGGAGTTTCCGGGCGGTAAAGTTCCTGCAAGCGTGAAATGGTTGGGGGGAGGCGCGGTGGGTGGTTCCCAAGTGTTGTGGCTGCGGGATGAATGTGAGCTTCTGGCTTGGCAAAATCTCGGCGAAATGGTAACGCCGATCTCGACGTCGGCGCATCGTCGAGCTTCACGCCAGGTACATCCTCCCGTTTCCAAGCCATTGATCGCCTCAACCATGGCTTTGCCCCGTCTTTGTGCTCGCTCCGGAGCGGCATTGACGGCCCAATCCACTCACTCTACACGCACATCGGCCCTCCCCAAGATCTGCCGGCGGAATCTCAACTCAGATGTCCGCATTACGAGGACCGGCAAGCCCATTCTGACCGTGTCTGGCGGAAGGTGAGTCAATTGGAAGTTCAACATGCTTTGCTCAAAGCTAATTCAAATCCAGGTCGTCTCTCGGGGGTACAACCATCGCTCGCGCACTCAGTCTTATCATCCCGCTCACCCCTCATCCATAGGCTATACCGCAACCGTCTTCGGAGCTACGGGCTTCCTCGGGAGGTACATCGTCAATCGACTAGGTAATTTGGCTTGTGCGTGTAAGAAGGAATAGCGCTAATAGATGATCCGACAGCTCGGTCAGGATGTACGGTAGTGGTGCCATTCCGAGAGGAAATGACCAAGCGCCATCTTAAAGTCGCCGGAGATCTAGGGAGAGTTGTCTTTCTGGTAAACGAAAACGCTCATCAGTAGCATGATTAGATTGCTAAATCAGTCAGGAAATGGATCTTCGGAACCTGGCATCGATCGAAGAGAGTGTGCGACATTCAGATATCGTCTACAACTTGATTGGCCGAGATTATCCCACCAAGTAGGTCTCCTCAACGAGTACTTGCCAGTAGTTTTCTAACAACACACAGAAATTTTGATCTCTATGATGTGCACGTAGAAGGCACAAAGCGGATCGCGGAGGCTGTAGCGAAGTATGACATCGATCGATTCGTCCAGGTCTCTTCACACAGCGTTGACCTCAACTCGCCTTCGGAATTCTACCGAACCAAGGTATGTGGTTCCAAAAGCTTTCCCTCATGTACCAACTGTTATCCAGGCCCGAGGAGAACAAGTAGCAAGAGAAATATACCCGGAAACGACAATTGTCCGACCAGCGCCAATGTTCGGCTTCGAGGATCGTCTTCTCAACACCCTCGCAGGAGCCACCAATGTTATCACTTCCAACTCATTGGAACAACGCTTCCGGCCCGTTCACGTGATCGATGTCGGTATGGCCTTAGAGAACATGCTCCACGACGATACCACCGCTGCGGAGACATACGAGCTGTACGGTCCAAAGGAGTATTCGATGGGTGAGATTTCGGAGTTGGTGGATAAGGAAATCCTCAAGCACAGACGACACATCAACGTCCCACCAAGCGTCATGAAGCCCTTGGCCAGGTACATGAACAAATACATCTGGTGGCCAGTTGGATCCGAGGACGAGGTCGAGCGGGAATTCATCGATCAAACGATCGACCCTACCGCCAAGACTTTCGCCGACCTGAATATCGAGCCCGTTGATCTCAGCACCAAGGCCTACGAGTACCTAGTAAGCCAACTCACCCCTTTATTTTCTTGATGTGCGGAAGTTCACTGACCACGCAAACAGAAAGGATACCGCAGCTCAGCGCACTACGACCTACCGCCACAGACCGAACGGGAGAGGAGGGAGGAGAGGAAGTATCTTCACGTCATTGACGATCAGTAGTCGCATATTTACCAGCTCTGAGGGGCCACTTTGTATATTTTCCCGGTCCAATTTACTGTCCTAAAGCAGGACTTTTCATTGTATGCAGTATCGACTAAATCGCCGTGGAGGTGGCACTAAGCATTTTACGCGCGCACATAGCAGGTGCTGCCTTGTAAATCTCTGTTTGAACGCTAATCCTATGCCCCAGGTATGCCGCAAATATGCGGAGATGTGTACAACCCTACGAAGACTAGTAAAGGCGAAGACAAGTGGGGAGTGGGAGAAATGAACAAAAAAAGAGAAGGTCGAAAAATGTTCACAGTGCCGAATTTTTATTTCCCGCTAGCCCGTAGGTTTCTTCGCATTCCTCCCAGCTCGCATGTTTCTAGCGATTCACAGGCCTTGCCCTTCATCCGGATTGTCCTCACCAGCGTCCACATGGTAGGGTGTTGACTTGTTCGCCCACATTCTGAACTCCTCGCTCGGTACCGCACGATGTTTCATACGGACTCAGGCTCCGTCCTTGATGAATTCCGGATGCAAGTTTTCTGCGGGCGCGCTGAGGCTGCCGAGCTCATTGAAATCTTTTCCGCCCCAGACAGCGAGATCCACCAAGAGTCGACGCGCCGGAGAGCCTTCCACGGTACCTGCGAAGATGGTTTTGATAGCTCTACCGTAGGGTATCATCCTCTTCCCCGAACTCAGCCTTTCCACGTTCGCTATGATCTCCTCCAAGACGTCGTTCTGGTAGGCGGCTCCTATGTATCTTTCACCAAGGACGTACGCGTTGACGAGTTGGATACAGATTCTATTCGTCTCCTTTTCCACGCGATCCAGACTGCGCGTGTACAGCCAGTGTAGGTATATTTTGAAGGTGTGTAGTGTCTCGTTCTCCAGCACAACGGGTCCGGGATTTTCTGTGGCCCATTCGGGCTTCATGGTATGTTTGAACTTTTGAGGATTGGATGACGTTTTTGTATATGTAGAAGGTCTCCGTCTTGACTTCGACCGTTATGGGGACTCCGGTGAAACTATCACTCTTAGCACATCGATCAACGCTGCCAGACACGATGCAACTTACTCTAATTCGGTGGACGAAGTCTTCGCGCGCTTTTCGGCGTGCGACATGATGCCTTCGCCCGGGCTTTCTGCCATTTTCGTTGTGGTGTATCGGCTAACGCGTTCCGCTGTCAGCGTCAAGTTCGCGTTGAAGAAGAGGGTTGGAGGAAGAGTTCAGTGATGGTGGGCTGTCAGGAAGTCGAGGGATTCGGTCTTGCCACTTGGACGAAAGTGGGAAATGGCAGCTTCCCAGGTGAACCAAGTGAGAGAGATCTTGCATGAGAGGCTCACCGACACTCCAGCTAACCTGAAAGAAGTGGTGTAATGCCGGGCGCCTGTTGCGGATCTTCCTTTATGCCATTTTGACATGGGGTGCATCTCCTACGAAGAAGCTAGTATGTTTTGCGAAATACCTTTGGCCTCTACTACCCTTATAATTTGTCCTTTTTAATCTAGCTAGACAAACAGAGCGACTGTAAACGATCTAGAGGATTGCTAAAATGATATAGGTAGAATTAGAATCCTGCCCTCTGCTTGAATTTACCTATGATAAGCCCCTTCGGATGATGGTTATTGTTTGCAAAAAGCTCATGGATGGTATATGCAAACTTCTGGTATTGGATTGATCTCTAGACTGACTACTTGATGTAGGATTGGGTCCGAAATATTGGAACGCAGCCTCCGCAGCCCCGTTGCTACTTATTAGGGCTTGAGATATTGATGGAATTGACGCACTAGTCCCAAATCGATACCGGTGTTTGTTTGTGTTCGACACGCGGTCACACGTGCTTGCGCAATCAGAATTCCGCAGGTCGGGACAGCCTGACACAAGTGACCTTTGGGTGGCACAGCATGATGATATGACCCAATATGTTTCGCAAGAACAAGCGACTATGCCTTCAACTCTATTCTCAAGTTGTCTTACAAGGCGCCTCATCTCGCTGTTCATAATCTCTTCCTATGGGCCTCCACATCAAGAAAGCCCTCATAGCCTCTCTTTGGTACTGCAACCACTTCTCACTGGGTTCGGGTACCGATAGGTCCAATATTATCTCCCCAACGCGACCAAACCCGCACTTCTAATAGATAGGAACAGCGAACGGTACGGACACAACCACCGTTTCCACAACCAATTCATCCGCTTGTTTGATACCCCACTCGAGCATCAATTTTGCCACACCCTGATTGCGCTGATCAGGATCAACGACGATTTGAGATAGCTCTGCTTGTGTGAGCAGAAGTTTTGTAGTGGGGATTCTCGCGTACCAAAATGCGGTCTTGTCATTCTTTCATTGACGAAACCTCTCAACCCGCCAATGAGTTTCTCCGCGAACAGCTTCTCTTCCGGACCTTCGATATGCCAATGTGCGTTAACTGTGGTAACACTGGGCTTTTTTGCCCCACTTTGTCGTTGAACATCTAATAAGCCGCTCCGACAATGACGTTGTGCTCCCTTTGAGGGACTTTGATCCGGCGAAGAGCTTTGTTTGCTTTCCAGAGACCCAAATTTCGGGGTTCCGATGCTTCTATTGCATTGCTGAGTGTGGTGGGGATTGGATTGAAGAATGTGGAGAACGAGTTGTAGGGAGTATGAAAGGCTCTGAAGAGCAGAGGCCAGATCTCATCAAAATCCGATTGGGACGTGACTTCTTCAACCTCGAAAGGCATGGTAATGTTGCCGTATAGTAATGTAAGATTGAGACCTCACGTAGTGCCTATTTAGAAATGCGGCTGAAGGCCATCAAGTGACTCTTGCAGGCAATTATGTTGTGTTGCGCTGTCGCGTTTTGTCCCCGCGAAGATGGGGTGGCGTAGTCTTGTCTTGGTGGGGCAGAGAGGTGTGTTTCAAAAGCCTGGGGAAGGTGTCATCCATGCCGACCTTCTGTTGAATCAAGACTGATGCGTTCATCGCTACTATCTCACACACTGAGACAATCAAAATGAGTCACATGGCCAGTACATGAAGGAGCTAATTTTTATTGTCAAGGCTGTCAAGGCTGTCAAGACTGTAGATGATATCAAGCAGAAAAGATGATCCTATTTCTACCTACATAGCTTTAGCAGTTGTCTAAACAAATCATGGTTTTTCTAATTGCATAGCTATATGTGCTAGGACAAGTTGTAAGGTGAATATTAATTGCCGAAGATATTCCCCAAAGAATAATAGCTCCTTTGTAGAAGGCCCCACATATCAACTCCAAGGAAGATACTTAACATATCCATAATCTTAGGCGACCATGATTCCATCCACCATGAAGCGTCACACCCTTATAACAGGCGAGAACTACGAGGGAACCTACAGCACGGAAACTTAACAAACTCAACATTCACCAAGAACGATGTCACAAAGAAGAAGAGGGACTCTTTGGTCATCATCATTGTTCTTTAGAATCGTTCCGGCAGCGCCCTTTTACAGATTCGTTTTCCGCATATATTGCTAATGTAGGAAGGCTTGACAATTGCTTACGCGAGTCCATAAACTCAACATAACCAAGACTGATGCATGTCGGAAAGGGGGAAAAGGGTTTGGTGATGAATTACTCGTTGATCCCGGAGGACTTGTGAACTAGTTCTCCGAGGCTCGCCGAAGGGACTTTCTGAGTCTTACAAGTACTGAACCATGTCGTTGTACCAGGTGATAAGATTTGACCCGTATGACCTTTACCCCTAATGCGATTGCAACACAGCATGTGTCATTTCGACAGTCCTTCCATACCCATGGTGCCATTAAATATCCCCTCTGAATCGTCCGTCAAAGAGTTATGGGTCATCTGCCAGGATCCGGAGCTTTAGCCTTCTCCGATGTCCACATGATATGAATCCGGTGCCTCAACCCAGGGGCGAGTTCCCGAAGAATCCCGCCTCTCAAGACCGTACTTTGCGAACGCCATAAGCAAATCGTTGATGCACTCCACTGGAAACTTCTCGGTAGAACCGTGGAAAAGGTTCCAGTCTGGTCTTACGTTCCGGACCCACATGTCAACCAGGAGACGACGGGCCGGGGAACCGTTTGCGGTACCTTTATAGATCGTACGCACAGCTACAGGACCGGGCCAATATCTCCTCCCCGCGTTGTCCTTATTTACGATTGTAGTCGTAATGATGGCGTCTGGCACGGCTTTCTGATAATCTGGATCAATAATCTTTTCGGCAAATACGTAAGAGCGCGCCAGCCGGAGGTAGTCCTCACCAGCCTTGGAAATAATACCAGCACCGTACAACCAGGTACTGTAGGACTTGAAGTCTTCAGGGCGATCGACGGGTAGCTTGATGACTTTCTACTCGTCGTGAAATTTTAAGGTCAGTGTGGCTTTCGGCAGATCTTCGCCAGCGAGGACGTCTACAATATCTCCGCTCACACAGCGGCTATCAGTACATACCACGCGCGACTGGGGCAGAAATTTAGACCCACTCTAGAGCTTCTGACTCCGCAACTAAGGCTCCCGATTGTTTCGGTCGCTTCTTGGGTATTTCCTTGGCCAATTCATTCTTAGGTGATTCCGTGTTTTGCGACTCCGTCTTGGGTGGCTCCTTCTTCCAGGCAAACAATCGACAACCGACCCACCTGATACCAGAAAGTTCAGTGATGGAGACGAAGGAGGCATTAGAAGGGGAGCTTATTGGGTAGGATCTCAATGCGGACGCAGCTGGAAGAGATTTGCACTTAGGTTGGAAGGCTGGGGGCCAGACGAGCAGAATTAGGAGGACCTGGAAGGGTCTTGCCTGTGACAGATTTCTGCCAAGCCATGTGGTAAGGTAAGGTGAAGAGGCGCAGGGGGATGGATTTCACTACCTAGTTGGGTGGTTCGAATTTTGTGGCTGGCGAAAGATTTTCTGCCTGTTTGACCTGCAACGACAGGATGATGTTCTAGCGTCATTCCAGTGGCGTAACTCTACAGGACCAAGGTTTGATTGAGAAGGGAGTCGTCAATTCCCCGCAGGCAGCACCATGACATGATATTACCTAAAGCATCTGGCGAACGGAACTTATGCCTACATATATTGCTTGATGTGGGTTGGGCTCTACAGTGCACTGCTTTGTAAAGCGGCCAAAGTAGGTTTGTACATGAGTACGGTAAGGAGATGAAACAGAAACGGAAAAAAGAGACAGGAAACGCGATTGTATTGCTTGTGTTGTTGTTCTAGCTAGGGGCAGGGAGAGCTGAGCTCGACGATCCTGCGCGAGCTCGGGCCTCCCCGCTAGCATCACGTGATCAGGTCACGTGACTAGAAAAGGGGCAACGACCTGAGAGGTGCTGCACCGTACTGCGTACGGACACTTGACGAAATTGCAGCAACTTCACAAGTCTCTGTAAAGTGAGTGACCACAACTAGCGCTTCTCTACCAAAATTCTTCAGTAATCAATGATCTGGCCTCTCCATTGAAATTTCTCCTTCTGCACAGCTCTCAGTCCAGTAGTACCGTTCGCGAGATATGCCCCAAGACGGTAGCCCTTCAGTTGAAACCGATGCTTATACGCATCGTAGGCTCGCGTAAGATCTTCCAGGAACCTTCGAGGACACTGACCGAGCTTCTGCTCGAGCCAGTCATCTATAACCAGGAAAGCCCACATGTCTGCGAACAAGTGTCGAGTCGGGCAGGAATCAGCAGTCGCTTCGTAGAATGATGCGATCAGTGCAGGGCCTGGTACGGCTATGATTTTTTTGCGATAATGAATAATCGCATCGACAACCGCATTCATGAAAAGAACGTCTTGTAGCCTTTCTCCAAGAGCGCAGGCACTCATGAGCCGTCAAAGGTCGCAATTGGACAGGGGAGCAGTCTCATCTTCCGAGAGAAGCGGGCCACCATAAAGCCATCCATTGAACAGTCGAAAAGAAGAATCATTCTCATGCGAGAGATCAACGGCGTTGCAATTTGAAGATTCTTCTCTGTATTGGAATAGCTTGCGGAAGTATTCAGAGCTTTCAGTCCGCAAGAGCTTCTCGTGTACATAGAATACTTCTTTCTCTGCCCCTGCAATGATGGGCAACGTTCTTCCGGAAAGCCTGATATTCATTAGCACATGCGCGTTATGTGAATCAATATATAATGGTAGAGGGATATGCTGCTCGGCAATGAAACTAACTCGGCCGATAAACCCTCCGCGATGTGCACTCTTTTCAATGGCTGAGTCGTGCCAGCTTGGTTATGGGCCATGCAAGACATTTTGATTCGAATGGGAAACACAGTAGCATAGCCTTTCGGGAGACGATCTTTCTGATTGATGGTGAGTGAATGCTACTCTGTCGCGGTCTGTGCAAAGGACTCGGGCGCGTCACTCCCAGGCGGGTTTCTTGTCCTTGGACATCGCGTCTTTTGAAAGAAAGTGAATGCAGCATCGCTCAGAATGTGGAGGGGGAAAGTACGTTGACGATGGAACGAAGCGACGTTCACAGAAGCGAAGAGGTTGGTAAGTACTTAACAAAAAGCAAGCCGCGAAGCCGGGTATCAATTTCCTATCCAAACCCCCCTCCGCTCCTCCCCCGCTCCTCCCTAATCCCCAAGCCCTCCCTCCCCACGCCCCACTACTCAACCCCCAACATCAAAATCCTCCGCAAACGAGGAACCCCCCACATACCCAACCTGTACCATTGTCACCATTTGCCTACTCATCCTTCTCTCTAATCCTCCGGATACTCATCGCGGATATTACTCACAAACACGTAACTCTCAGCATCCCAGCGCTTGAAATGGCGGCCCGCAAGCCTCAGCATCGCTTCACTGGGTTCTGCAGATCTTCCAATGGCAGGTGTGATGTTTTCCTCGGCGACGTAGCGGACGGATTTATCGCAGACCCTGGGATATCAAAATCAGTAAGAAGGTAGGCCAGCTGTATATAGGAAGTATGCTACGATAGAGCGTATGTGTGCACAGAACACAGGCGTGGTTCGGGGAACGGGCACTGGTACGGATACGGGTATAGAGAATGATGAGACAGACAGACCGACTTACATGACATGATAAAAGCTTTGATTCCTCCCACCCCTCAGACGATCCACGCCCATATGCTGAATCCACTCTTCACCCGCATCGCAGCTCGTATCCCAGCCCGTGATTACACCTTCATAGTGATATCGCTTGTGTTTGAATAGCTGGCCGACCTTATACCTAACCTTCTGCGCCGGTGGCGTGTTTCTCGCACTAACGGGTTTCCGCATGCCGTCGAGATTGTGCATTGATTGGACAAACTCTAGCAGACGCTGACCCTCGGGTTGGTTCCGAAAGAGTGGAGTGACGTGTTGCTCGAGCAATGTGACGTCCCATGGGAAATGTGTTTGGAAGTGCTCCAGGATGTACGGGAGGTATTGGCGGCGACGGGTATGGACGCTGGAGAGCGTGCCTAGTGTGTCTTCTGATGGGCCGAGAATAAGCATGGCCCATAGTGTCGCGTAGAACGCATTGTCCATGTCGGGATATGCGTCTAGCCAGCCGTGGTGGGGACCTCTGTTGTATATGCCTGCTTCTCGTTGTCGGATGGATTGGACAGAGTTCATGATGTTGCGTGCGGTGCGGAGTACCATTTCTCGGGTATTCGTATCTGACAAGAAGGCTTCGTGGTCGATGCCCGGGACCCCTGATTCTCGTAATTTTGTCTTGAGATCAGCAGGATTTACCTCTGTCGAGGCGTGGAACGGGTCAATGTATATGAAGTCGAGTTCTGTTGAGCTGGTCGGTTTGTACTCTCCATCGACCAAATAGTTCTTGGGGGCATATACGAGACAATAGACGTGGAAGAGGAAGCCACATGGACGAGCGTCAACGCCGACACGTCGGGCTACGGCGCAGTAAATGGCAACCGATACTAATGGTAGAGACTGGTGGTCCGGAGATCGCAGAACTAGACCAATGAACGAATTGCGCAGCGCGCTGTATTCCAAATCGGAAGCTCCTTGGAAGCCCCTTTCTTGAAGAAACCAACCCAACATTTCTGCTTTTCGGCGAGTCGAGCAGTCTGCAAAGCCGGCGTGCTGTTGAAGCAGTTCTTGCGCAAGACGATCCAAGTCTGCACTAATAATATCAAGGTCTACATCTTCGCCCGATCGAGCAAATAGGTCGTATGCACCTAATGCCTTCTCCATGGAGATATCTGCCCCGCTGGCCAAGTCCTTCCAAAGGTGGATTGCCTTCTCGCGCCGGATGCGCTCCAAAATGGCGTTGGTGTAGTACCGCCTTGCTAGGACATCTTCAGTGTCATCTGGACATTTATACTGATCCAAAAGTGTCTCCCTCGCATCGTCCCCGAAATCAGCAATCTCGTTGATGTATCGTATACGCCCCTGCTGGCTTTCTAGGACCTTGTTCAAAAGTCGAAGTGTCTTCTTTTCAATTCCTATTCGCAAGGCAAACAATCTCCGCCAGTCTACGTTGGAAAGGGGTCCGGAGAACTTGGCAGCGATATCGTGGTGCGAGTCCCAGAAGCGGAAGCGTGTGCGGCAGAAGTGGCGCCAGATGACAGGGGACTCAATGGTGATTTTGTTGTTGTGCTTGGAAGTCTGGGAGACGGCGATGAGCGCGCGCGGATCGAGGTGTAGGAATATCGCTTCGAGTATCTCCGTAGGAAGGGCCGTGAACGAGGAAGCAGTGGCCATGGTGGCGGGGGTCTTCGGGGCGTCGACGGTGTGCTGTCGGAGCGGCTGCGTGTTGAATCAAGGCGGGAATTGATGTCTTGTTGGGGAGAGGCGAAGTTCGCGAGGAGAGGATATAGATTTTCGAGGGGCGAAGAGTGGATGGCAATTCACCCTCCCTCCGTGGACCATCATGTCCATGACGTGAAGCTTCTCGAGGTGGATCTAATGCCGCTGACTAACTAGCCTCGGCTACCGATATCGCGATACCGCACCTCGAATTGGCAGCACCAAGCGCAATTAATCGTTTGAGCGCGACAACAACGCAGTTGCTGAATCCTAAGGACCAGAACGATGAGTCGAAGGTCGAAATCTGAGTCGTGGGCTCATGAGTTTTGAGGCTCGAAGGCGCTACTTCTGGACCCACAGCTCCGAGCAAGGATATCCAGGAAGGCCATCTCGTTGTTTCACCGCGCAGAGATGACCGGCCGGGTCTCGAATTTCTCGCACGAGATAGCTGCTACTAGCTGTGTTGGACGCCTCTATGATCCTTCTCACTCTAAAATGTTGGACGCCTCCATGATCCTCTCACTCAGCAGCCACTCAGACACGGCGACGAGATGCCAGAAGACATGACATTTAGCGCCCAGTACTCCGTAAGCTCTGCAAAGCTGGAGGATACCGATTTCTCCCTTCAAACACACGACAGCACAGGTCACGCTCTAAACTCGCTATCTTGTGTTTACTGCGTAGGTTTAGCCGGAGATGTGGCTTGTCATCTCTGTACTTTCTGACTCTGTCCGTCCGTCTGCAAGGCGTCAACTTCGCCAGGGTGTTCTATCGAAAGGAAATTACATCTGAGAGCATTCACAATTTCATAGGCTCTGACAGCAACAAATCCACATCTTGGCAAGCCCTCGGAACACGGCGGAACCACGCCAGCAAAGCGCCTCGACCGCAGACTGTCCCATGGTCATCGATTTCTTCTCTTTCGATCCAGCATTCAAGCCTTCCACAGAGCACGAGGCGAGTCTTGGAGAAGGCCCGGCGGTGCTACTGTATTTTTCGTCCGCATCTGGCTAATGACTCGCGCTCGGCACGGGCACCACGGCCCTGGGACGCTGACGGATTTACATCACCAGCACTTGTTCGGGGCGCCGACAGGGCCGTCAACACCAATATGACGTCCTTATTTGATCTCGGGCTCCCCTAGGCTTCCCTATCCCTAATTCTGGTCCTGGTCCCCGTAATCCCTACCATCGCTGCATTTTTAATCATCCCCTGCCATCATGTCGCAAACCGACCTCTCGCGCATCGAGTCCTTCCAGTACCCCGCGGCTCACTTCGGCCATCTCAGCGACCACCAGCAGAACGCCCTCGACGCATTCAGGAAGCAATGCCAGGATGAGGGATACTACAAGCCCGCGGGCACCAACGGGAAGAACGACCCAAGCCACGACGACGAGACATTACTGTACGGCTCCGATTCCGACTTGGTGTCTCGCGGGGCACAGCACTAACCACCACGCAGCCGGTATCTTCGCGCCCGGCGTTTTAACCCCCAAGAGGCATACAAACAGTTCAAAGAGACCGAGGACTGGCGCATAGAGACCAAAGTCGGCGACTTATACGATAGCATCGATACGGAAGAGTACGAGCAGACGCGCCGTCTGGTAAGCCAACCTTCTACTACCACATCTTTATTGCAGCCAACATGTTATGAATAGTACCCGCAATGGACAGGTCGCCGCGACAAGCGCGGCATTCCCGTTTTCTTGTACGAAGTCGCGCCGCTGAATACCAAAACCATCGGCGCATACGAGAAGCTCATAAACGCATCGCCGCTCAAGCCGCCGCCCAATGTCAACCCCAAGCTGCTACGTCTGGTCGCACTGTATGAGTCTTTGACTAGATTCGTAATGCCGCTGTGCTCCGCTGTGACGGACCGAAAACACCCCGAGACGCCCATCTCTCAGAGCAACAACATTGTCGACATCAGCAAGGTCGGGCTGAAGCAGTTCTGGAACCTCAAGGCACATATGCAGGATGCGTCGACGCTTGCAACTGCCCACTACCCCGAGACGCTAGACAGGATATTTGTAGGTTTCCTTTTAGCCATAACATGCAGTCCCGTCTAACAACTACCCCCAGATCATCGGCGCGCCCGCATTCTTTCCCACCGTCTGGGGCTGGATCAAGCGCTGGTTCGATCCCATAACCGTATCCAAGATCTTCATCCTCTCACCCCAAAACGTCTTCCCCACGCTCTCGCAATACATAGACCCCGAGAACATCCCCAAGAAATACGGCGGAAACCTCGACTTCGAATTCGGCATGATGCCCATCCTCGAGCCCGCCATTGACAAGGTCCTCCAATGGGAGAACCCCGCTCTCCAAAACGGCAAGCACACGTTGCCCATCGGGCCCATCAAGTGGGAAGAGAGCCACGACGGGACCGTGAAAGCGGTAGCGGTGGGCAGCGAAAAGGGCGGACTGCGGCGCACAACAATATGCCGCCTCGAGACACCCGTCAGCATCAAGGCCATGCATGGCCTCGCCACAGTCAACACGCCCATCGACGAACTCGAGCTCTCGCTCACAACCGACGGCACTGCAACCCAGCCCCCGGATACAGACGATGCGAACATCGATATCGCGACACCGCCAACCGACTCCCCTACCCCCGCCGCAACGCCCAAGCCAGAAGCCCAGGAGACATCCACACCCTCAACCACCCTCCCGATCCGCGAACCCCAGACTCAGACACCCAACGAAACCGAATCCCCAACCTCAGCATCCGGCCGTACCGGCACATCCGACACGCGCTTCGCCGCGCAGAACCAAACCCACGCAGCCGGTCAACTCGCAGCCGGGACCCCGCACTCCGCCATCAACGACCACGGCCACGGCGACAAGACTCTGACCATGGAGCCCAGCACGGTGGGGCAAGCACCCAAAGAAGTCAATATTGTGAAGGACGAGGGGGCTCCTGCGCCGGGATATCTTGATGCGGCGAAAGCGTATGCGGGGCAGGCGGCCGGTATGGTGACGTCGACGGTGGGGGCGGTTGGGGGGCTTGTTGGCGGCGGGGGGAAGACGGAAATGGACGGGGAGGAGAAGCTTGTGGAGAAGGAGAAGAGTGAGGAGGAGAAGGAGACGGAACGGAGGATTGAGGAGAAGGCGAATCCGGTTATTGAGGGCTTTTTGAGGGAGAAGACGGTTAGTAGTGCGGTTGGTTGAGGCTGGAAAGTAGGGAGGGTCATGTCAGGCCGGGTTGGGTTCGTTCTGGGGCGATGAGATCGCACGAGAGGGGTTAGAAATTATATCCGCGCGCGAAGAATCGAGACTTGGGGTACTGGATTGGATGGATGGATGGACCATATACCGACCGTAGCTTCAAGAAGTCTTCGACCTTATTTAGTCACCCATTGTTCGGCCCAGCCAGTCTGTCCAGAGAGAGCAAGCAGCATAGCATGCCGACCATGTGGCTGATAGGCCAGGAACTCGTTCCTGGGTGGGTATCAAGTAACCGCGTTATTACTCACTAACCTCGCATCGCAATGTTAAAGCCAGACGCAGACACATCTCCCTCTCCACCAAAACCCAAGCCGAAAAAATCCTACTCGTTTTGTGCAAGCCAAAAAAGCCATCTTCCTAGTCTTACATCTCCTCCCAAAAACGCCAAGAAATGCACTCACTTCCCCTCCCCCGCAACCCTGTCCCTCCTCCCTCCCTCCCAACCCCTCCCCCCCCCGTCTCATCCCTGCCCTAATACGCCAACTTCTTCTGCCCGCCCTTCCCCCCCATCCCGTCCACCCCCTCGACTGGCCTCGCAAAACTACACCACCGATCCTTAATACTAACCACCTCATACGTGCCCTCCTCCGCGACCGGGATCCTCAAACTCATGCCCTGACTCGTCTCCGTCCTAATCTCCAACACTCTACTCTTCCTCCCTCTAACCGCGTTCGTGCTCCTCGTATACGTGAACTCGAACGGCGGGGTTCCCGTAAAGCTAAACTCCAGGTCACTGACACCGCCCTCGTGGATATCGACTTCTGTAACCAGGCCGCCAGAAAGCCGGACCGAGGGGATCGGGTGGATGGTCTTGTGTAGGGAGAGCGAGGCGAGGCATTCCGAGGCTGAGTCACGCAGGCCAGTGATAGTGAAGGAGCCGGGGAGTTCGGCGAGGCGGCGGAAAGTGGATGACGGGTTTGATGCTTTGCGTTCCTGGCCCTCGAAGGTGTAGTACACGGTGAACGGGTTCTGACCGCTGAGTGCAAAGGACAGGCGCTCACCGACGCAGAAGTCGGCGCGGTCTTCCAGTGGTGTGGCGGTCGGGGCGTCATGCACGCTGATTTGGACGCGAGGCCCGCCGGGAGCGGGTTTGTGGGTACAGCCGCGCGCGTCGCGGATCTTGCGGATGGAGATGGCGGAATGCCCGAGGTGGAGCTTGCGGTGCTCGATTTTGAGGTCGTATTTGTGCGTGGGGATGGATTTGTGAATACTGAGTTCGGGTTTTGGTGTGCCTTGGTGCTTGATTTCGACTTCAAGGTAGAAGGGCGGGATGCCTTCGAACGTCATGGGGATGACCTCCTCGCCGTCGGACTCCCGCGAACAGTAGCTATAGGTTTTCCCGGGGTTGTTGAATTTCGTGTTGGGGCGAGGATTGACGGTTTGCTGGACCGTGACAGGGGAGAAGTGTTTGGAGGAGTGGTCGTATTTGTTGTCGGCCAGCTGGACGAAATTGTATTCGTATGTCCCTGCTTGGGACGTTTCTGCACGGATTGATGCAGAGCCAGTGGCAGCACGTATCTCCTTTTGGCTCATACCATTCTTCCCGCCCATTACACGGCGTTGGTACGAGACCTCGTACGGTGGGTTTCCTAGCATTGTTAGCATGAACAGTACTGAAGGATAGATGGAATACTCACCACTAAGAAGAATATCGAAGCTGTCCTCTTCACCCTCACAAACAGCGTCCTTCACGTACCTCCCGCCCTCAAATATCATTGTCGCAGACTCAGCGACGCTAATCTTTGGGCGAGGGATCCAGGCGACATTAAATTGACTCGCCTTGTCATCAATGACTCCAGGGCATACGGCATCACGAACGGACAACAACTGGTAGGTTCCCGCAACCTTGATGTCAAGCTTGTCGTTTGCACTGTTGACAGTCGTCCTCTTGACATCGCCAGAATCCAAGATTTCGTACTCCAATGTCCAAGGCCTCTCACCGGTAAGACGCAAGGGAAGCTGCACAGGTTTTCCTTCGAGCGCTTTGACGGCTTGCTTACCTTCAATGTGGCCGAAATAAGCCTTGGGACGCTCGTGGCGAACGTTGACCTTGACCTCGGAGTCTTCCTCTAGTGATACTTTGCATCCCAACTTGTCGGTGATGCTGGCCAGGGATACCGTGTACTCGCCGCCATTCTTGAGCTTCTGTGTCTTGATAGTGTAATGTTCTTGCTCCACCTCGGCGGCGTACTTGGTTCGCTTGCCGTTGTAAACCAGTTCGTACTCCAGTTTCCACGGGCCTTCCCCTTGTAACTTGACATCAAACTCCATGGTGTCATCGATACAGGCCTTCTTCGGAGTGGTTCCTTCGAGGAAGTGAGCGGACGCCGGGGGCTTCACATCTTGTTCGAGGACCAAATTATGCAATGGGCGCTCGTTGTAAATAAAGTCTTTGATGGAGTCGAAGGTATAGGTGTAGTGACCGGGGTCTTTTGGTAGAAGATCGATAGTGCTTCTCAGCGTCGAGACTTGCGTGTACCGAGGCACCTTGCGTTGCCCCTTCTGTTGCTCGTAATATCGGATGGTGAAGGGCGGGGTGCCAATTAAGTCCAAGCCAACACGTAATCCAATCGGGTTGCCTGCGCACTTGTCTACGATGTCTTCGCTAGACACAGAGAGATCCGGTTCTGGAGGATTCTGGAGTAGACATGAGGCGGGTTCAAGAACTTCGCCCTCGCAGAATTCAGTAGAGACGGACTTGATCGTATAAAGCCCACTTGCCGAGATGAGCGGCTGCTCACGGGTGCTCTTCATTGTCTGTTTCCTCAGCTCTGCGTCTGCGCCCTGTTCACCCTCTGAAGCGAGACTTGCCGAAGGAGTGAAGAGATATTCGATGGAGTGGGGTCCATCAATTGGGCCATCTCCGCTCGAGCCGTACTTGAGGGGGAGGCGTTTCACATCGCCCTTCGCGGCTTGAAGGGGTTGCTGTGGCGTGCATCCTTGAAGGAGGACATTGGGTCGCTCGTGGACTGTAAAGACCTGGAATATCCCAGCAATCTTTTGCCTAGGACGGTCCTCGTCCTCAGGGCTGAGGTAGTTGACGACATTTCCAAGACCATCCTCTACTTCTTCCACTGCATACGCCCATACGCCACTACTGAGAAGTGTTTCGTTCAACGGGACCGTAACCTTTAGTGACCGTGCCCACGAGACATCCTGTCGATTGGCGTGAACCAAGGCCTGCGAAGTATGCTTCGAAAGAGGCGAAACGAATTCGTCCGGCTGGAGGCTTTGAAACTCGGAGACTTCCCGCTGTTTCCCGTTGACTGTCGTTCGGTACTTTATCCGGAGAGGTGCAATGCCTTCAATGTGAAGTGCGATGTTGGAGAGATCGTTGCGACATCGGTTGTGTGCTGTAGGCTTCACGCGAGCTTGCGGGCATGATGCCACAACAACGCTCGCCGCCCTGGGTCTTACCTCAAGCTTTGATTGATCCAGCACTCTCTTCAGCAGATAGACTCCCGTCTTCTTAACCGTGTGCTGTAGCAGGAGGGGGCTGCTGGGAACCACCGCCTTGGCTGACTTCCTCGCCTTCTTCAGCAGGCTCCTGATGTCGCGGCCCTTGATGACGATTGTTTCGTTCTGGTTCGTATCGATGTCTATCCGAATGAGTTCGATCTCGACAGGCTCGGTTTGATTGATCAGAATGGGGATCTCGAGGTGTGTCACGGTGGAATTGAGGCAGAAGGACTGCTTGTCGGGGTTCAGGATCGCAGACCTAGTGTCTCGTTAGCTTGTGCCATCCGACATACGTTTATTCTTTGCTCACCCTTCCGGCAATATGTGAATGATTTGCTTTCCCAGGATCAATGATGCGTTGTGCAAGATAGGCCCTGGTTTTACGCTCCGCTCACTGATTGCCAGCTCGCTGTCAAAGAAAAAGGCAAGAAATCCAAGCAGCCATGTCTGGACAGGGATCCCAATCCGGAACATGAGCATGACATCCAGGCCGGCGTGGACGATGAAGAGTATAAAGGCCGTTGCATTGCTCCATTCCAGCCAGGGAATCTCAAACAAAGGCAGGCAGAATATGAAGATCATGTCCAGAAAGCACCATTTCAGGCACGAGGCCAGAGACTCCTCCTCATCCTTCGCCAGATTGTAGAAGTCGTATAACCGCCATGCCCAGAGTCCGACGTACAGCGCGAAGGCGTAGTACCGTTGTTGTGGAGCGTCGAGGATGTGTGTCGGTATTAGAGGGCCGTTTCTGTTGCTATCCTCTGCCGGCCGCGGCACCGCAGGCAGCGGGATTCCCACATTCGGCCGGCTGGGTGTGGATGTCGACGTCGTATCGGGACTTTGTGCTCCTCCTCCCGGTGTGCGGCTTGTTTGCGGCGTCGCGGGGAAGCCGCCTGGTCCTCGTCGAGGCGTTCCGTTCATCGCATCGTGTGGGGGAGGAATCGGGGGGGGTAGAGGTTCCTGTACGGGCTGTGGGCGAGGTGTTGGGCGTCGACGTTGTTTCTATGTTTTCCCTGTCTCAAACAAAACTTCCGTCGCGTCGGTGCTTGAAGCGCGCGCATCATAGGGCTGTGCACGTGACCGCGCACGAACACCTCCACTCTCTTCCACAAGCCGCCCTGTCACCGTCCTGCAAACTCTCACAGGCTCTCGACGCATCATTAGTCCGCGGCCTGTGTGGCTCGCCTGGATTTTGCTCTTGTTAATATTGTGCTGGTGCCTCACCACCGATGGTCTATGCTTGGCGAATCAGCGGTCAGCATCGCTCGCGCCACAGACCTCTTCTTCTTCACTTCACCACCTCACTTCTCTCCGAAGAGTGCAAAGCCATCCGCAAAAATTTATTGATTGTTCCACAAGACAATAGCTTGAATACGTTATTGTGACCCCATCCATATATTCTCCACCATGCTCCTTCCTGCTGATCTCCTTGAACCTCCTTCAACAATCTCTCCTCGTACTTCTCAAGAAATCCTTTGATCTCATCTCGCAATGACTCGCTCAAATTCTGATTCCGATTCTGCCTTTGAGCCTGCCCCCAAGAAGTGTGTTCCTCCGATACGCAAAGCCCCTACCAAGCGTAAGGCTGCTGCACCTAAACCCGCCGCAAAGCCTGCTTCGACCCGAAAGCGAACCGCAAGCAAGAAAGCTGCGGAGAATACGTCTGCTGGAAATGACTCCAAGTCTCCTTCTGCTGGTCAGGAGATTGCACCGCCACCTGAACCTGCTACCAACGGCGCTGCTGCCATTGAGTCAACCACACATAACCCCACCATAACCTCACCTGGTTCAAAGAAACGCTCTCGTTCCCCTGAACCGTCCGAATCGGAGAGTCCAAGCAGGAAAACCCGCACAGCTCCGGCTACTCGTAACAAGAAGACTCCATCCCCACAGGCTCCAAGCCCGCCCGTCAAAGCTAAGTTTGAGGAGAAGGATTTCAACCCCCCTCATCTCCCAGCTGCTGTTCACGACAAGAACAAATGGCAAGGCTTCTGCGAGATTGAATCTGACCCCGCGCTCTTCTCAGTCATGATCCGCGAAATGGGTGTCCGCGGTGTCTGTGTGCGCGAAGTCTACGTCGCCGAGCCTGAATTCATCAAGGAAAATGTTCCCGAACCCCTCTTGGGAATCATCCTGTTGTTCAAATTCCGCCCTGTTGACCCAGATAACGAAGTCGAGAGCTGCCCGGACAATGTCTGGTTTGCCAACCAATTGCCCTCCCAGAACAGCTGTGCGACCCTCGCCATGATCAATATGCTCCTCAACACCCAGGATGTCAACCTCGGTGACCACCTCCAGCAATTCAAAGAATACTCCGAAGACTTGAACCCCTATCACCGTGGCCAAGCACTCTCGACCTTCGAGTTCGTCAAGCGCATCCACAACTCCTTCGCCAAGAAACAAGACATGCTGCAAGACGACCACGACCTCGCCTTCAAAGTCGCCAAAAACATCAAAACTCGCCGCGGCTCTCTCGAAGAGCGTCGCTTATCCGCATCGTCAGACGAATGCCTCGAAAACCAGAACCACTTCATCGCATTTGTACCCATTGACGGCAAAGTCTGGAAACTGGATGGTATGGACAAGATGCCGACGTGTCTGGGCGAGTACGATGACGAAGAATACACCTGGCTCGACTTCGTCTGCGACCGCATCCAGGCCATCATGGCGTCTGCCGGAGACGACGGCTATGGTGTTCTGGCGCTTGCGCAATCCCCGCTAGAGGGACTCAGGAAGGAGATGTGCACGTCGATTGCAGGAACCAAGGCTATTGAAGCGCGTCTCGACGACTTGGACGCGGAGTGGAAAGCTTTCCTCGAAACCAATAACGACGGAACTGTGCCCGGCGCGATGACGAGCCCGTCTTTGCTCAATTCGTTGGGGATATTCGCGGACCAGTTGACTGCTGCGACGGTCTCGGATCACCTGAAGAAGAAGATTGCCTCCGAGGATATGCCGCATTTGCTGTCCCTTCGCGAAGCAGCGTTGAAGGAGCAGGTGAAGCTGCAAGCTTCAATTATGGAGGAGATGGATAAGGAGTCTGCGGAGGACGAGATGGCCAAGGAGCGCAGACATGATTATGGCCCTGTGATCTCGGCTTGGCTGCGCATGTTGGCGGAGAATGGGTATATCGAGGAGGTGCTAGGTCAGTATATGTGAAGATCTAGCTGCGTGAGCTGATAGGATGGAGGGAAGATTTCGGGGGGTCACGCGGAGGTGAAATTCTTGCGCGCCTTGCATGCAGATGTAGGCTATATGAGGATGATAGCTCGGAGTGCCGGATTCTATGAGTAAGCCGGTGGAACTCGACATCAACACCAATAGCTGGGGATATCGGCTCTAGAGAGAATGTATATCCCTACACGACTTGTTTGTATGTAGCCCTGATGGCTTGGCTAGCTAGCGGTATCTCTTCAAACATCAACACAGTCTGTCTCTGCTTCTGTGACAGCTGCGACTTATTCATTGCGACGATATTTCTCCTCGCACTCTGACTCAGAAACGATGTATTACATACACGCTACCCCGACGACGCAAGGTGAGATATTCCAAGGAGTGATGTCTAGCGGGATAATGTAGGTATGAGAGATGAACTTGTCCAGTGATGTATTGATGAGTGATGCGATATATACTCCGTGCTTTTATGGGATTGTTCGACTGTGAATCTAGCTTTTGAGTTTGATGTGAGCAGTAGACGGAATAATTCACTTGTCCGAGCGTAGTCAGCTTACTGTCTTCGCCCCCGGTAACTGCTGCATTCTGATGGGAGAGTCATGTCATGAAAGGAGACAAGTCATGTTCTCCATTTCCACCGGAGATGCTTAGACGGCGAGTCCACAGTCTCGGGCATGTTAGAGGGTGATCTTGCTACCTTTCCGCAACTTATAGGGCTTTTGTTTCCCTTCCGAGTAAATGGACGGCTTATCTAGATTGGGAGAAATCAAACACGGCTTGCTATATTTAGCATTCATATACAACCCAATGCCGAATCCACGGCTCAGTCCTTGTTACGCTGGTGAATTATTTTCTTCCTTGTCTTCAGCTTGATTCGAGGGTTTTGCGTACACCGCGTTCATGCTACACTAAAGGCTCAAAAATTGGCCTTTAACCCAATTGTCGCAGGCCCGTTATTCCCAAAGGCGTCAGATTTTGCAGTAATGTCACCTTCGATTTTAAGTATGCATTCCTACTTCGTCCAACCCCAACTTGAATATCGGTGGACCATAGAATCTTCTAAAGAGGCCCAAAGTACAAACAGATGAGGAAAGGGAAGAGAAGTCAGTCCACAGTTCCCACATCCTTGAATACCATCTCAGCCTTACCCAGCCCTCTCAGCCTTACCCAGCCCTCTCAGCCTTACCCAGCCCTCTCAGCCTTACCCAGCCCTCGTGACCTGCCTCCCATCCGAATCGGCTTCGCATTTTTCGCATTTAACCTCGGATCCAACCAAGCATCGGCTATCATCGCCCACCCCAAAAAAAAAACTCATCATACAGTATCATACGATACCACCGGGTCGGATCATAACCACCGGCCCGTCTGCTCTCCCCCACCCCGCCCGCCAGCCACACAGCCCTACACACCGCATCAACTCAATCTCGATCTCGAATCAAAAATATCTTTCGCCCCTCTGTACCTATGTACCTTGTATGTTTTGCGTCTCCTGTACCTGCATGCTGTCGCTTAGCCCCCGATCCGGATCCGGATCCGGATCCCGATCCATGCCTTGATCCCAGTGTCACGGTCTCGGTAGTACTGTACATTGTTTAGTGTACAGGGGAGGAACTGGTAAAACAAGGTTGAGACCGAGAGGGGCGTATGCGGGTCGCCGCTTCGGCGTACGAGTGACTGGATTGGTTGAGGGGGTACATATGTGGTACAGTACACTATGGGACGGAGTAAGTCAGGATTTGGAAGGCTGGTGTTGAACCATGGGAGGAAGGGGAGTGCTCTGTAGGTTACTATGGCTGTGGCTTTGGAGTGAATGGTAGATCTGGCTATCATAAATGAGTTTGGAAATGCGGTTCTAGGGGTTAAGATGTGGTGTGGTGGAAAATGGTTCGTGGAGTCAGGCTCTGGGCGGTCATCGTTGCACAAGCGGGCAGGAAAGTTGTACGAGATACATATCGATATTTTGTGACATCGTGTGACCATTCAATGCCCCCGATTTTATGGAAGACGGGAGCGGAGGCGAATATCATCGTCTGATGTTGACCTTTGATGATGTTGGGTTCAAGCGATTCCGGGCGAAGGATTATTATAGCCGACCAAAGTCATCCCGACAAATCAAGACCACGTAGTTACCCTTCCCGTACCGATGCGTGGATAACGTGATCAGATTACTTTCCACTCATCACGCAATCACACCACTCAAAAAAGCTCATAGTATAGAACAAGCAGATCGGGCATACCCTTTCTTTGGTATTTGACTACATTCCTTTCGAGGCAACTGCTACAAGTCTCCACACAGGGTGCAGTGACAAGGCAGCATCGTAATGTCCGCATTCATTACCATCCACCGAATCGTCGCGCATTTATTCGTGCACTCCAATAATCCTTTCCCACAGCTGGCTAGCTGACTTAGACAGTCTCGGTTTTGGTGCCGACAGGAACCTCAATATGCTTCTCAGCGAGGTTCATGGTCTGCGCAAACGTCTCATGAGGCTTCCACTTGGAGGATGTGCGAGGAGTAGTCTCCTCCAACATCTTGTCCACCTGCTCGAGCGAAAGACCCTTGGTTTCGGGGACGAGGAAGAATGCAAAGAGGAAAGAGATGCAGCAAAGGCCACCCCACATGAACTATAAAGAGTTAGATTTGGAGTTTTCAGAAATGGCATGAAAGAAGACTTACGAAGACGTTGGAGCCCAACTTAGCGGAGTGCGGCTGGTCAGCCACGAGGTAGGGGGTGATGACGGCAATGATGCAGTTCCAGAACCAGTTGGATGCGGTCGAGAGACCGACACCGCGCGACCGGATGGTGAGCGGGAAGATCTCGCCAATGACGATCCAGGCAGCGGGCCCCCAGGTCGTGGCGAATGAGACAATGTTCAGGCAGATAAACGCGATCATGGCCTTGACGGCAGCCGGGTTATGGGCGGAGGCCTTGCCAGCCGTGGCTCCGATAATACCAACGATGAACTGCATGCAGACCATGGAGGCCGCACCCCAGATGAGAATCTTGCGGCGACCGAGCTTCTCAACCATGACGAAAGAGAAGGGCGTGGACAGGACGTTGACGAGGGTGGTGATGAGGGAGATGAGGAAGGGGTTGCTGATCGTCCCGAGCTGCTGGAAGAAGACAGTTCCGAAGTAGAAGATGAAGTTGATACCAGTGAGCTGCTGCATCATCTGCATGAGTATGCCGAGAATGGTACGGCGAAGGTTGGACGACGGCTTGCTGATGGAGCCCGAGAAGCACTGGAGCCATGAGCCCCAGTAGCTGGTCTCGGGGAGAATGGACATCTCGTACTCGTGGTTGGCAATGATTTCGGCAAGTTCATCCTGGATGTATTCGGAGTCAACAGGGCAACCACGGACTGAGGCCAGCGAGGTTGCAGCGCGGTCGAGCTTGCCCTTCTTGACGAAATAGCGAGGGGACTCAGGGAGGATAGCAAGCCCAGTGCCGAGAATCAGAGCCCAAGCGAACTGGACAGCGATCGGGATACGGTAGGAGCCAGTGTCGCGGCGGTGCTGGGTAGCGTAGACGACGCAGTTGGCAAGCAAAATACCGATAGTAATGCAGAACTGGTACCCAGCGACCACAGCACCACGGACCTTCTTTGGGGCGATCTCGGACATGTACCTGGAATCAATCAGAGACAGAACCTTTTAGTAAGGTTGGGAGTACTCACAGAATGACAATGGCCGAGATGAAACCAACACCGAAACCTGCGATGATACGACCAGCACTCATGACACCGACGCCAGTGGAGGCAGTCTCGAGGATGCCACCGACCGTGAAAATGAAGCAGCCCATAATGATAGTCATGCGGCGGCCGATCATGTCGGCGATATCACCAGCCATGATGGCACCAAAGAAAGTACCGGCGGAGAGAATTGAGGTGGTCAAGGACTGCTCCCATTGCGGAACAACAAACGCCTTCTTGTAGGCTTTGTAGGCATCGCTGGTTGTGTCGCCGGGGAACTTGACGTTGGGGTATTCGAGACCAGTGTACTGATTAATGAAGTAGTCCATGCCGAGAACACCTCCCATCCAACCAGTATCATAACCGAAGAAGATGCCTCCGAAAGCCGCAAAGGCCACAATCAGGTAAGCCTAGAAACGTAGTGTAAGCTTAACTATAACTAATATAAAGTACTTCTTTATAAAGCTAGAACTTACTTTCACGGTCACGGGGGCTTCGACGCGGTTGATGTCCGTCGTACCAGTGACGGGGATAACTCCTCCGCCAGGCATGTTTGCGAGTGGACCTCTACTGAGGGGGTATCAATTACAAGAGGGATATGCGACAAGAGAATGGATAAGGCTCTTCGGTTAAGAAGAGGGGACCCGCGGATGGAAAGAAGATCGCAAAAGGCTGGGGATCTCTCGACACTCGTCCAGGAAACGCGGAGGTCCCTCGCCTTTTAATAAGAAACCCCAGAACCGGTGATACTGCAGCACGGTGGCTTCTGGTGAATGGGTACAGTAACATTGCCCTTTCCGGCTAAGCCGGATGTGGATGTCCTCCGGACCCAATCCTTCTAGAAGGATTCGAGACCGCTCTCTCACGCGTCGACCCATCAAATCGTGGCATGTTCCCCGGCTTCTGGTTCTTGTGCGCATGGCGCTGGGACGCGGCTCCTGGAAGTCATCTGGTTCGTTCCGAGAATCGGCCAAACAAACTTATCTCTACAAATCCTTCGTGCTGCTTTGCGCATGGCGAGGACGACGTGGCTCATGGTTGATGCGGCGATTTAATCTAGGCCGGAATCCAACAGGTGGTCCGAGTAGCTGATGGATCGCGAAGGCGGAGGACCTGGGGACGCCGCTCGAATCCCACGGGGGTGCTAAGCTTGGACAAACACCCCGATACTTGCAGCGACACGCAGATTTTTCAAAGAAGCCCCGGTCAAAACGCCCAGCGCGCAATTTTGGACGAATTAAAGGAGATTGGGGTCGGGAGGGCAGCCGCTAACTGGGCAAAAGGCACTTCAAGCAATTCCAAGCCCTGTGCGCCGCCCTGTTCGAGGGCCAGCCGCCGTACTAGCTAGCCTACGGCCCACATAACGCTCCGAGCTCCCGGACTCCTTTTTGGTGATAAAAGACACATGATCGCGGCATCAGCTAGCCTAGCGCTTGGGGTTGGTGGGGAAGACCCTCTGAACAGTGGATTCCTCAGTCTGAAGTTATGGAGAGGTCCACCGCCCCGGACACTGATCTCACGACGACGCATGTTGGTATTCCAGCCTTGGAACTCAAGATTTGCTGTGTTTCGAAATGGTTGATCGTGATATGGGAAGCGAGAAGAAATGTGTGCTCCCTGTCGATCCCTGATTGATGTTGGGCAGGCACAGTTTCCATGCCTGAATTCACCTCTGTCCCGCTGCCAAGCACTCCGCGTCGTCGAGTCGTTAAACAAGGGTGCATGTGCATAATCACTTGGCAAAATACATGTCTTCCCGAAAGTAGTAGGTTAATGGAGAAAGTGCGCCTTGATTGGATAGACACGCCCCATGCTGCGTCAATGGTTTGGAACGAACAGCCGTGGAATGGGATTTAATATCCAATGGAGCCGGCACGTCGGCCCCGAGTCTGTACCACATGCCTCTCTGATCTTGCATCTCAGCTCCTGATGAGACGAAGAGCATGTCGCCTCCTGCTGTCTCGGATATGGTTTGGTTACCATGATTTGTGTGGTGTTCGTTCGAATAAGCACTAGTGGCGCGTTGCCAATTCCTTTCGCCTGCGGCAGCCGTGCGGCGCATCTGTCTGGAGAACCCTGCCGCGGCGGCGCCTCTGAAGCCTTTCGCAGATTGAGTGCTGGGTGGCTGTTGGCCACCTTCATCACATGCGTGTCACCCAGCCATTGACAAATGTGGCTTCGGCCTATGGTCTCTGTTTCTGGCTGTCCCCCGCCATCGAGGGGTCCGTAAGCAGGCGCTGTAACTTCGGCGCGCTGTTTCTGCATCAGCAGGACAACAAGCTTGTTTAAGCTTCCAAACGGCAGACGCGACGGCGAGCGAGCCATGATAGCATGAATCGGAGTCCTTTACAGTACTGCCAGCTGCCGCGTTTATCTCCCGCAACGTTAGGCGGATCTCGTCAAGTTGCGAAGGGTCCGACGGCAGCACCAGCCAGCGTTGTTTGTGTGCTTCGAACCATCAATCTTTTCTGCCAGTAATGGAATCTTATTTGCGATTATTGGAGTCTCCGTCAGCAGGATACGGGAATGTCAAGACGATGTTACGCTGGGTGCGCCACATGGAATAGGGAGTACACAAACAGGACTCGCCTCCATACGCGGGATTTATCGTGGATCACAAGTCAGATGCGACTCCGTTTCGACGTTCTCCATGCTCCATGGGGCAGCCGTTAGTCCCTCTCCGTTTCGGTGGGCCCGACTCCGAAAATAATGAGCCGCCTCCTCGATGCCGCGGACAGCTCCATTGGCGGGAAGTCGGTGAACAAGTATCATCTCCGATTGGTAGATTCGGAATCTGGATGCGATAAAATCCCAACACCCCTTCGCCACGAGAATCCAGAGCCTGAATTCTGCACCCACCTAGTCAGGCTCATGCGTCTGGAGAACGTGGAGGAGGTGGAGTTGGAGTGGATGCAGCGGCCATTGCTCGGTAGTGTATTGTCATACGTGAACTCCGCATATATGCTTCCTATTCGAACTTGTATCCACAGTAACACACCGTCCCGAGAAGTGGAATATAGGCCTGAAGTTATGTACCAAGTAGGACCGATAGGTTTTCCAGACTCCGGGTCGCCTGTCTTGACCTCGGTACTCCGTATATGAGCGAGAGAGTACGCGGTTCGGTACATGCTATCCCGGCGACCGAACTAATCCGAGTCAGATCTTTGTACCTAGAGAAATTCAAAGGTCGGTCGCTACCTTGAATCAGTTCAACGATGGGTTTACTGCGGCTCAAGTGGGCCCACGTGAGAAGGGCCCACCACCGCTTTTCACGATGCTCGTTGCCCAGGGCCTCGACCATGGAGGTGGGTCTCTCGATCCCGAGTTGTGGGTCGCGAAGTTTGAAGGAGTCGAGATGAACACCTTGTTATCTAGCAAACTTTAGCTCAACTCTAGACTCCGGTCTGCGGCATTGTATAGCGGTGGGGCAAGTGGACCCGAGGTCGGCATTCGAAATATTTGAGGCTCATCTGGGCAAACATGTCGTCTCGAGCCGTCATATTGCTTGCGAAGGTAGCCGCATCGATGGCAGTTAGATCTGGCAATTGGATCTTCGAGGGATGTTGGTTTTGATTGTACGGAGTTGGTATTATCATCATGAAAGGAAGAGCAAATATCGAGCTACTACCTCAAGAGTCTTTCTGGGGTTACGCGAAGGAAGGGCCGTCGCGTGATTGCGTTGTCATGTGACCTCTGGATAGGGCTTGGCTTTGATCAGCTCAGGCGCCCACGCATCCACCACAACAACCCGCCAACCCGCCAACCCCACCACACCAACACCATGGCTGTAAGTAAAGCTAACATGAAGCTCTAAAGGCCCCGTTAACATGTTCCAGCCTCGCGAAACCGTTGTGATCGAATCATCTCCCCCCGCCTACCCCGGTGGCTATGGAACGATCGACGTCCACCACCACTATCATCACACCTTATTAGGTGGCAGTCGACGTCGCAGCTCCGCATGTTGTAGAGCTATACTTATCATGCTCCTTATACTACTCATAATGGCGGCCTTTGGCGTCGTTTGCTTTGTGGCCTGGAACTTCTACAACCTCTCGGAGTGCGAGAAGAAGCGGCTGCCGTGGGACAAGCCTTGCAAGGACTGGCTGGGCAGGGACTCCTTCGACTGAACAGCTGATATTTCGCTGCCGATGCGACGTGCCTTGGCTGCGACTGCACGTGTTGATTCGAGGGTTGGAAAGGATATGAGTTCGAGGCGAAGGGGTAGGGAGACCTGCCTGGAGGGCAAAAGAGATGACCCACGACATTATGATATCCAACATGCGGGCAAGGGATTTTGGCTCCAAGGTACTTAATATATATTTCGAAAAGTCAGGCTACAACGATTTTTCATTTTTGCACGATGACGGGATGACGGGTTATGTCTTCTGGGGTTGCTTCTCTATGCAGGTGCTTCAACTTTCTGAAATCCAACGACCGACCAACGGTCAACAGAAAACTTGAAGGAGTTCTTGGACAGACAAAGTAATCCCGTTTTCCCTAATGCAATTTTAATAGTAGGCTACATGAATTGTCCTTGCTCCGTCTACTTAATCTATATCCTCCTACTTCTTCATTGGAATGAGAAGAGTGCTCGGGTTGGTTGTCAGAATACAGCAACCTGGTGCCCGTGTTCCGTGTTGCCGTGAAATTATATATAAACCTAAGGTCGCTTCTGTCTTGAACAATGACTCTTCGGCTCCATCATCACGACTCGCCACGTGATCGCGGAGAAATGGTCGGGCCGTTCCGCCCGCGATGTCAACGACATCTCCCCTTCTACACCATCCGTATTGACGGATTCTCATAGGAAATTCGTTGTCCCTAACCCGATGGCCGTACATTGCCCTTTTATGGTCTCTGATAATGTTTCATTCTGATACCTCGTACCTCGCGCATTGTTGGTTGTGTGCCGCGGTGCGTCCCGTCGACCTCCTAGTACTCGCTGCTTCAGATTTATTCGGAAGCATGTGAATGGGCTACGGTGGGAGTAGGTGGAAGGGTCCGGTGCGATTTTGGAGAGAATCCATCAACTTGGCAGGCTCATCGCTAGAAGCTAAGTCAGGAGTAAGCTCGATTATACACAATTGTTTTCATGATTTTTGGCCCAACTCTGCATTTCGCCGTGCTTGCTTCAATACACGTGTCTGTCAGACTTCTCTGTTCATCAAGTCCTCGTCCGTCTTGCTGTAGTTGTTTGCTTGTTCCCAGTCAGTCTTGCATTGTCATTCCTCTGCTTCTCGTTCTGTGTTCGATTCCGCCCAGGATATTTCAGCATTCGTCAATGGGAGTACTGGGCCCGTCTTCGAAGAAGGATATCTCGCGACGACCCCAGATATACGTTATGGAAGATTGGTAGATCGAAAGCCATCAGAAGAGTTCCTGGAAGTTTGTGTTGCGCTTCGATGCGAGATTGTGTGGATTTGATCAGCGGGGCGCCCAAAAGACACCTCCACCACGAATGCCCGGCGCTGTAGCAGCTCCCCCATGACAGTCAAGAAGGAGCTGGTGGTAGAGGAATCAGGAATGAGGACCGAATCTAGGCGTGTCCAGCAACGCTACCAGGGCACTGCCAAATTCGTTTCGCACCCTCACGAAACCGCCTACTACGACAGGAAGGAGTATCCAAATACTCGCGGCCGGCCACGTGCGCCGGTGGATTGTAACTTCCTCTATCATTGCTATGGTGGAAAAGCCTACTGGCCTGTGGAGTGGGGACTGACGCTCGATTTGTTGGGTTCTCGGATTGTACAATTGGCCCTATATTACTGGAGGCTTTATCTTTCGCCACTTCCATGATGTTCTTATCTGTGCAGAGCATCTGGTGTCTTCTGCTGGTTCGTGCGGTGTCTTCTGGGCATTTGCTCGAAAAGCTCTAGCGCGGTTTGGGCCCTTTATCTAGCTTGATTTTGGGGCGCCCTTTCTGTTTCTTTCTTTCCTTCACCACATCGCTCAGAGTCTATGGATCACAGCAAGTTCACACCTGCCCTTCTCGATATGACTCCGACGATGTGTCCCGCTCTCCCCAGCACTCGAGCCGCCACTCGAGCTGCTGCCGACCCCGTCCTCACGCGTCTGCAACGTGTGGACCGCCATCCACATGAAGCTGTTCGCTCCAGGACGGCAAACCCCGATCCTCCGGATCAACCTCGCACGCGTCACACGCTGCGAGAGCTCTCCAGAGCCACCACCCGCTGGCGGAAGGTGGAGTCGACAGCTACTGCAGTAAGTGCTACGCTGATGCGTCACCATCTCGATGCGTCGCCACCTTGACGCGTCGCCACTTTGCCACCCAGACGCGAAACTAACAGGTGCCCAGCCCCGTCAAACGGCTGCACAGCTCGAGGATTCCACTCGAAGCAGCGGTGGTTCTGTGCAACCGCATCTCTTGGTAACCCTAACTCGCTACTTCCTGTCTGTGAGCAGTGTTGTGCTCACAGAGATGTAGCCCGCCCAACGGACCCAAGAGCAGGTTGCAGCACAGGTTGCGGAATCCCGGTCAAAGATATTCCGCACCCTGGCAGCCGTGAGAGCATTAGATCCATATGACATTGAGCCCACTGTATTGACATGACATCCAGTCTCGTAGCGCGCGTATGCCCGCATTCGCTCGTTCCACAGTGGCCTCTGAGGCTCGCTCTGTTTGTTCACAAACAAACATTAGGTAATCTATTTTGCGCTAAGACCATCTAGTCTCAAGAGCCACCCAACTCGACTGCAGGTCGTCAAACATCTGCACCTCGAGAAGGGTCTTGCGAGAAGCCGAAACTTCAAGGCCAACCCCGATCCCGCCCCTCTCCGGTTCCATCGCGCCCCAAGCTGAGGATCACGCGCCTTCATGCTGCGCCAGAGTCAGACTCTACGGCATGTCGGCGAGATGCCTTCCAGCGCGAGGGTCCAGCTCCGACAAGAGGCCCCAAGCTGAGGATAACCCGGACTCGTGTCGCAACCGAACCTCGTTCGGTTCCGATATTTCGACGACGGCCCTCACTTCGGGAGATCCAGGAGATGGAGAGGAAAGCCGAAGCGCACTGCCGCGAGAAGCGTCTCAGGCAGGCGCTAAAGGACTGGCAACACCAGCGAAGGGTTCGGGAGGTCAGGAACCGCGTGGTCGCCAAGCAATGGTCACCCGTGGAGCGACAGTCGGTAGTTCGACCGGCATTCCAAGCCTTGGTGTCCAAGCATTGTAGCCCTCGGGGAGAAAGTGATATTGAGAGTGTGACTGCAGAGCTGAATCGGCGTTTGGCGAAGATGATTGCCGACAATTATCAGCGTCTGATGGAGCAGAATCAAGGTCATCGTAGCCCTCGGGGAGAAAGTGACCTTGAGGATGTGGCCGGGCGGCTGAAACAGCGTCTTGCCGCGGTAGCTGCCACGAATGTTCAACTTCGGGAGCAGCTCCAATGTGATCGTAGCCCACGGGGAGAAAGTCATGTTGGGACTGTGACCGTTGAGGTGAACAGGCGCCTGGAGGAGATGAGGATTGCCCAGATGATGCCAGCCTTGCGTGAGCGCTATCTTAAGAACGGTAGCCCTTCAGTGGGAGAAAGTTCTGGGGACTCGGAATCCTTGGCCTGGTCGCGCGACTCGCGCTGTCAAGGCCCGAAGTCCATCTTCGAGATCGCATGCCTCGCCAGTAAACGAGTCGCACCAGCGCCACCTGTCAAGCCATCTCGTCCTGCTAAGACAGTCAAGTGGGCGGACGAGCATCTCGACAAGCCTCTGGCTTCAGTCCAACTCTTTAGGAGGACTGTGCACGAGATTGCGGCTGCAGCGGTGTGTGTTGGTCCGGTTATTGACGAGGACTATAAGCCGGTTGCGTGGCAAGATGGGAACGAGCCGAAGCGTCGGTATGTTAAGGGATCTAGAGGAGATCTTTGGAAGATGGCCGCTAGGCAAGTCTAAAATGATATAGCAAAGGAAATGGAGCGCATTTTTTAACCAATTTATAGGAACTTCGGTTTCGATCCGTACACACATTTTCGGTCTTCGCAGCAGGAGCACCGTTTTCATCAGGTTAGAGCTTTCTACCAGATGCAAAAAGGGTCCTGGTCACCCTGCGTCAATTCGAACTTCATAGAGGTCAAACAGACAATAACCGACTTCTATGGACGCAGAAGGCCGGATGGATCATGGAATGGAGCATGTCTGGATATCGACTCCACTAAGATCGACACATTCGCTTACGGCAACTGCTACGTCGAACCCGAGCGTTGCCTTGGGTCCCTGGTGGCCTGGACTTTCATTAGCGCCATTAAGCGTATCAATTCCAGTTGGTGGCGCTACACCGCGAAGATTCGCATGGGCAAGTGGAGGTTGTTTGTAAGCCATATCTCTACAGTCCCAAGCTGTTCCTTTGCTAACTCGCACTAGGACTATGTCGAACAAACCACGCCACCGCTACCCAGGCAGTCCTCGGACGGAGGCACGGCGCTCATTCGTTAGGGAGATGGGAGAAGGGTCGCGACAAAGCCGGACTCCTGGACTCTTAATGGTTTGGCAAAGTAATTATAGGATGTCCGAGAGGATGTCTGTTTGACAGTACGAAATTCCGACCGGCGAGACGAAGCGAGACGGCGACATCGAGGCTCTCACACGAACTGACGAACCGGCGAATACCTGCTCTTTGTATGGCTGCGAGAGTGGGGGTGGGGGTGGGAGGTAAGTTGGGGAGTCGGTGAGTGCAAGGTAGGTGTTTCCTTTGTTTTTTTCTTTTCTTTCCCCCTTAAACCCAAAACCCCCCCAAAAAACTTTAAAATAAAAAATTCCAAAAAAAAACGGACTTCCGAATCGACCCGAGCCGGCGAACTGACGAAATTCCTGCTTCTCTTGTGGCGGCGAGAGTAGTGGGGGCTAGTTGGGACGTTTGGTGAGCTAGAGGAGGCGTTCATTTCCTTTGTTCTTGCCATTTATCCGCCGCACTACACGGGGACTAGCAGCGCCCGTTGGTGGACTCGAGCGATCGCATTTGCGTTTTTCCACCCGCCATTTATATTCCGCACGCAGACCGAGACGAGTATGTCCGGCTGGTGGTCTGTTGAGTTCGCATCTAAAACGTCGGGCGACGAGCTTGCTACCTTCCCGTGGTGTCCGGCGTCAGTACCCCCGTCGATTCGAGTACGGGTCGCGAGAACACGGTTCGTGGTTGAAGAGGGAGAAGCCAAAAGCAGCTTTCATTGCATGGATTGTCATCCGAATAAGGCGGACCATATCCCACCCCACCTTACGATCCCTGGCGATTAGGACTAGTCTGCTTACAATGACAGATTTCTATTAACACTTCTACGTGTAGCTTTGCGACCGAAATTCCGACACGAGCGATTGTTATGGAAGCGTGAGGAGGGAGCGGACCGTGGAGGAAGGCCATGAGGAAGACATTTGGGGGGCTGGCTTCGAACTCCGGATAGCAGGGTGGCCCCAACTGGGATATGGGGCGGGGAACTGGTGCGAGAGTTGTGAGTTTTGGTAAGAGCAAACTTCTTAACAGGTTGCTGATTCCTTCGTAGACGGAGGATGTTTCGTGCACGACATAGTGTATTGTGGCCCCAATTGGAATATGGGGCGGGGAACTGGTACAAGATATGTGAGTTCCTGTAAGAGCGAGCAGATATATCATCAGGATGCTGATTCCTTCGTAACCAGAGCCTGTTCGGTGCATGAAGCATAAGATAGAAGGGCACGGAGGACTTGTCTGGTGTGGAAGGGTAGGATCTGTTTCAGGGGTTTCGACGTATATATGAACACCGCCTCGGTCACTAGAGCTGGGGGTTCGTGGTCATGGAGAAAGAGGCAGACACGTCTCGAGACTACAATACGTGCAAAGCTCAGCAATCGGAAATGAAGTTTCATATTTCTGAGCGTAACAAACATCCACAAATTCGCACTGCATCGTCTGTGACGACCTGTGAAGCTCTTCTAGGGTAGAGAATTGACCATCTTACTGTCGTACAAGGTGTGAGAGTTTACGAAGGATCTAGTATTTTTTAAGGACTATACTGGGTCTAGAGTACTTGCCTTAAATTATAGCTTCTCCTTGTTCAAGTAGTTATGCAAATATAATAACTGTAAGCAGGTGGGGGCCAGGTGTCACTGGAGATAGAGAGCAGATATGATGGGTGATTTGAGGGTTCTCGTGTGTATATTGTGTAGCTCATGTATGTGTCCTCATGTGTGTGTGTAGTGTACAAATCAGAGGCTGTTATAGTAGTTGATCGAGCTTAGTCATAGGACCGTAGTCATGTGACGGAGCTCTGGCTGCTTACAATAACTATGATCTATTTAGACGTTAGCTATAATAAAGTAGGTAGAATTATAAATATGTCCGCTGCTTAAAACAACCTATAATCCTTATAATCTAATTGCGCAGGAACGAGCATGATGACATCAATTGCACCCGGAATAAGATCGGCCAGCTCGGTTCAACTTCGGCAGCTCCCAACCTCAATCTTTCCACCGATTCTACCTTTTCAAACTCACCTTTTCAACAACTTCCCACCCGCCCACCATGTTTTTCTGCTCCACTTGCAAGCAGATTAAAGTCTCTCAGCTCTTCATACGCCGTGGGCTATTCAAAGCCCTCATCTTCGATTATGGACGACTCAATCCCTGAAGACGACGGCCAGGAGAGTGTTGCCCCAGCGCGAGATGAAGAAGATCTCCAACTCTATCAGAGTCAGACTCACCTTGAATTGTCCTTCCACTGGTTCGCTTCGCAGCGATAGGAGGATTCAATCCCATTCCTAGGAGTGCCACGCTTCCACAATCAGGTCGGAAATATGTACAGGTCCATGGGACAACAACAAGACGCGTCCCACCTTGGAAAGCCGGAGGAGAGAGCAGTTGAAGGCAGCATGAAGCGCGTAGATTTCGCTATATGCAACCCGCTGTCGTATACGGCACTACTCCAACACAACAAGGACACCTCCATCACAAGAATCAGCAAGGAGATATCCCAAATCTTCCCGGAAGTACCCTCGAAGGAGGACGCACACATTTCCACATGGGTAAACAAAGGCTTGGACGACATCGCAGCCTTGGTCGCAAGAACAATCGCGTTCGCGCACCCGGCCATCAATGTGAAGGAGCAATTGCAGGGGAAGTGAGTGAGCAGTGTGGGTTGTATTGAGGGGAAACGAGGTCTATATATATACCCGTACATACAGGGATTACGGGGGGCCTAATGCAGGGTATCTCAGACCTTCACAATCAAGAACGCAACCCCGTTCCGAGTCGACTCAATGACATCCCCTGAGATTGACAGACACACCCAGGGAAGGAATCTACACTATGCTGTTTGTATACGGCTCAAGGAGTCCAAATGAACATCTGGTAGTACCGCTAGAGTTAGCTCCAGTCGGAATAAAATATCATCACGAAGGAGTTAGTATCTTTTGAGGAATACCTTACAACTTGTCCTTGTTGGTCTGACTGGTTAAATAGAGTGACTAAAAACTATTTAGAGGACTGTTGTAATATTATAGATAGAATTAGGATTATCCCCTCTGCTTGAAATTGCTTATGATATTAACAATCTAACTATTATATTCCTCAAAAATACTACCTTTGGCTTTTACCATTAACCTTTTAACTTGTCCTTGTTAGTCTAGCTAGTTAAAGAGCGTAACTTTAAACTATGTAGGGGAGTGGTATAATAATGTAGATAGAATTAGGATCATGCCTTTTGCGTAAAATTACCCATGATATTAGCAATCTGGCCATCATATTCATCAGAAAATACTAGCTCCCTCGTATTATATGACTGCCAAGAGAGAGCTACTGCCACTATAGCCTAATCAGCTGCCAGCCTACAGAATCCCCACACTCAGGTAACTGCTCCGCAAACCTCAGGGTGGACAAACAGAAGGGCCATGGCCACTACATTTTTCTACGAATCTCGCAATGGGTATGCTCGACGCACCCAAAAGAAAGAGCGATACGTAAGTGTCCGCGCTATAGTCAACTGACTCCTCCAAATCAACCTATTGCACGTCTTACTAAACTACTGAGCCCACCTGACCGGATGTTGTTAGACGATATCACAATGCAGATTGGCATAGCTGTCACACTGTGTGGCTTCGACTTCTTTCTTGATCGTCCGTTATCTTGCCGTGCATTCCTAGATTGCCCGAATCCGCCAAAATCAAGCTTATATGCCTTCTGTGACCTACACACACAACGGCTCCGACAACTCTTCACTCGCCAAAGCAACGATCCATTGCTCACTAAAGATCTATTTGCGGCACCAGAGCCAGACCAAGAACCGTTCCAACTCGCCTTGCCAGAGAATAAGCCACGGCGAACTAATGTAATGGAGAGTCTGAGGACGCTACATCATATAGCGAGACATGAAGAGGTATGGTTTGTTGATACTGAGTGTTTTCTGGCTATTCGGTCACCTCAGACTGCAGTACCATGGGAGATTCTGGTGGTCGACTCAAGCCAAGAGGACCCAATATGTTCCACCACCATTCGGTCTAACGCAAATCTCGACACCATCGCAAGCGATATCCAGACCCATACTGGATGCGAATATCTAGTAGTTCTCAAATAGGCTCGGCAGGTATATGGGCAAGGAAAGGAAACACATGGACAGTGTCTATCTGACATCGGCCGCCGTCGTCTTCAGAAAGGCTTCAACAACTCTCATACAATTGTTACTTCGGGGACCTCAGCATGCGACTACACTACCATGGGTCGTGCACTAAACGAGCATGGCCATCGGCTGGCGACTAAGAGCGATGCTCGACATAATTTCAAAGTCATCAACGTCGACGGGACTGCTAGACAGCTTATTGGAAAGAATTGGACTTTAAAGGCTATATTCAAGACTCTACTTCCTAGACAGAGCGAACCCGTATTCCACAGAGCAGCTGCCTGATACACTTATATTGAAGCGGGTGGAATCGCAGCGCCTTAAATGACAATTTCCGACTTTCTTCTATACTTATTTAATGGCTAGTTGTCGCGCGAGGTCGTTGCAAACAAGAAGCTAGTATTTTTAAAGGAGTGCCATGGTTAGTTAGATTGTCAAGATCGTCGAGATTATAGGTAATTATAGGTAGGTATTATGATCCTATTTGCACTTTTACTATTTTAGCAGTCGTCTAGATAGCGTATAGTTGTTCTATTTATATCGCTATAGGGCATAGAAGGAGCTGTAAGACTTAACGCCAAAGCTCAAAGACATTCCTTAAAACATACTAGCTCCTTCGTAGAGTAATGCTAAACTAATATTTTAAATACTTAACTATGTATAACAGCCTTGTAGTACCTCTTCTACCCAGCTAATACTCTCACAACATTTATTAATCTACAAGACATCGGGATCCGCGTCCTTGAGCTCACTTCCAATCCCAATCTCGTCATACCAAACTTGGCGAAAGCCCTGCGTACCGGCCATCGTATGATTATCGTCGTGCCATCCATTTGCGTAAAGACCAACCCTAAAGCTGATGTCGCGACCATCGTCCAAAAGAGTTGTGGCGATATTGGTCTTATTATAGACGATGTTCTTGTCGACCCAAACTCTGAATTTCCCCGTCTCGTCTGATTTCCACATGACTTCGAACGTCATCCTGTACTACACATGATATTGTAAGATTGAAAGTTTGCAAGGGAGAAGTGTGAGTCTCACCCATTTATCCCCAACCAATCCATCAAGCAGCGGAATCTCCTTAATGTGCTGGTCGCACGGCTTCCCCGAGACAAGCGTGCCGGTCTTGACGCGGGTGTACAATTTCCTTCCAACGACGAATACCATACTGGTCGGGCTCCAGTCATCGCACTTCTGGCAGGTAGGACAAGGCTTGACATCGTTGAAATCGGCAATCCACTGGGCAAGATTGTAGTTCTGTGGTGGGTCAAATTGCCACTTCTCTGAGAGTCGAAAAGCGAAGCCGTAGAACTTCGTCTGGCCTCGTTTGTAACCCTTGTCGTAAACAACTTCAGAGTGGTATCGGTCCTGGTAGCCAGGAATATAAGTCTGCGTCATCTTGAGAGCGGTCCCGCCTCGGAAGACGACATTTGTGACCTCGTCGACGGTACCCTGAGCCTCGGGCTTCGGTTTTGGCCAGCCGTTCAGGGTGCCGTGGTTGGTGAATTCCGGTACTGCGTGGGCGACGGGCAGAGCCAGGGCGGCCAATCCAAGAGTCAGGATCTTTACAACCATTATGGCTATGAGTCTTAGATAGAAAGAAGTGATTGATGATCGAATCTGTACTGTGCCGCTCTGTCCAGTGTCCTCTCGACGTCGCTCGCCTTTTATGCTTGTTCTGAAGCCCACTTAACGGTCCGAGACTCCTCTCGAGTGTCAACATTTTGGGGGCTATGTAACTCGGCGTTGATGATCGTGTATTATCAATCCTTGGGGGTGGTGAGCGATTCCCTATTTTTGGGAAACCCATCTCCAGGAGACGGGTAGCGATTAGCATGGGTGTTGGCTTAGTCAATAGCTGAGCTCCCCATATAGCTCACTGTACATTGGAAAGGGTTGCGCGAACAATATTGAAATGCTCCGGTGCTCCTCTTGGGGGCTATTGTACGACCATGGACCCAAACTGGAATGTCACTTTATGTGTAAAGTGACGTGAAGTTCCTGAAGTGCTAACGTCCCGTTCCTACGAAGGTATATGATCGATCCGTGCACGGAGCTAATCCGTAACAGGCACCCTAGACCCCATTCCGGTCTCGGCGAAACGCCTCCAAAATCCTCTTGAGGCTCCAACAACATTCGAAGGACAAGGGATTGTGCTCGCAAATACCCCGCAGTGTCAGAGTAAAATGTGACAGTAGAGTGAAGCGTTTCGGACTGGTGTTTGAGACAGCCTTAAATTGCTCCGACGCGATATTAACCCCGCACTACTGTCCACTACTTTAGGCGGACGAAGTTCCGCCGTCATCAACATGAAGGGATTTAGCAAGGACAATAGCACAAATTTCGCACATACTTACCTGGTTCACTACATAATGTGGAATGCTAGTATTTACCGTCTACTTGGGTTTTACAACCAGCGAACGACCATCTACAATCAAGATGTCGACAATGAATGCATTTGCTGTCTGGGGTCTACTGGTGACAGGAACGCTTTGCAAGAATGCTAGGACAAGCACTCCCTCCATGGGATGGAATTCATATAACAAGTACGGATGTAATCCGACCGAAACGGTAATGCTAGCATACAGTCCAGAGCACATATTCAGCCCACTGACTGATAGAGTTTAGATCATCAAGAACAACGCAAAGGGCTTAGTAGACCAAGGGCTGTTGGAGTTGGGTTACGAGTACATCACAATAGACTGCGGTTGGAACACTGACTCTCGAGATTCCAAAAACCGCCTCTTTTTCAACAAACTAACGTTTCCTTCCGGCGGAGTGGGACTGGGAACCCACATTCATGGCTTAGGCCTAAAGTATGGCCTGTACTCAGGAGCCGGTGTGAAACAATGTGGCTCAGAGACCCTCAAAGCGTCGTTAGGAAAGTGCAAAGCAGATTTTCGGTGATCTGGAACTAACAGTTTGCAGGCTTTGAAAAGATCGACGCAGAAACGTTTGCCGAATGGGGCGGCGACTCCCTGAAATATGATAATTGTTGGCCGGACTCGAAAACTATGGTACAGTACAGCTACCCGGAAAAGGACCCGTCGACCCGCTTCCGCGCAATGGCAGATGCTCTGGACACTGTGTCGCGACCTGTACGTTTCTTCTCCTATATGGGGCCACCTCTCCTAACAAACATCCAAAGATCGTCTATGAGGTTTGCCAATGGGGAGTGGGAGAAAATCTTGGACCCTGGGCTGGCAACATTAGTAGCTCATGGAGAATTTCGAATGACATACAGAACTCCTGGCCCTCTATCTTTAGGATCACCAATCAGGTCCTTCCGTTTTTCAAACATACCGGCGTCGGGAAATACGCAGATATGGATATGCTCGAGTATGAAGTTTCCGTTATATTTTCACCATCATGTAGCCAAGCTAACGCAATTATTTAGAGTCGGTAACGGCGGCCTCACGGTCGAGGAAGAGAAGACTCACTTCGGTTTATGGGCGATCTTTAAGTCACCATTGGTTATCGGGGCATCTCTCATCCCCAAGCAGACAAGAGCTGAATCCATGGCTATCCTAAAGAACAAAGAAGTCATCGCTATTAATCAAGACTCCCTCGGCCAGCAAGCGCAGCTCGTTCGCCGCTTCACCGAAGAAGCATACGACATATTTGCAGGCGACTTGAGCGGTGGCAGAAAGGTCGTCGCGATTGTAAACTGGGGTACTTCGACGTCGAATATTGCCTTCGATCCTTCCTCGGTTGGAATCTCTTCAGCTTCGAAAGTCCGAGACGTTTACTCTGCAACCGACTTGGGGGCCCTATCTGCAATGACAAAATATAGCATTCCAAGGTCAGAATTGTGTTGTTGATCCTGGTCGCATGCTAAAGTATGCCAGTCACGGAATCAAACTCCTGGTTGTTTTCGACATGACCCCAGCCCCAGCCCCGAAAGAGCTTTCTTACTACTCAGCCACAGCAGCGAGCATTTCCGGAAGCGCTAAAAAGGTCAACTGCGGAGGAGATGACTGTGCCCCTGTGCATAGCAAAATCACGGGCATCGCCGCTTCATCTCCCGTGAGTTTCTCTAATGTCGACGCGAAGGGTGCGGGCCAGAAGTTAGTCGGCGTCGACTTCATCAACTATGACGTTGCACTGGGCTCCGCTTGGTCCGGCGGAACAAACACCCGCGATCTGCTTGTCTCTGTGAATGGAGGAAAGGCAAAGAAGTTCTCCTTCCCAATTAGTGGTGGAGATTGGTACGAGACTGGGCGAATGAATATCATTCTTGATGGATTTGTGAGTGGGACGAAGAATGTCGTTCGCTTCGAGGGTACAGGGGCTTCGCCCGATCTCGTCGGGTTTGCCGTTCTTGGATAGATTCGACAATCTTCTTAGGTGAGACGTTGGGAGAATCCCACTCTATGTAAAGCCAACAGTAGATCAATACAGCCACAGAAGCAACTCATAGGCGCAAAGAACGAGCTATAAAACTTGTGATTTGACTAGGTATTTGTCATATCGTTATGAAGATATCCCCTACGCCAAATCATACCGAGAACTGAGGAAATTACCCAAATATGCCAGCTGAAGAAGGTTGGGCACGCATCCGCGGCGGAACTCTTCCTCTAGATGACAATTCTTCCAGGAATAACATCCAAGAAAATGAGAACCGGTGCCCTAGTTGGGTCTCAGTCGCCATGCAACTACCCCATGCTTCACAACTTTGACAGGAATGGGGTCTGAACCTCGGAACGCGCCAACCTTTGCGCCCATGAGAGCGGGGTGGTTTGACTTCAAGCCCTCATCATAGCTCATCGCTGTGGCATTGTACGTCGTCAGCGAGAGCGCGCCATCCGTACCCGATCCGATTTCGCTCATGCTGTTTTTCCACAGGTCGTATACGTGCCACGTCTTTCCGGTGCCGATTTCTGGGAAGAAACTGTGCAGATGCACATTCAAGTTAGCATCTCGTTCGGCTGCATTCAGTAGAGCAACAACAATATCGCCGTTTGACTAGAACTTTTAGCGAAACATCTTACAGCTGACGTAGGTGAAACTTTACCGTTGTGCGGGCCCACATTGAGATGTTGCCGGGATTGCCGTACTCGTTGTTCTCTGTTTTGGCAATCCATTTCCGCTCCGCAGAGCTGGCGGATGGGTCTTGGTTTATAGCAATCAATGCGGGATTTCCTAGAATATAGAGATGCGTCTGGCAGTATTGTCAGTGTGTGCAAGACAATCGAAGGTGTATTTTTTGCCTACCGGTTTGATGTTCCGCAAATCTGTACCTAGAATGGGAATCAGTTTCACTCTTTGCGAGATATAGTCTTTACATTGCCCGGACGGCACCAAGAGGGCATGAATTCGAACTTAGAATTGAAGGTATTGCGTCCGTATGTACTTACTGATCAAGAGGGGTGATGCATTGATGGCCCACATAGTAAAGTGCGCCATCTGTTCATCGTCCGTCATCGCCGAGTTGCCAACTTCGAGCATATCCATATCATTGAAGAAGCCAGATTCGGTCGTGTGGATATCTGCCATCTTGTCTATTGCGTTGTTAATTCGACGGCGTCTCGAAGGGAACAATTGTCGGGTGACACTTACCCAGAATATCCATTACGGGCAAATGCAAGTTCGTTGAATCAGGCTTATGGAAGTACTCGTAGATATCTCCACTGTTATGAAATGAATTAGTGAGCTACACCTTCTTCGAAAGATAGATGTTGCTCACCTCATACGCGCAGAGTTTGCGATTTCATGTCCCCACTTGTAGGATTCGGCCTCACCCCAATTGCACAGAGAATATACGACCTGTCGACCAGTCTTCAGCAAAGCCTTAGACATCCAGTTATAACGGTCAAAGGCGTTGACATTCTCGTTGAAGCAATTGTCGTATTTGACGTAGTCGACGCCCCAGCTAGCCCACAACTTTGCATCCATCTCCTCGTGGTAAAGGGACCCAGGGTATTTAGCGCACGTCATTGTGCCCGCCGACGAATATATTCCAAATTTCATGCCGAGGGTGTGGATCTGGTCCGCAACATACGCCATGCCATTGGGGAATTTCTTGGCTGTTCAAACTCTTAATGAGTGGTCTTTCGCAAACGACTGTTTTCCGAAACTTACGATCCGCAACAAGATAGCCGCTATCATTTCGACTGGCACTAGCCCAGCAGTCGTCAAGAATAACGTATTCATAGCCCAGGTCCCGCAAACCCCAATGGACCATGGCACGCGCTGCGTCGAGAAGGACCTCTTCGCTGACGTCACTTCGAAGACCGTAATGTCAGTTTACCGAATGTGATGTAAGTAGATACGGTGCGGCATCACTTACCATAGATGGGCGTTCCAGGTATTGTATCCCATTTGCGGGATGAGATTGAGGCCGTTATAGCTTGCAGCTGCAGCCTGGCCTAGCAAGAGCACGCTGGCGGTGACCAGAGCGAGGAGAATCATGGCGGAGTGTAGAGGCTTCAAGCTGTCGTGGCCGGGTTGTGTGTCGGAACTTGGACCGGTGGAAGGAGGGACGGTGGGAACTGAGAGGATGGAGGGACAGTGAGATATCCAGGGTTCCCTTCGCAACGCTTGAGCCTGTCGGTCCTCCTGCTTCGGACAAATTAACTATAGTAACAGTCATGCCCGTTTAGCACGTGCAGCTTCCCTTGACCAGCCAGTGGCGGTGGTGGTGGACGGGGAGCACGTGGCGTATAAAAGCCGGTGAAGGCAAATTCGTTCGATTCGCTATCCCTTCGTCAATGTGCCTAGATTCAAAGTAACGGGATTTTTAAAGAGGGGCAAAAGAGAAGTGATGAAAAATATCAGATTATGATTCCGGAGTAGTTACTGCTCAGCTACAGGAGGATGGTGATGAGATCCAGGGAATTTCGCGAGAACCTCAATCAAGAGGTTCGTGGCAGCACCAATAGCTTTCCGCTACTAAATCGAAAGACAGGAAAATCCTGGGGGAAGGACGACCTACAACTCATCGCGCGTTCTCACTGTCTCTACGCCAGTTGACCTAAGGCGATACATCTTCACCGAGTGCCTTGGGATCTCGACAGACCACGTGCCGGCGGGCTCAATGGTGCCAACTCTCACACCAAACAACGCAGTAGCGTTGTTCTTCAAGCCTTCTTCATAACTCAGGGAAGTAGCATTATACCTCGTGACTCGGGGATTTATCGTGCTGTTGGTGTTCGTGATAGCCGCCGTTCCATTCATAGTTCCATTGATGATGGCCGAGGCCTCGGCTTCGGTCATACGATTAGCCCACAGATCGTACACATGCCAGCTTTGGCGTAGCTGCACAGGCTCCTTGTAGGCGCCAGCAGTGCGGGGGTCGAGGAAGATCTGGTCCATGGTCGCGTTCAAGGTGTGGGCCGAATTTGCGGCGTTGAGCAGGGCAATAGCGACGTCACCATTGTGAAGGTCTCTCGTCCACAGTGCAATTTCTCCCTGGCCGTTCTCGTCCGGATCCATGAAGTACTGCCATTTCCTAACGGCTCCAGTAGCGGATGGATCCTGGTTCAGCGCAATGATCGCGGGGTTAGACAAGATTGCGAGGTTGGCAGGGGAAAGAGTTGGGACATGTGTCTGTGTTCATTAAGATGAAGCATGAGAACATTGAACAAGAGGAACTTACGCCTATCAGTAACGGCGAACTCATGAGGGCCCAAAAGGAAAAGTGAACGACATACTCGGAGTCGGTTTGACCCCCATTTCCAACTTCGAGCATATCCATATCGTTGAAGTAACCGGACATAGTGCGGGATGTGATTGCTGCCATCTTATTCTAAATGTGAGGTCACAAGGTTAGCACAATTATATGACATGAGAGATTGTTGCCCTGGACCCACGTACCAGAATGTTCATCACAGAGCAATGGAACCCCGGCCAAGCGCAACCGATAGATTCTGTACACGGACAACGCGCATCGGGACGATTAAACTGGTCATAGATATCACCAGACATGCGACCGGAGTTTGATATCGTATAAGCCCAGTCGTAAGGGTCATCGTTGCCCCAATTGCAGAGGGAATACACCATAGGTCGGCCAGTCTTGTTCAAAGCCTCAGACCTGTGAAGTACCCGGTGTGTTAGCTGCGAAGACTCAACTTTCATAGGCCGGGTTTAAGAGTGTCTTACATAACATTGTATCGATCAAAGGATAGTTTTGGCGTTCCAGACTGCCCCTGGTTGAAGCAGTTGTCGTATTTGAGGTAGTCGACCTCCCAGCTAGCCCACAAGTCCGCGTCTTTCTGTTCGTAACCGAGGGACCCGGGAAAACGACCGCAGGTCCATTTACCAGCGGAAGAATACATGCCAAACTTGAGGCCCATGTTGTGCAAAGCAGTAGCCACGTGCTTCATGCCATTGGGAAACTTGACCGCTACCTCCGATTAGCAAATTTCCACTACTGAGAGCTCTGCTCAGAAACCTACGATTTGCAATCAAGTAGCCACTCTCGTTCCTCCCGCTAGACCAGCAGTCGTCAAGGACAACATACTTATAACCAAGGTCTCGTAAACCGAAGTTGACCATTGCTTGGGCGGTATTTAGCAACAGACTCTCATTCACATCGCTGTACAAAGTGTCAGTCTGATTCATTGTCTAAATCTTCAGTCTGACCAACCACCCGAACGCATTCCAATTATCCCAGCCCATTTGGGGGACTAGATTAAGCCCATTGTAAGATGTCGCGCCGGGTATAACGACTTCAACTTCGCCGGAAGAATTGGTGATATAGCGGCGGTTGTAGGCCTCGGCCGCACCCAGGAGACCAATTAAGGCTGTTGCCAGCGTAAACAGTGCGCTGCCCATCATGAAAATGAAGAGAATCTTTTCACAAGCGCTGTATGATCTGGTGGGATTGCACTGTCTTATAGATCAGCGTTCCGTGGTACAGATAATCCACCACAGATGTTCCTTGCTTTATTCATGGTTCCTCCATGGGTCGGACATCGCCTTGTTTCTCCTGAGCCTGAACCAATCAGCCCCACCATTTCGCCCTCCATGAGGTCCGCACAACGTCTCTACCGGCCGTGACCTTGTTGATCATGCAGTATCACAGCGTCAGCCAGTCGGGTATAGAGCACGCAGAGCGTAGAAGCGGGTGATAGCGCTCTTATTTCCCCGCGATGATGCAGGGATTGGATTGTTGGGGCGGTGACCGGGCAGTCTTCGGTGCAGCGGTGTGTGGGCCTTCGTCATCAATTTGGGGCTCAATTTGGTGGTGAGAAATTACACACTAATCCTAATACGGCAACCCTCCCGTCGTTTTCCTCAACGCAAGGCTGGACAAAGTTTTCATAGTCCTTTTGTTATGTTGCTTGATAGCTTGAATTTCAATCGGATTTCAATTGTTCGCGATACGCTGATGTATGCTTGGCAAATATAGACCAGCTTCAATTTACATTGCCTTCGAGAAGCCCTCCACTTCAACATCCCAAGGAAATACTGGCCCCTCAACCTCGTCCCACCCTCCAGCCATCATGCCGACTGCAAGAAGAAGGCCAGAACTGGCAGGGAAGTAGGGTGTTGCGACTCTCGCCCCGCCAATAGGCATACCGACCTCATCGAATTTGTTATTTGCATCCAGTAGCCAATGCACCGCCCTTTCCGAATCCCCTAAACGCGCGGCCGTCATAGCAAGAAGGGGAAAGTCCCAGCCATACGAGTACGTAAAGTTCCAGGACGAATATACCTTGTCGACGGTCTTCCTGAAAGTTGTGGCGTTGAGGCGAGAATCGGGAGGAAGCCATCCATGAATACTATGCATTGACTTAGAAGTGACCTATAATGCTCATTGAGATGCGCATACCCTATGAGACCTGGATGATCTTCAGCCAAGCTTGGTGCCGTCCACATGTCCTTGACCCCTTCATAGAGCACATAAACACCCTCCTGTACGGGGAAGGGCGCGAGCTTGTCTCTCACGTGCAACCAACTCGAAGGAATCGACTTGCCTTGCCTCAATCTCCATTTTTCGGCAACCTTTAGTCCAAATCGCCAATATGCCAACTCGAACGTAGGATTGATGGTCTGATTGGGATTTGTGTTCTCCTAAAGGGATCGGTGAGCTTAATGATCAACACAGCTGGATATTCGCATCTCGGGACATGGACACTTACAGAGACTGGGTACATGGGAGGCCCAAGATCATAAACATGAGTTGACTCATTGAAATATGCAAAACTCGCCATGAAATCAGCGGTTGCCGTAAGGACTTGATCCCATTTCTCTAGTGTCTTCAGCGTTGGGAACTTTCTGTACTCCATTTCTGCCTTTATGTCGTATCAGTAATGGCTCTCTCGAGTATTTGGTTTGGGGACATACAAAGTACATGGGGTGCGGCTGTTGCCAGATCAACAAGCTATTGATCTCCCCTGGAGCGGAGCGTCCCGACGGATCGCTCATTTTGCCAAGGCGTGCTCCCTTGTCGAAATTAACATAACTGTCACTTTGTTACGGAACAATTTCGACGTACCTGATATCCCTGACGTTTAGCGCGGTCAAAACTGGTGGGTAAAAACCGCCCGTAAACCCCAATGCTTCGATCATAAAGTGACCACCTGTTCCAAATTGTCCAGTGCATTAGATCTCCAGAACGTCAGTGCTAGTAAGCTTGTCATTTTGAGAATACTCACGCCAAAAGACCATCTCCAAGTGGAATTTGCCGTACCAACCGTTGTTGACCAATCCCGATTCTTGTGGGGGATCCTGGCCTGCGCCATTAACGGCAAGCAGGTACTGTGAGAGAATGATTCGGCGTTGAAGCTCCTTCGCAGATGTATTCGATAGTGGCAGAGAGACGAATCCACCGGTTTCCCAGTAATCTTTCCACCATTCTGCCCCCTTGATTCTCACCTCTTCGAAGCTTCCCACACCCACTTGTTCCACCGGGGCGAATGTCGCAGTGATGGAAAGGGAGACGCCGGTCGAGCACTTTAGGACATAACGATGAGTTCCCGGTACAGGCCCGTCCATACTCGCTTCACTCTCCCAGGTAATATTGGTGACGTAGCTGGTGGCATCGAGGACATGCTTTATAGTCGCGCCATTATTCCTTTTGGTTAAAGTAGTAGTATGGTTCGCTGTGGCGTTCCAAACTGCAGGATTGGTAAGTCGGAATGGTCTCAAAAGACGGGGCGGAAGACTTGCCTCCCACAAATGGGGCATCAAACTTGTTCTTCCCGCTGGCATAAGGGAAGTCAAAGAAGACTCCCAAATCTCCAAGTCCCAGCAAATCTGACGTAATTTGAACAGCCACAGTATCCGTTTCCAGGCTAACTACAGTCACGACCTGCACTTTGGTACCATTGAGTGTAAAAGACGATGAGATGACACCTTCCCACAGGTCCAGAACTTGTGTCTTCTCTTCCAAGTTGACTTCGGAGATATTCCTCCCACGAAACCATAACCCAATCCTTCCAAGATTGATTCTGTGAGGATTTGAAATCATCCATTGACTGATATCTTTCTCTGCTGGATTTGGCTGCTCATAGTTTACAGTTCGGTCATGTGTGAGCCAGTCCACTCCAGTAAAGTCGCCAGCAGAGGTCTGGTTTGGTGTAGTAGGGAATGAAGAGTTGTGCCATCCCCAAGAGGACAAAGTGTTGTGTGGGAGGAACGTCTGGAGGCCCGTAACATCTACCCCAAATGCGAAGTTTCCGTTTCCAACTTGCACTGGACTATATTCGTTCGATTGATTCAATCTGAGGTTAAATTGACGAACTATCGACTCACGGTCAATCTTACACTGTGCCAGGGAGGCATACAGCAGCGCGCTGTTCCACGATTTTGATAGCAACATCGTGCATTGTCGAAGCGGGATTGGAGGAGCTTTAGAAGTCACTTATATGCAGGATGATTCCTCATACTGCCAAGGTGGTGATCTACGCTACATTGGTCAATTTAACGGCTATGCACTCGCGGGGTTGGCGATCGGCTCGGGGTAATGGACGCCGAAACCGAGCGGCTGTGATGCTATCGATGTCTTGGGAATCCGGGTTTGAGATGAACGCAGGTTAAACCTGCCGACGAGTAATGAAGAGGTACTTGTGTTGCGTTGCTCAGACTGATGGAGGGACGGAGAGGGGCTGGCGGTAGCACCTCAGAACGACTTCGTATGGACAGAGTTCTGAAATTACGGACAGACCTTAATCCTCGAGGAATTAGAGAGCATGTACGAGCTAACCGTATCAAACACTAGAACTGCTTCGTACATGCCCCCCCCCTAAGAGTCAAAGCTGCTGTCGAAGGGACCTCAGGCAGGCTCAGGGAAAAGGGAGTTCAGCGAGTGGTCAGTGCGCATGTTAGCGCCTTGGCACACCAGGTCTTATCGATAGCACATCAAAAAAGTTCTCTACACGTTCATTCTTCATTCACGACCGCCTCACGGCCCGCAGACATGTCGAAAAAGAAGCCACAGTCAGCTGGGGATGAACCATCGGTGCTAAATAGAGGAAAGAAACGTATGCGGAACGGCGACACCATTTCCGAAAGCAAGAAACCGACACCACCCCTCAAAAAAGGGAATGAACCATCAAAAGAGTCGGGTGGCATCGCGAAAGTGAAAGGCTCCTCAGCTGATACATCCGGCCATGAATCTTCTGCAAAATTACAGATAGGGAAGAAACCCTCGACTCACCCCAGAACCACGCCACATCATCCCCCACCTCATTTAATCAAAAGACGTGACACGCTCTTACCGATCCGAAAAGCACTCCCAATCTGGCCACATGCGGAGTACATTCGAAAATCTCTTATCAAGGACAACGTTCTTGTTCTGACGGGTGAAACCGGTTCGGGAAAGTCGACACAGGTGCCCCAATTTCTTCTTACAGAGAAATGGTGCACGAAATGCATTGCCATCACCCAACCTCGTCGAGTGGCAGCGATATCTCTCGCCCGTCGCGTGGCAGAAGAAATGGGGAGCCTTTTTGGCGATAAGAGTCCGGCAGCCAAGGTTGGATATAGTGTGCGATTCGACAATGCGACCGGACCGAATACGAAGGTAAAATTCCTGACCGAGGGAATGCTACTTCAAGAGATGCTTCGAGACCCGGAACTTGGGCAATATAGCGCAGTTGTTGTAGACGAAGTTCACGAGAGGAGTGTGAATGTGGATCTGATTCTTGGGTTCCTGAAGAATTTGGTGACGGAAGTCGGCAAAGGGAAGAGAAGGAAAGATCCGCTAAGAGTGGTGATAATGAGCGCCACTGCCGACGTGGAAGGCCTCGTGCGATTCTTTGCGGAAGGTTCTGGGAACGACATGAAACAGTCTGCGACTTCTTCGATGGCGGGTGATCAAGATGACGAGGGATTGGAGAGTTCATGGTCGGGAATTTCATCGGACGGCGAGCCTGATGGAGAGACTAATTCAGAGCAAATCGCCCGAAATACAGGCGCGAGCAATGTTTCCACTTGCTTCATTGAAGGACGCCAGTATCCAGTCAAGACAATCTACCTCCCAGAGCCTACACAAGATTTCATCGAAGCCGCTCTGAAAACAGTATTCCAGATTCACTACAAAGAGCCATTACCAGGAGACATTCTTGTATTTCTCACCGGCCAAGAAGTTATCGAATCCCTCGAAAAACTGGTTAATGAATATGCAAAGGGCATGGACAAGGAAGTACCCAAGCTCCTCCCCCTCCCACTCTTTGCCGCCCTGCCTCAACACGCCCAGCAGCTTATCTTTGCACCTGCTCCTTACCGAACCCGCAAAGTTATTCTGGCTACGAATATCGCCGAAACCTCTGTCACCGTCCCAGGCGTCCGTTATGTTATAGACTGCGGCAAATCCAAGATCAAGCAGTTCCGGAATAGGCTTGGTCTGGAATCCCTCCTCGTGAAGTCCATATCCAAATCCGCAGCGATTCAGCGCAAAGGACGAGCTGGTCGGGAAGCGCCAGGGCAGTGCTACAGACTATACACAGAAGAAGGCTACAAGGGACTCGAGGAGCGGACAACACCGGAGATCCTACGTTGCGATCTCAGTCAATCGATTTTGACAATGAAAGCGAGGGGCGTTGATGATATCATCAACTTCCCGTTCCTGGACCGACCACCACGAGAATCTCTCGAGAAAGCGCTGCTCCAGCTTCTACATCTAGGTGCTCTTACAGAGACAGGTTCAATCAGCGAGATCGGTCGAAAGATTGCTAAATTACCTCTAACACCAACATTGGGACGCGTTTTGATCGAAGCAGCGGCACCGGAATGCGACTGCCTGCTTGAAGCTATCGATATCATATCTACTCTAAGCGTTGAGAATCTTTTGCTGAATCTCCACACCGAGGAGCGGAAAGAGGAGGCTGAGGCAGCCAGACGGGAGTTGTATAAGAGAGAGGGAGATCATATGACACTTTTGACAACGGTGCAACAATATGTGGAGGAGAATTCGGACCGCAAAGCGTGGTGCGAACGGCACTTTGTGTCGCACAGGGCCATGCAGAACGTCATGGTAGGTTTGACCCATCTGATTATAGAAAAGCGAGTATTGATACTTTGTCATAGAACATCCGCAAGCAACTCCGTCAGCAATGCACACAGCTCAAGCTTCTTCATCCATCGGCTGCCTCAAAGCCCTCGAACTCGGATTCAACCGTGTCACCGGAAACACTCGCCCAAAACGTTCTGCAATGCATTCTCCGTGGCTTCATCGCAAATACGGCCCGTCTCATGCCAGATGGCAGCTACAGGACCTTTATGTTCAATCAGACGGTGGCAATTCACCCAAGCTCGGTCCTGTTTGGACGGAAGATGGAGGCAATAATGTTCAGCGAGTTTGTGTTTACGGGACGGGCGTGGGCGAGGGGCGTTAGCGCCGTGCAGATGGACTGGGTGCAGGCCGTCGTTGACCAAGTTATGTAGATCGCACTAATCGTTTTCGCGCAATGATCAAGTAAAGACAAGAGAGTTGGCCCACTGCTACTAGAATCCAGTTGATAGTAGATACAATTCGGTGTCATGTCCTTCCATTCGTGTAATATGTAGCTATGTTCTCATTGAGACTACCTTCGCCGTCCAACGCCACCACCACCGGCGCCTTCTCCACCCTTATCCGCTAGACTGACCACCTCCCCAATACCCGCAGCTTCTTGCTCATCTTCCAAAGCCCGAATTTCCTCCCTACAATCCCACCACTTATCCTCAGCCTGCGCAAAAGCAGCGGTTTTGATCTCCTTTGGCGTCTTCTCAATGCCCTTAGCAGACTTGACCAGTTCTTCGATGACAATATTCTGCCACTGCTCCGAAGCCCTCGCATAGAAGTCTCTCAGAGATTCAAAAGGCCGCGGGTGCGGCAGCGCATCCGTAAGCGCCGAGATCTCTTCCGTCGTGCCAATATCCTCTTCCGGCGCGACACTGGTCGGCGCAGTGGACACGCTAGCTACATCGCTCCGATCCTCGTCCTCTTCGTCCTCTTCCGAGTCCTCCTCATCTTCGTCCTCCGAATTAGCTTCATCCTCACTACCCTGCCAGTCCTCGATTTCGCGCTTGAATATCTGGACCACGCCGTCGAGATGATTGAGATTCACGGACCAGAGCTCATCGAACGTATATTCGCGGTCGCC